>KE505028.1:326290-346164 GCA_000441515.1 Elaeis oleifera | reverse complement strand
CTACCCCTGGACGGCACGGGGTTCGTCGTCGGTGGTTCCGCCGGCGAGTGCGGCAGACAGGCAGGCTGCTGCTGGAGGCTTCTGACCACGTCCGTCAACACGGTCATCTGCCGTACGATTGCCGCGATCTGTGCCTCCGTGGTCACAGCCGGGCGCGGAGAGCTAGGCTCCGCCGCGGGGAGTGAAGGGAGGGTTCTTCCCGGCGGGAAGAACGCCTTGCCGACCCGGTAGCTTTCGATCGCTGGACCCTGGTTCTTGTCATCTCGGAGAGATTTTTAAACTTTGTGGAGGTCGTGTGTCCCCCCTACCTGGCGTGCCAAACCTGTTGCGGCCAATCCCCTCGTCGCCTGGTCGCCGGGAACGAGCACCTGCAAGGGAAGTCCACTCAGACCGGAGGGGGCCTCCGGCGGGGACCCTCCGACGGTCAAGTCAGAGAGGAGACTAGGTAACAGTAAAGAGGAAAGAACCAGGGGAGCTCAGCGGTGGGGAGAGCTTTCGAGGGCTCGAGAGAGCTTACCAGAGCTGTTGCCTTATCCCTTTTATAGTGGGAGGCGGCATGGTCCCGCCGTCCGTGATGTTGACAACTGTAGAGCCGTCAAATCGACTTGGGCCGTCACATCGCCGGGGGTTGCCATGTTGTCGATGGGTTGACAGGTCCTAGAAATTAATTGGTGTCCTTGGTTGGATAATTCCCCAGGTCCCTGGCAGGGCAAGGCCCCTGGCGGTCGTATGGTGTGTCCTTGATAGGACTGCAGCCCATGCCGGTCGTTTGGCAGTCGTGGAGGGGCTGGCCGACTATGTGTCGGGACTTTGGCCGTCGGGTAGTGACTTCAGAGTGTGGCCGGCGTCCGGAGGGTCCGTAGAAGTCGGGTGTCAGCCGCTTGCCCCGACGAGGAATCGACGTTATCCCACCCGACATAGAGTCGGACTTCGGACGGTCGGTCGGTGTCGGCCAGTCGGGCCGACACGTCCCGGCCGGTCATTGTCGGCAGTCGCTGTCGACGTTGATGTCGGTGAGTCGGAGTCGGTGAGTCGGGGTCGGTCGGGTCGGTCGGTGAGTCGGCGTCAGGGGTCGGTCGGTATATCCCAACAGATAGTGAGGGAGGCCGCCGGCATGGAGTGGATGCCGGAGGGTTCGAGAGACGGGTGGAGGGGAGGGGCTGGTTGTAAGGGGTGGGCCCCGCAGGTGGCAGTGCTGGGGCACGGGGTGGTGGGGGGTTCGTTACGCACTGCGGATGGAACTCGGTGCCGGAGGCGGTGAGCATGGGGCTGCCCATGGCTACGAGGCCGCTGTCGACGGATCAGTTCATGAATGAGAAGCTGGTGGTGGAGGTGTTAAAGACAGGGGTGAGGGCCGCAGCGGAGGTGCAGCGGCGGAGGAGGAGAAATAGGTGGTAGGGGTGGTGGAGATAGGGGCGGCTTTGGGGAGGATTATGGGGGGAGGGGATGCGGCGGAGGGCGAGGGAGTACGGGGAGATGGTGCGGGCGGCGGTCAAGGAACGGGGGTCATCGTACAATGGGCTCACCAATTTGATCGAGGAGATTCGTGCATGGCCCAAGAAGGACGCCGGAAAGGCCGCGTGATTTGGATTCGTGGGTGATGAATAATGAGCTCCGGAACGAATGCTCCTCGTCTTTTATGGCTCTGATTTCTGTGTGTCAGATCCCTTCTTTCAACCTCCAAGATCGTCTCTCCCTTCTGGATGTGAATTCTCATGAGTAGTTTACTGTGTTACCGACATCCAACGTGGACGAGATGCGAGCTGTTCGCGAGTAACCCGGTTTAGTCTGGATGACGTGTATTTTTTTTTTTTTGTTTTCCGGCTAGCGTGATTGAGGAACAAGCGATTCTAAAGTCCCATTGCATTAGGTCAATGCTGAACTGGTCAACTAGTCAAGTACAACCTCCTTGGACGAGCACTAATAATAAGTAGAAGCCCAAGCTTGGATCGATAGCAAAGACTAGCTAGCTCAAGCTCACTTGTAAGGAAATGAATGAAGGTTGAATATTAACAGTTAAGCTTGGCTAGAGCTCCACCCAAAATCATATATTCCTTTCTTATAAAACCGAGCTCTAGCAGCTCAAACCTCAGCTTGGCTCATTTGCAACAACAATAGATAGTCTAATCATGCTTCATTGCACTTAAAATACATGCACTGCGACCAATCATGCGAACTTTGTGCATCTAAGCATGCATGACCCCTTTTTAACCAAAGCATGCTCTTTGATCTAACGGAGTGTGGAGAATGGTACCGCTGGACTACAATTTAGTTTGTGAAGTAGGTTTAGACAAGGCGGTTGCCACCACATGTCTATATTAGAGTACAAATTTGAAACTAGTTCTCTATCCATTTTAATTTCTAATAATTAAGATGCTAGGAGTCATATAGACAAAATGAAAAAGAATTGACAAGTAGATTTTCTCGGAGCTCTTTCTTCCATTGTCCAGCTAGCACTATTTTCTCTTTCAAAGATTTATTATCCAGGTGTACTCACTCTAATTTCTTATTTGGGTGCTTGAATAGGTTATTCACAAGATCAATATAAATTACTGTTTGAGGATGGTAAATGGTATGAGAAGTCAAAATTTCTATTCTTAGGGTAATTTTGTAACGAAGATTCCAAAAAGACGAGCAACCTAAATCACCTCATTTTTGGATAAACAACCTAAATCACCTCTTTACAAAATGATATGTACTCCCTATTTTACTTGGATAATTGATGACTCTCCTCAACGCATGAACTTATTTCTCATTCCTTGTTTCAATGCCTTTATATGAGTCTTCTCAAAATAGCTATATACGTGAAAAAGCTCGATCTTGCTTCTTTATTTTATTATATTTTTTTAATGTAGGGAATGGTGTAACTTGTCTAGGAATAAAATTAGATGATGACGCATCTACATAGATTATTCTTATAGTTTATTTATTTTTAAAATATCTAAACTTTCAAGTGCCTGCAAGCAAAATTCAATATAGTACCGATCTATGTTCAATATAGTATCGACCTATGTATTATGTGATCGCTAGAACGAATGATTTATCAATAGTAATTAACAAAACTCCTCTTTTGACCAATTACAAAAATTTCACTATATTAATGTTGGTATGCATGTATTCTTGTAACTAAGATCCTCTGTGGTGCATACTATAAAATATTGTGCATCTCTAGATGGCTACCATCAGAAGATGGATGGTATAATGTATGACATGGCACGGGCTCGTAAATTCTCTTTTTTTATTGCCATCCATCTCTATCCATGATTTTACAGTATTTTGCAGTGCTGCATGTGCACTGTACAGGATACATGCCAGTATTCTAGTGTACAAGACAATAATCAATGTCTAGTTGGCTTGCTGCAACTACAATCCAACTTATGATGGGTATTACCCTAAGTATGTTGTTCATAAATCAAGACGAAATGTGCCTTTGATTGTTGGATTAGGATAAGTTATATTGGCAGGTGAGGTTCTCTTGTCGGAGAAATACAAAGAGACGCCATCATTTGGGTTGAAACCCAAAATTCGCATGGAGAGGGATTCCCACCAAGCAAGTCAATTGGCCTGCAAATGCAGTCTTCGAATACGTGTTCAACCCTACCCTAGACAATTTATTCCCCATGCGAGGTTGTTATCCACCCGTCATCAGAAACCATCTCACATCTACATCGGCGACCAAATCTAAAATGCCCACGACTCCACGTCCCGGGGATTTCCGAGTTCTTAACGTCCCACTCACCGCCAGGGAGGAATAATCATATGGACTGGATCCAGTGGACTCGTCCAAATCCCGGGGCATACGTACACTAAATAACAGGCATCCCTCATTTGATATAGAATTGTTAAATACAAAAAGGTAACGTGGCCAGACCGGGGGGGCAGACCATTCTACCCCAACCTAGCGGGCAATCGTGGACCGGTTTGGTCAAATGAAGCCGTCTATCCCTTCGCTGACCAACTGCCGGTTTGGTCCACATCCAATTTTATTTCTTGTAAGTTTGTTCCGCATCCAATTAAACTTCCGCGCGGCCTCCCTCCCCTTATCTTCGTTTCCTCCGTGGCTGCGCCGCGCTCGTCTCCGATTCTTCATCCTTTGGCATTCCTCCATCCTTCCTTCCAAGATTTCATAACCTCTCTAGGCTACCGGGGCAATCGGACTCAATCTTTTGAACCTCTAGGGTTTTGCGACTCTAAATTGCTCCTGGCCTCGGAAGTGGGGTTCTTGAAATACGTGCAATTTTGTGGGAGTTTAGTGGTTGGGATGGATATATTTGAAGCTTCAATCGTACATCACATTGCGCTGGTGCTGTTATTGCTTTGGATCTTGTCGTCGTTGGGTTGGGCCAAGCCGATTGTCTTCTTTGCAGCTTTGTTTTATCTTTACAAGGTATGGCTACTTCCTCTGATTTTCTTATGTTTCCGAGGCTTGTTGTGGTTAAGAGAATCAGGTGGTAGATTTTTGGGCGCATGCCACTGATGCATGTTACAGAGAATATATTTACTGAGCCCTAGATGATATGCATGTTATGCTCAGAAATAGTATCTTTTTATCAGAAAAGGACAGGGGGATAATGACTTAGAAATGCACTTTCTCAAAGATGAAAGCTGTGTAAATTATTTGTTAGCTGAAAGAGGAGGGAGATACATTAGTGTTTGTATTGCTGACATGAGTAACAAAATCTTCACGAGTCCAGTGTCAATTTGAATCATCGATTATGCTGTAGACCTTCTCTACTAAATGCTACAAGCCAAAGATTGCCTCATCTTTCAATTATCAGGACATGTCGAACTCAGTATCTTGTCAGTTATCTGCTACGTGTTTTTGGTAAGCAAAATAACACATACAAGGTCTAAGTTCAAATTTTTAATGCCTGACAGAAAATATTGTTATTATCCAATCCAAGCCATTCCTTGGAGACCTAACGTACTGCTACTCCGTCCCTTGCATATAAGTGAAGTATCCTCTAGCAGAATAATAAATTTGAACTGTATTGTTTATTATGCATAACATGTGGAGGACTTAAGTGCATGCAGGAGGTGAAATGAATGCATGTTTCACTTCTCCTTTTTTTCTGTGTGTCTGTGTATGTGTGTGTAGAACCCAGGTTCTCTAGGATCCAAGCCGATGCCGGCAAACTATGATCTTCTATTTTAAGGAATTTTACTTTAATAATTAAAATTATTAAAACAGTTTGAAAAATCTTGGTCAATATATTGATGTTGTACCGGCCAATATCTTGGGACATATCAGTTTATAACAGCTGAGAGAGTAAGGGATGAGATTTTAAGCGGCCAATACTGATACAAGCTTATGTCTCACTTGATGTGAACATATTTGCTTGATATCCTTCCAATATTTAAATAGTTTATTAGGTGGGATATGATAGTGATAACGGCTTGTTTGGATTTTTGACAATTTTGTTGGTCTTCTTGTGTTTCTCTGTCCGTTTAACCCTTTTATACTTCGGTTCATAGGTTTATGAACGCTATCTACTTAGACTGCGGAAGAGACTAGAGTTTGAGGGAAGAAAATTTGCCGACCAACAAAGGGTATTATTTCTGTACTAGTTATTGACTTTTTAATCAACTATTTATCATGTTATTTTTCATTCTTAGTATTCACTAATCTCCTCTGTACGTGCAGCTAAAGGTCTTATTGGTTCTGGATAAATGTCTGTGTTCTACAGATTTAGCTTATATATTCTTTATTTACAGCTTCTTTCTGATTCAGAATCAGTACGATGGCTAAATCATGTGGTTGAAAAGGTTTGGCCTATATGCATGGAACAAATTGCATCACAGCAGTTTCTGTTGCCCATCATACCATGGTTCTTGGACAAGTACAAGCCTTGGACTGTTGTATGTCATCATCCCTCTATTTGTATCTACTTTAGTTTTTGACAGCAATGTATCTTCATCTGCATTGTCCTTTCCCCTGACTTTGCTGAGTGCTTAAGATAGTTTTCACTATCATTCTTATCATGCATTTATAGTCCATTTAGACAATGATAGTGTTATTTTGTATGCACAGGGGAAAGCAGTTGTTCAGCACCTTTACTTGGGTAGGACCCCGCCAGTGTTTACAAGAATGCGGGTTCTTCATGAATCAACTGATGATGACCATTTGGTAGGTGATTTGTCTATAAAATGACATTTATATCATATATGGTTGACATTTTGGTTCCATTTTTTACTTGCTAACGGTGAATGATGAGTTGTCAGGTTCTAGAGCTGGGTATGAATTTTCTGTCAGCAGATGATATGAGTGCAATACTTGCAGTTCAATTAAGGAAAAGATTAGGGTTTGGAATGTGGGTGAAGATGCATGTGTCAAGAATGCATGTTGAAGGAAAGGTAAGAAATATTCAGGGATGCTCCTGTTTTACTAGAAGTTTTTAAATGTTGTCACTGAATTATGTAGAGGTATATGCCAATTCATGATGATGAGTGATACTGTAATGGTATATAGGGCCTAATATCACTGAATTATGTAGAGGTATATGCCAATTCAGTTGGTTAGCACCCCTCTCCTCATTGCGATCCCATGATATTTTTAAGGAAAAGGATTTAAGAAAATGCACTTATGAAATCAGAAATTGGCAAGTGTAGGACATGATAGTACCTCATTTTCTTCTTGAATACAGTGTCAAATTGTCTCTTTGAAAACTGCAAATGTAATGATCATATGAGCATATAGTAGATTTTTTATTCTCCACATAATTAGTAGGGAAACACAAATCTGAACTAGAACATTCATGTCCTTTTAAATTGTCATTTGATTTTTGTTCCCTTAAAGGTTAGAAGAAACGTTCACCTAGTTGATCGACTATTGGCATATTACCACTTATCTTTATTTGGTTAGTACTAGAACATATTTATGTATTTATGTACCTTATGTCATACAAATTAATTAATGCTGTCGATTTAACTTAGTAAAGATCAACAAAAAAGAAGCTAAGTTATGTGCATAAAAATTCAATTGGACAATCTGATTTCTAGCATTTTTGAGTCCTACTTTGTTTTTTGATTTGCATGTTCTTCTTTGACCATTTCAACTATTGATCTAGGAAGGTCTTCGTATTGATCCTTTTGAAACCAAAAGAAAGAAATTGTAAGAAGAGGGTGAAAAGCTTTTCTAATTATACCCTTTATAAATGCTCAAGAAAGAATTCTTCACACGTTTGCAATCTCTCGAGACATTGCAATACTAACTTCTTTTTTTCGGGGGAAAAAAAATTCTGTAGGTTCTGGTGGAATCAAGTTCCTTCAGCAGTGGCCATTTCTTGGGCGTGTGAGGGTATGCTTTGTTGAGCCACCATACTTTCAGATGACAGTAAAACCAATCTTTAATCATGGGATCGATGTTACTGAACTTCCAGGAATTGCCGGATGGCTTGTAAGATTTTTCTTTTAACATGTTTAATATGATCTATTCTTGCAGACTTTGGAATCCGTTCAGTTTAAAATGTTCTTTTTTGTATTTCTGCAGGATAAGATTTTGGCAGATGCATTTGAACAGACATTGGTTGAGGTTAGTTCTTTTAGTTGGTATTATGAAATTGTGTTTGTTCTCTACACTTTGTGTGACTTTGTTGTAATACGCATGCCTAGAAAGGGGTTCATTATATCTTAGAATTAACCAGAAAAACCTCCAATAAGAATAAATTTAATTTATTAAGAGATTAAGTTTTGCAATCTGAATTAGCATATGGAACATTTTGTTGGATTTAGTTCTATAAAGCATTGCTACATTGACAGCCTGACCCTAACAGAAGCTTTCTCATTTCAGCCTAATATGCTGGTTGTTGATGTGGAAAAATTTGCTTCGGTGCCAAGAGGTAAATAATGTTAATTTGTTCAATCATTCCATGTATTGTAATTGTTGAATGATAATGCTAGGATTCTTCATCCATAACCTAAAACATTAAATGACCTACTTGATATTCTTCACCAGGGCTGCAACATGTGATACAACTCGAGCCATTAGTACCCAGATATCTTTGAGTAATATGCTAATGTGATGCTGCAACTGTTTGTTTTGGCAATATAAGCCTTGAAAGTAATTGCAGATCTACCAAGCAGTTGTGTAATATAACTTCTAGGATGCTGGATGATTATCATGGTAGACGACTAAGAGCATTTGTTTGGGCACATCCAATCATTCTGCAGTTTTTGCATGAAGATCAAACTGTTTATACTGTTCTGTGGTGAAAGGAATCTTGAGTGATCCCTCTTTTATAACCTTTTCTGCAAAGGCCAAGTTCTGAATGTTGAGAGTGCTAGACATATCTAATCCATGATATAGGGAAGAAACTGTTCGAGCTTCTGTGATCTGCAGGAGTCATAAAACAGACCACCACTGGGAACTTTTACGTTTTCCTTTTGTATCATCATATCTGTTTTTGATATATGAAAATTGCTGAGAATTTTGACAAGTGTTCTGAAATATATGCTATGAATGTTTCAGAGATTTGGTTTAGTGTTGAGGAGAAACATCCAATTGCATTTGCTAAAGTGGAGATTATAGAGGCAACTGAAGTTAAACCGTCAGATTCAAATGGTAGGTCTCGGTATGGTTGCTGGCCTCTGAAACATATGTTTGTTCTTTTTTCATATTATATTCTAGTGAGGTGAATTCCCATAAATTTGAGTTAAGGCTATCTTGCAGGGCTTGCTGATCCTTATGTGAAAGGTCAGCTTGGCCCTTACAGATTCCGGACAGAGATTCAAAAGAAGACTCTAGCTCCAAAATGGCTTGAAGAGTTTAAGATCCCCATCAGTTCATGGGCAACACCTAACATCCTAGTTCTTGAAATTCTAGACAAGGATCGTGTCTTTGATGACATGCTTGGGTCTGTTCCTTGTTCCTCACTTCTGCTTCAGATGCTCTATATAGAATTTTAATGTGATATGATGCTCTTGTAGATTCTGGTATTTACACTGTATTGCTCTTTCTATAGATCTTTTCCTGTTTCAATATAACATGATAATCAGAAATGTGTGTTTCAAATAAAAGATCGAGGGTTATGGATCATCTTATATACAGATGATTTGTGACATAACAGCTGAATATAGTAAAAAGAATATTGCAGACAGCTTCTACTTTCTGTCTCATTTCTGGCTTGGTATACTCGCATCTTCTATTATTGATCGTAGCGATACTTTATAGCCTAACAGTCATGTTCATATGCTTAGTTTGATACTAAACCTGGAGCCTTGGCATTTTTAAGTTTGTGTTTCAGTGCATTTGAGGGTCTCTTGCATCTTGACATCATAACCATGTCATTTCTGATTGCCTATGTTAGGTTCATCTTTGCATAATAAAGATTTTATGGTTTGCAGGGATTGTTCAATAGACATTGCTGATCTCAGGGGTGGGCAAAGGCATGACAAGTGGTTGACCCTATGGAACATCAATACCGGAAGGTTGCACTTGGCAATTACTGTGCTTGATATTGATTCTAAAAAGGTATAGCTGATGCAGTGTTCTTGATGAAACAGCACATGCTTAGAAATATTAAGGAGCTTGCCTTATTTGACGGAAATTCTCACAGGGGAAGGAGCAGTCCAGTGATGAAAGCTTATCAACAGAAACTGATACTCCAAAATCAAACTCGATGGCTCGGAACAGTGGTACATCTTCCAAGGATGACTTTGAACCCATTAACATTGAAGGGCAACGGGAGACAGGAATTTGGATACATCATCTTGGGAGTTGTGAAGCTTCTACACAGGAGCCAAGAAAAGCTTATACTCAGGTCTCAGAAACCCAACTCCCTGGAGAGGATGATGCTGGCAGAGACAGCCCAAGATCATTAGCTTCTGAGTGCAGTGATAACAACAACGTCCGAAAATCATATAGAAATGATATGCACGGTTTTCGCACAATTCGGAGAGGCCTGCACAAGTTTGGGAACAAATTCCACAGAAGCTCAAAGAATGAGATTCCTAGGCAGAATAGACGGGAGCCTGTTCCCACTCCACATCCCAGACCTAAAGCAGTTGGTGAGAAGGGTATGGCTGTCAAGCTCATGGCGGAAGATAGCTGCATTGAAAACTCTATCAACTTAAAGGCAAACCAGAAGAGCTGCAACCTTGAGAAGGGTGAGGGAGGAAAATCAAACAATGGCCACGAGAGGGGCATGGGAAACCATAACATACAGGGAGGTCATTCTACTCACTACCTAGTAAGTCATAAGCAGGACAGGTCATCTGCAGTGGCTCAAAGGTGGTTCTCACGCAACAACTGGTTGTTTTAAGAACAACCAGCTAGTATATGAATGGTCTATGGCAACCCATCTGCCTTCGACCAGGAAAAACTATTGCTAAAGATGAGAACAGTGCCAGGGAAATGTTCTGTTGGACGACACCTTTGGTTCTGTGAAAATTTTCCTTGACCACAACTGAGGATTTTGTTAAAAATGGCAATTGTGAAGTACACGTCATAAACCCTCTTACAGTGATCAATATTGTTTTATTGTAAATAGTATGTTGAAATATAAGTCTATTTTATGAATAGCATGATTTTTTAATATTTAGCCCGGATCGAATGCATAAAGCTCACTGCATTTAGGAACCACTGCATATTATTAGTGATAATATGAGTTCGACTAAAAGATATGAAGAAATCTTAGATTTAAACAGTCCTGGATAACAATTTGAGGTTTCTTCACATCTTTCAGTGGAACTTATATTCTCTTCAATATATATAACTTCATACTCTTTAAAATTTGATTACTTAATAACTGAGGGAAAAGGAAATTATTACATGAATTGTTTCGGTTGCTTGCGACCATGTAATATGTCTTTACGAAGCCAAACTTGTTTCTATGATTTTGTGTCACAAATCTTCAGCCTTATCGGGAATGATAACATCCACCGTTAACAAAGTGCCGCGCTAGCTACTTTTCCTTTCTCTCTCAAGGGCCTCAAGACCCGATTTCCGCTAGTCTCTGCCTCACGGCGCCGGCGAGTTCCCCCTGCCCGATCGCCGCCAGCCCCTCCACCACTCTCTGCCGCACGCCGACGTAAGGCACGAAGCCCCTACGCGCCATTTCCGCCACCACCCGCGCCGCCAGCACCATCTCCCCGCTCTCCACGCACCCCTCTGCCACCGCCTCGTACGCTTCGAACCCACCGCGCACCCCTTCCCTCCAGAAACTTCACCATCTCCGCCGCCCTCCTTACCTCCCCCTCCGCCCGCATCGCCCTCGCTACCCGCGCCATCGTCCCCTTCCTCGGCGTCATCCCCTTCTCCGCCACCATCTCGCTTAGCAGCGCCTCCGCCGCCGCCGCCGCATCATCCGCCGCCTCGATCACCGTGCAGTAACTCTCAGAGTCCGGGTCGATCCCGGCGACGGGCATGCCGCGGAGGACGGCGACGGCCTCAGCAGGCTCGCCGGCGACGCAGAGAGATGAGAGCAAGTAATTGAGGGTGTTGAGGTCGAGGCGGAAGCCGAGGGGCGGAGGGAGGAGAGGATTCCGGCAGCGGAGCGGCGGCGGTGACGGCGGAGGTGGAGCCAGGAGAGGGGAGGGCGAGGCGGGTCTCGCGAGGAGGGGAGCGCCGGAGCGGAGGTTGGCCTGGAGGACGGCGAGGGCGATGGGGAGGAAGACGGACGAAGGGAAATTATGTCCAGGCTTTGGAAGGGAGAGCGACAGTAGGGAGGAGTAGGCCGGGAGAAGGATGGAGCGAGGCGAAGGGAAGGAAGGAGTGGAGGAGGTCTCCGACGATGCGGGCGGTGAGGGTCGGGGGAGAAGAGAGAGGTAGGAGAAAGGATTAGGGTTAGGGTTGGAGTGGAGGAGGTTGGGGATTTGTAGGTAGTCCCTGGATTCGATGGCGGATCGGATGGAGCGCTGAAGCGGGTTTCGTTGGTGGTGGTGGAGCTGGTAGAGAAACGGTGGCGTTCCAGATGGCGAAGCAAGTAGAAGGGCCGCACTGCCGACGCCGCCATTAGGTGGGCATGTCTTCTTTCTGCTCCCTTTACGCCTTGGAGCGTGATTTTGGTGTGCTGGCGTGGTTGCAATATACCGGGAACGTCGATCGTTACGCGTGCTTCCGTGATTATTTTGCCACGCTTTGAACTCGAACACGAATTTGTAAGGTGTTAGACCTTTATGCCCACGCGACGGTCGAGTGTGAACAGTTGGGATGCACATCACGCAAACTGCCTCGTTACTCCTACATCCACATTACTTCTTCCGGGTTGCATCTTTTGCTCGAAAGAAGGATTCATCCTGGCACGAATCCACCGTCGGGTCATCGCACTTTGAGACCTATACTGATGGATGGATGATAAAGTTTCAAGTGCTTTGAGATCATCTGTCCAGCGCATGAAGAAGGTGAATCTTTCTGTCGCGCGAAAGAAATCCGCTTCTTTTGCTAAGACGACCAGTTCCCGTACCATAAACTATTTTATAACAGCTTGGTTAGAAAATCCAGCATGACGTTACTGGGTTTCCTATTGGATTCATGGATTAGACAGTCTGTTTAGATGGGGCCCAATAGATCTGTTTTTAAGCCAGATTTCAGGTCCAAAGCATATTCATTTGTAGATAGGCTTTGGGGTGGGCCTGTTTAAATTTGATATCTCCGTATCCAAATGCGGCCAATGATCAGCTTAAGGCCCATATCAACCTAATACTCTATAGACCAAATCCAATAAGAAGAAAAAAATATTTTTATGGCTGTAGAATCAAAAATATTATTAAATAAATAATAAATTAAATTAATAATATGTTTATATGATTGTATATATATTTTTAAAAAATAATAAGTATTGAATAAAATTATATAGGGTTATATGTAGATTCAGATATTTGGATACGGATCGGATAGCTGTCTATTTATATCTATATATTCTTTTTTTTTATGGATATGAATGCGTATATTAGTCAAATTCTTAAATTTATTTCCATATCTGAGTTGATTCAGATATAAAAATAAATCCGGATAGATAATATCCAAACCGCTTTTATCCCTAATCATCATCGATTCCAGATGGCTATATCATGCTATTTGTTTCTGCACCTAGATTCTTTGGTTCCAAGAAGCTATCAATCTTGGCCTCCCATTGATAGTGCTACTCGGGGGCTCCGTGGAGTACAATTTGGTCTTCTAATAGAAAATTGGGTCCAACCCTTGCCCATGCAGCTCAATCTAACAATGAAAACATCAGAGTAATTTTTTGTGTACCATATACAATATAGCAAAAATATATCATTTCATCTTATTAGACTATGTAGCCATCACTTTTCAACGTATATTTAATATCTGCAGTTCTACTTTTTTTATTTTAAATTTGAATAATAAAATATTTTTTTAAAAAAATTATTATATTTTATGACTATATTATGATATCCTGCGGTCAAATTATGACTTTTTGTACAACAGAAAGACATAATTTTTTTTCAGAAATCATAAAGAGAGAAAGATATTTTTATCATTAAAATTTATTAAATATTTAAATGATAAAAATATTTTTTCTTATGACATTCTGTGGCTAAATTGTGACTTATTGTTGTGTAGAAAGTCAAAATTTAATTGCAAGATGTCGTAATATGATCACAGCATATTATAATTTTTTAAAAATAAAAATATTTTCATCATTTTAAATTTTAAATAAAAAAATTATAAATATTAAATATATATTAAAAATATTAATTACATGATCCAATTAAATAAAATGATATATTTTTGCTGCACCACGTGCACAAAGACTTACTCAAACATCAAAAATTCCCAGTGATCCAGTAGCGCAGGTGGCCCCATCACTTTCATTTCATAATCTTGTTTTATATCCTTGTACCACAGTCACTTTGTGGTTAATGCCATTTATAGTTCATCCCTCCACTCAAATCCATCCAGATGAGATGAACGGGACGGCAATCAAAGATGGACATACGATGAATGGGGCTCACAAAAATCAAGATATAATTGATGTGAGGCAACACTATATGGTGTAGGGTGTAAATTGCCTTAGTAAATTACGAGGAACAAGCCAAAACTTAGCAACTACCTACCAAGAGCTTCAAGACAAAATAAAAAACACAATGCCCCAGCTTTATTCAATTAGACATTGTGGCTTCTTGTTATCTTATAGGGGTCAACCAGACATGATCTTCTCGGATTTCTTTCCTCTACGTGACGGCAGAGAGCGATTAAAATTGTCGGATGGTAAAATTTAAACTATCGGATAGGATTGTATGGGCTGTGACGGAGAAGTTAAATTGAGTAGTACTCGGACAAGTTCAATCGCTGTTGATGCGTTCTAAAAGTTTGGTTGGGAAATAAGAAAAGGTGATATAGAAAAAAAATTCTGCCTCTTTAAATAATATGCTGTAAGATATTTTTATTTTGCTTGACTATAATGTTTGAATATTTTAGATTAAAGTATTACCTCCATGAAAATAGGCAAGCATGAATACAAATTTTATTCACAAAAAGCATATGATATATATTTTTCCCGGAATAGTTATGTCTACTGTTAGCAAATTTTACTGAAACAACTATTTGTTGCCAACGCCTCCTTGTTAGGAACTATTTGGCAAGGCTTATGCATATTCTACTCTCCAACTAAACACTGCCTAAGAGTGCGGTGATGCAATCTCAAAAGATAAAGAAGGATTAAAAAGAAAGAAATATGTGAAATACATCAATGAATTATAATAACACAAATATATTGGATACACAATACAAATCTGTTAATTTTCCCTAATAAAAATAGTTTTATTAACTATACATGCCTTGGATTAGAATTTTTGACCATAAAATAATGAATGTTAAAATGTTTTACCTTGTTACTACTAGGAAACACTATAATATGTAAGAATTATAAGAATGCTACTTGATAGTGTGATTATTTGAGTATTAGAATGCTGTATTTTAAGTGATACAAACTCATAAATTTGAAAATATTATTTTAATGAAATGAACCATGAAAATATCAAATGACCATTGGTTGAAACATTATAATGGCCATTAATTCTGACCTTGCAAATGAACTATTTTTATTTGCGATTAATGATGCCTTGTGTATTTGAGTTAATTAATTCGTTTGCTTGATATTATGGTTGTTACAATTTAGGACTCATCCAAAAAAATTAGCTGGAATATATAATTTGGAACGGAACAAATATTCACATAAGTTTTTACGATAGTAATCTAAACAACTGATCTCCCATTAAATTCATGGCCGACCTTTGTTAGCACAGAGGCTGAGGAGTTCATGCGAATTTGCGACCTGATCTATCTTGAAGGGAGGGGTTGGAATATTGTGGTAGTCACTCGATTTTTTGGTAATCAGTTGGCTGAGAGAGTTCTATTCCAAAAAATTTGTCCAACCCAGCTAGGATGAGAATATTTGGATATCGTCCTACTATCCAAGGGTCATGGCTAGGAACCTCTACAACCTGTACAAGAGAGAGTCAATCAAGAGGTTGGATGGTACTTGAATTTAGAAATTTGAAGTACATCCAATGATGAGCTTATTTATTTGGAAGGTTGATTGGAGTAGCCTTTCAATGAGATCGGTGCTGAAAGATAGAGGTATGGATTTTTTATCTACTTGCCCTTATTATGGGATAGAGGATGAGACTTTGAGGCACGTTCTGTTCCATTGCCTGAGAGCTATGCAAATTTGACAGCCGACTAACTTTTTCTTGGTAGCTTTCCAGTCAAAGACACCGATGTAGTCCTTCCTTAAGGACTTGCGATAGAGTGCTAGTATCGAGGCATCTATATTGTTAGGCATCAAAGCTATCTAATTGCATATCATATTTGGTTCACGAAGAACAATATCATCCTTGAATCGAGAAGACAGTCAATGAGATTTATCTTGGAGAGAGTTTTGAGCAGTCAGACTGTCAAGAACATTCTCTCCTCATATTTGGCCTTGATAAATATGGATACCTAAGATTCTCCCTCTGCTCATATAACGATCCGTAGCACTTTTATCATGTACCTGGAAGCCCCACTTTTAGTCACCTCAAGATTAACTTTAATGGCAATATAATTGATGGCAGAGGAAGAATTAGATTTATGTTTTGTGGGTCAAACTCGAAGTTGGTGGTTGTGAGTGGCAGTCACATTTTTAATTCTATCATTTCGAAAGTTGAGTGCGAACGGCTTGGACAGACATTACATATGCGAGACTGATTTTGGGAGCTGATCAGCTTATCATTGAGGAGGATTTAGCCATAGTGGTCAATTGAATTCAAGGGCAGGTAAAGGTTGCTGCCTCACATCCATTCTTGTGTGATATCTGGATATTTTTGAGAGAGTGCATTTCATCAAAAACCAGATATATTTATCGTGAGGCCAACGGTGTCGTAGATCAATCGTCTCCTTGCGCAATATTTAAGAGAGGGTGATGGGCTGACGCGGGTTGCCCAATTTTTATTGCAAGAGTATAATTTTTTCTTACTTTTTATTTGTTATCCCACGCCGTACGTTAAGTTTCTACGCTTGAGATTGCCTACACACATTTGCTTCCGTGCCTTTGCTTCCGCAAGTTATTAATTTGGCCCCCTCCATGCCGCTGCCCACCAGACTCTAAGTGGAATACATGTTCCTCATTCCATAAAAAATCTAGCCAACGCCCGTGATCCTTCTTTAAATCCACCCGCAGGCATCCCTGGCGATAAAAAGGTCGATCCTTCCAACCCGTGCCTCGCCCGCTATCCCACTTCTCCCTAAATTTTCAATGTGCAAGGCTAAGGAGAAGTTTTTTATCAAAAAAAAAAAGAGACTGCGGAGAAGTATTTGCATAGTATTTTATGTCCTTCCACCACCAAACATCGCAACTGACCACCCCACCATCTGACACGTGGATCATTTTCCAGATGGGCCCAGGAAATTCACATCGTTCGTGACCCACGGGCCAACGCAAACCGACAACAATAAGAACCCCCCTACAAACCCATGAGTACCGTAACACCAAGCCAATGTTGTTTTTTTTTTTTCCATCTTTCCACCTTTCTTTGTTCACGGTGGCAGATTCTCCTGGCAATGGCCAACTCCTTTTATAGACGCAGAAACCCACGGTTCCCTCCTGCTTGCTTGGCTGTGTTTGTTCTCCAGAGATATGTTTGTTTCTTGTGCTGTTGCTTCTTCGCGGCCGGAGGCCATGTCTCCACTCGCTTTCGTGTTCCTCCCTGTTCCTTCTCCTTCTTCTTCTTCTTCTTCTTCTTTGTTGGATTTGCTCACTCCTCCAACGCCACAAGAAAGCCCCCGTCCACCACCAGCTCTCTCTCGACTTCTACTCGAAGACCTGCCCTCAGCTCGACCAGCTCGTCTCCTCCGTCACTTCCCGACGCTTCCAACAGATCCCCGTCTCTGCACCCGCCACCATTCGCCTCTTCTTCCATGACTGCTTCGTTGAAGTAAAGCCAATTCAACCTCACTGCCTTTGAAATCTACATGCGAGCTGCGTATCTTAGCAGGAGTGCATTGTATGAGCTAACATGCGCCTTGATGGGCTGGTGTTGTTGGATCTGGATTGCAGGGCTGTGATGCGTCGGTACTGATTGCACCGAGCTCGGGTGGCAAGGTGGTGGTGGAGAGGGACGTGGGGATAACAAGAACTTGGCTCCAGAGGGCTTTGAGACCATCGATATGGCGAAGGCATTGGTGGAGAGCAAGTGCCCTGGAGTGGTGTCCTGTGCCGATATCCTCGCCGTTGCTGCTCGAGATTTCGTCCATCTGGTATGTATTAATTTATACCGATACTCTGATTATATATGCTGATAAACAATAGTATAATATTATTAGCGACAACATTAATCTAGCGAATGGTAAAGATGCTTAAAAATAAACACAAAACAGACTCTTAATTTGTCTATTCTTCCTAAGAGTTTCATGCACATCACTTTGGAGGATATAATTGTAAGAATATACACTAGAATTTAAGTTTTATGGATTACAAATTCAATAAACTATTTATCTTAAACAAAAAGCTCCACCTTTTACAAATATGCATCCTTTCCCTTGCATATTCATATGCATGGCAAGTGTATTACTAAAGAAATTGCTTAGGCTGTTGGATTTTGGATTTTAGTGCGGTTACAAAAGGTTTCAGTCAGCAGTTATATAATAATTAGTCAGTGAGTTTCTGGCAATTTTAGAGCAAAATTTATTTGAGTTACTAAATCTGGCATCAAATATCAGAGCAAAATAAACTTTGTTTGCTCGAAGAAGAAGAGAAAAAAAAAAGACTGCTGTTCAGTGGATATTTTGAATTTATTCTTGGATTGCAAAAGGGAAAGAGAAAGAGAAAGTTATTTTAATCATTAATGGTGTTGACATAGGTATCAATTTAACCGTCTTGGACCTTAGAGGACCTAATTTAAGGTCTTGTTAATTTGGAGATTCTTGAAACCAGCGAGGCTTTGATGGACAAACTAACGAAATTTGGTTACATCTTTGTCTACCTATTGGGAAAGGGACAGCCTTTCCATGTCGATGGGCACGGTATGATTTGTTTATTGTTTCTAGTTTAACTTAGATGATGCTTGTCCTTGTAGAAGGCAATGCAACGTATGGAGATTGGTGCAGCATTTGGAGTTTACTAGATGACAACGGCCAGCCTCACTTTCCCCAAGTTATCTCAAAAAAAGGGGGCTTTTGGATGCCTCGATGGGTCCATGCCTTGACAGGTCTATGTCCAATTGGGTCCCAACTCCAACATGGCGTACACGTGCTTGCCTCTTATGCTTTGGGGCTGTGCCTACCCTTAAGTTTGCCCGTGCAGCCTCTGACCCTCTTCTCCCTTGCTGGTCTCTGACAGAGTCAAAGCATATGGCATCTGACATCGTTCAATGCATCCAGCTCTTCACTTGCCTCCATGGTCACCTTGTTCATGCAAAATGACAAAGGATTCTTTACGATTAATCCAGAGCTAGATTTTATGATTTGAGGAGAAATAGATCGAGAGGACCTCGATCTACTAGGCTATATGCCCTTCCAAAAACCCCTAGTTTGGAGTCATCACACACCTGTCCATACCAGCAAACCATCTGCAAGTTCCAATTTTCACTTTGCTCAACAAAAGATCCAATTATTTGTTGGCCATGGCACTACTTTTCCCAAGAGAGTCCTTCAAAAAATGCTGATATTCTTTTTGCGACCACTCATAAAGCATTAATGTACAAAATTTTGAGATGTAGACCTTTTTTTTTTTCAAAAAAAAAAAAACGTGCAGGCAGGAGGTCCCTATTATCCGGTCATGAAGGGGAGGAAAGACAGCAAAGTCTCCCTGGCATTCAAGGTCAGGCCCAACCTGCCCCGTGCCAACTCCACCGTAGACGATCTGCTCAGGCTCTTCGCCTCCAAAGGGCTGGGCCGAGAGGACCTCGTGGCCCTCTCCGGGGCCCACACCATCGGCTACGCCCACTGCGACCAGTTCGTGAGCCGCCTCTACGATTTCAAAGGCACCAAACAACCCGACCCGTTTATGGACCCACGCCTCCTCAAAGCCCTGAAGATGTACTGCCCCCCTTTGGGGGCAACACGGACGTGGTCGCACCGTTCGACGTCCAAACCCCTTCTCCTTCGACCACATGTACTACGGGAATCTGGAGGCCAAAATGGGCTTGTTAGCCACGGACCAGGCTCTATTTTTGGACCCAAGGACGAGGCCTTTGGTTCAGGATTTGGGGAGAGATAAGGCCAAGTTTTTCAGGCCTTCTCTATGGGGATGGAAAAGATGGGGTCCATAAGAGTGAAGAAGGGGAAGAAAGGGGAAATTAGAAAGGATTGTAGCAGGCATCTTAGTTGAATTGATGGAGCTCTGGAGGGGTGTTGATTGATTCTGAAGGGTTGTTGTGAATCAGTGTACATTGTTTTGAGTTGATTGAGTATTGAGCTTCTTTCTTTCTTT
>KE505028.1:308555-326270 GCA_000441515.1 Elaeis oleifera | reverse complement strand
TTTCTTTTCTTCTTTTCTTTTTAATGCTAAGGCTTTTATTGTGTGAAAGAAACTGACAGATTGAGCATTTCTACTTATATGGCTCGTTCTAATTTTATTGTCAATGGAGGCTACATGTGCATGAACAGCACAGTAATTGGGCTAGGTTGTTTGGAGCCAATGCGAGTTAGAAGAAATGTTCACTATCAATGTTAAGAAGGGAAACAAATAAGCAATGACGACATAAATAGTATGAGTGGCAAGTGGCAACTCAGTCTTGTAGATGCAATTGAACCTTGGGGCTAGCATTGTGGCTGAGATCTCTTGGGATGAAGGCTGTAGACGATTGTTCTCAGCCATTGAAGGGCTAAAAAATGATCATATAGATAGTGTAAATAGCTAGAAAGGGTATCATTATGCTAGCACATTCTTGACTAAGATGTGGTTCAGTTATTTCAACTTACAAAATTGATTTTTTTTTTTTCCCCCTCAATTGACAAGAATTGCATCACTGGTTTTCATGCACCAAAACTGCAGATAAAAAGGGAGAGCAAACGGCAGTGTATGCCAGACTGTTTAATGATAATTATGAAATGCCAATATGGTCAGAACTTATTAGACTTCTTCCTAGCTTACAAGGAAGGCTTCCCCATCTCACGACCTTTTTACTTCTTGCCAAGCAAACAAGCACTAGTTCTAGGGGAAATTCCCATGTGAATACCAAACCAGCAAATTTCCTCTCTTGACTCTTGATGCTCGGATTAATTTCAAAGGTTACATCATATACTGGGACATACTCATGCATTGAATCTGAAAAAATATCTACTCTAACAAGCATTATTATATCCATTGCCAAAGCGCCAAGCATGCCTTCTTACTGGCCATAGCTCAATAAGGGGAGAACCGCGTGTGGTTTCCTTGACTACCGTGCTTCTCGCATGATCTCCCTTGCGTTCCTTCTAATGGTGGCAATATCCTAAAATGTTATTTTTTCCTGCCGATAGAACGCTTAAAAACCTCAAGAAAACCTCCATACCATGATTATATATACTTAATGAATATGACCATAAGACAACGGATTAGAAGATCAGCGGCTTCTCATATAGGTTCCAGGTGTTCCATTCGGCTATTCCATGGTTTTGACTATTCCGGAGACAATATTGTAGAATATGATACGAGTCATAACCAAACAATAGAATAATATACACGTCAAAGAAACTAAGAACGCAGGAGGAATATCCTGAAAGGATAGCAGCACCTGAAAGGCTTCAAAAACAAGGAAGCATACACGCCCATAGGCGAAGGTAACCCACAATAACTGTTCATGAACCCCCAGTTTCTCTCTCAGTTTATCTATTTTCAAAAGACATCTTCGTAATGAAGGAAGAAGAAATCATATATCAAAAGAATAAGAGAAGGAACCTTTATAGCTTTCAAAATTTAGTCCCAAGGATCAAGTTTAGATGTGAGTCCACCACACATTGCAAGAAACCTCAAAAGCCTTCACTTGATACTGTATACTGATTTCTAATATGGATGACCAACACGCAACAACTGCATTACATCCAAAAAAAAAAAAAAGGATGTAACAACTGAACACAAAAGGTTGGTGCAACAAATGAAAGTCAACCATATAATTTCATAAACAGCACCTACTGGCAAAATGCTGATCTGATGTTGAGTCCCCGCGTAGGCATGAGAAAGGTTCTTTAAAACCCAAGTTTCTTCCAGTTTTTCTTGTTCATTGGCTAAACAAAGTTTTGAGCTGTCCAACTGCTGGCAACTCTATATAACAGGAAAGCAATCCAAATCTCCAACCTCCCTTCTCCAATTAGCTGTGCTTTACTCCAAAGCACGCACTCCACCATCACCATGGCCAGTGAATTGGACAGGAGTGAAGCAAATGATAAGCTCCTGCAAAATGTATGGGCTAGTTTCATCACTGGCGATGCCCCAGGTAGCTGCAGTTCTGATGAATCCCACAAGAAGCATGCAGCTTCCCAAGAATGGAACGAAATGCCTCATCTTGAAGGAGGGAAGAAAATCTAGCAGTCCTACAGAGGCTTCCAAGCCTTGGCAGGTGGATATCCATGGGAGCTGAAAGCTGGGATGCGCTGCTCTGTGAAACTATAGCCTCAAATAGCTGTGAAACTTCTCCTCTTTATTCAGGATATGATGCCTGCTCACCTTCAAACCAAAATTTGGCAGCAGAAAAGGTTGCTCCCAAGCATTTTAGAGGGGTGAGAAGGCGACCATGGGGCAAGTTGCAGCAGAGATAAGGGACACCTCAAGGAAAGGGGCACGGGTTTGGCTCGGAACTTTCAATACTGCAGAAGAAGCTGCCCTCGCATATGATGAAGCTGCTTTAAGAATGAGAGGACCACAAGCTCACCTTAATTTCCCCATGGAGAAAGTCACCAAGGCTTCAGAAGGTGCTCACCTTGAACAGGCCCTGGCAGGCACCACGAGTGGCACTGCTTGCCCGGTGGATGGCTGCATCAAGACAAATCATAATCCAAGAAAGAGAGCAGCAAGGGAATGGGACACTTATGATGAGGTTCCAGCTGAGCCACCAGCATGGAAGAGAAACAGCAGCATTGAAGGGATGGGAAGCAATCAAGCAGACATTGTGGAGTTACAAGACCTTGGCATCGACTATTTAGAAAATTTATTGTCTTCTTTCTGATAAAGAACAAGGGTCACAATTATTGTAGGCATGAAAATAAATGAAAATTCATATACCTGTTTAGCTAGTGTCATGTGCATGAAATTGTAAAGTGATGCTTAAACATTTTTTCTCTTTGGACTGTCCAAAAATGAGTACAGGTAGTTAAAACTTTTGACTGTAATGGATGTAGATAAACAAAAATCTACAGTATTTGAAGAGAATAAACATGGTTCATTCCTGTTTTGTGCTCGAGAAGATAGCAGTTAATATCTTTATGAGATGCATAGAAAATTGCAATCCTCAAAACTCTACCAAGTAAAGAGCAGTAGCATCTTTGATATCCTGCAGCTCTATTGCATTAAAAAACAAAGGTTTATGCTATAATGATGGTTGTACATGGGTATGACAGCAGGATAGTGACTGATCATGGCTGACTAGTTAGTCTGGTCCCTTTTTGGTGTTTCACCTTAAAAACAAATTTAGTGTCATTGCTATATGTAATGAACAGAAAGGAGGAGACCAAATTGAAAAAAAAGGAGAGAGAGAGAGGACAAAAGTTTATGTTTAATTATGCTAGGATTTGAGTAACAGGATTTCCACATAATGCATCAGGATGCTGGGTCAGTTTAATTATGATGCTTGATCATCATAACCACCAATATATTTCACATTGTAACTGCTAATAAACTGATAGAATTAGAAGCATTTAGACAATAGCAAAATGTAGACATGATTATGTAAGAGACTACAATTGGTATTTATATCAAAATGTCTTTTGCATTGCCATTCCATCACCTCTAATTTCTGCTTTGTATCTAATTATTGGCATGCAATTTTAAAGTCAAGGAATTTCAACAAATTAATCCAAAGAAATTAAACAAGCTGCTCTTTTCTTACAATTGAGGAATAGAAAGACCATCTGTTGCAGAAAAGGACTCCCCTCATTCCTGATCAACAAATTGTGCTGACCTCTTTTTTACCATAGTGCTCTTTTAAGAAAGATTCTTCAAGAAATTCAAAAGCAAACTAAGTTATCAAAAATATGAGATAGAATTGCAGCACCAGAATCTTTCTTTCCGAGAAATAAACAGATATACCTCCGGAGAGGTGAATAAATAAACAGAGACTTGTCTCTTAGCAAGTTTATGTAACTCTGCCATAGAAAGATAAGATGACTCTTAGATTTTTCCATGGCCTAGCATATTCTGTTTGGCTAGGTCCATTGCAAAGTTGAGGCTCAAGTAAACTTCAAATGAAGCTGCCAGCTTGTCCTCAGTTTCATCATGCCTCACTGAAAAACCATACCTCAGTTTCATCACGCTTCGCTAATAAATCATAGCGACAATCAGTAAGTTAAAACAAATGCACCAGAACAAAACATGCTACCTTCTGATGTAAGGCCTTAAATACTGATGGATAAGACAGGATTATCATGAATAACATGATATCCTTAACTTTGAATGCTTTCAATTTGCAAACAAGTTGATCTATCAGTACAACTGATTGCAAACATATCTGCATACCTGCAAAATATTGTAGAAATTTTAGATACAAAAGCTCCTAAAATGAAAACAGACATATGCTTGTATATAAACCTGATTACCAATATGTGCTTTTAATTTTGACCTATGAATTATCACGGTTAAATAATCAGAAATTTGCTTGATACGACTTACAGTTCCCAGGTAGATGAGTGAAACATTTCATCTAGATCACAACAGAAGTAGGAATATTTGAAGTATATCCTGAAGTCATAGCATCAAATCTGCAAGATGCAGATGAGAAAGAATGCCGGGTTATGCAATTTGATTTACAAAAAATGTATGAAGCCCCATTCATGAATCATAAACGGTTAAGATCAAGTTGCCTGGCTCAAAGAACAGAGCTGCTCACCGAGTTCAATTCAGTCAAAAAAGGAGCAAAGAATTAGAGGTCATCAATTCGATCAAAAGATCTAGCTGAGAATAAGAAAAAGATTAAAATGTAATTACTTATTTGAAAATTAATAACTAATGTGGATTGTTTCAAGTAACATTTTTTTGTGAATCAAGTTGGACCTACAAGTTCCTGCTTTCTTTTCCTGGGGTTTGACAGGGATGTGGGGAGAAAAAAGAGGAGCTTTACTTGAAGTAAAGATAGAATTATCACTAGAAAGTCCATCTTAAATGTTCGTTATGTCTATGTAATTAAAGTGTCTATGGTCTTTCCACCTCATGCCTGGCCAAGCCATGTTTGGACAACAGCAAAGGGACTCAACATGGGCTTGAGAGATGATAGAGATCTTAGGTAAAACCCAGTTTCAATTGGGTCTTAATGCACCTACTGTGTTCACATTCCTAATTGGCCTCTTTGTATTAGTTGGATGGTAATTAATTATGTTACAAACAAGAAACACCAAGTCCCTATGCTCAGCAAGATGTTTCTGCATTAAAATGATGCAGTTTGCGAGCAAATCTACAACCCAAACTCCTTTGCAGACGTGCCGTGGTGCCACAATTAAGCATCATTAGATGGAACATTAGGATGAGAGTATCGCAACGCCCATAACAGGCATTGTCACTATATAACCTGTTACAAACAACGAAATTCGAAAATCTCTAAATGCAAAAATACTTTGGAGAACAAAGATGGAAATCAATAACCGTGCTTCTATTGCAGCCTGAATTGGAACATACGGTTCTCTTTAGTAAATGCACTCATGTATTGTGAATCACATAGAATAATATGTTACAACCTAAAACCCTAATTACCTCGAACGAACACTCAAATCGGTACAGCCGGCGAAATCAAAGTAAGTTAGGATTGGGTTTTTTAAAGGGTTTGTTTGGTTCTCACCGTTCGTCTGTTCCGTCGAGGCAATCGCAGTAGGCGTCGTTCCGACGATCCGTCCTTCCACGCGAATCACCACCCCGCGAAATACTTCTCGTCCATAATTACCCGCTTATTTAGATAACAAAATCGGGCAGATAAGATTTTAAAAGGAAAGGAAATTAGCCGTTGGATCAGAAACCGACGGTCCGGAATCTTCGGACCGTGTGGAACGGGGAGGCCGGTTTACCTTGCGGGAATACACCGAGAAGAGAAGAGGCGGAGGCGAGGAGGCCGGCGGGAACAAAGCAGACGAAGACTTCGGTTCCCATTTGGCAGACTGAACCCATTAACGGCAGGGCTTTCGCCGTTGGACGGCATCGATTTGTGGAACGTTAAGCTGCAACGAGGTTCCTATTGGGGGCAGCAATTTGGGGCCCAGCATACAATCGGCTGATGTTGCATCCATCAAATCGCCTTACGAAAATATGATATGAAATATTACATGCCCGTTAAAATTTTATTATTTGTTTAAAAAAAAAAATTTCATCCCTTGCTACTATTGTGGAAGTTCTTGATCCGATGCACCATTAAGAATTCGAACCTAAAACCCCTCATCGGTATCACTATGTCTAGTCCCAATTTACATACATTTAGACAACTCTTCCATCAAAATATATAGATAAGAAGATTTCTTCTCAATCATCTGGGAAGCCATCCAAATTCAATTTTTAAAGTCAAAAAAATAAATCCGAATGATGTCTTTGTCCATCTAGTTGGAGCTTGTCAAATTTGAAGATAGCCGACTGTCAGTCGGTCAACCGACGGATAGTCGGCATATCGTGCTTGTCAGGCCAATCGAAAGTCAGAATCAGAGAGTCGGCTGAATTGCCTCAACAATTGTCCTCTACTCTCAAGTCCAAAGTAGTCTGACATGCGTGTTGTCATGTGGTCTATCAAGTTAGACGAAAGAAGTTGTCACATGTTATCTCGAGCCCCGATTCGATTGTAGACATTAATGATTTTTCAAAATACAAAGGATCTCCAGCCATTTTATTGTTTCGATAATTGTGAGATCATCATTAGAATGTCATTTTGTGAATATAGTCCATCGTCCGGAGAATCTGGACTATTTGATTCTAGCTAGTCGATTTCAGCCATGTGTCTAGATGTCATTGGCTCTACACCGTTAACGCGGATAGTGGTGAGGTGGCATAATCTGGAGGTAGGTGCGTCGAACTGTTCGATCAATGATCGATTTTGATGTAGCCATATGTCGAAATCTGAGAGAGCCTTGATTTGAATAACTTCATCCGGACCGTTGAGGGATCCTATATATATAGTGTCCCTTTCATTTGGACTTTTTGCTTTTGCATTCATCATTTTTTCTGTAACAAAAGTTCTGCCCTAGTGTTGAGAGCTTTCGAAGTTTCTCTGTTCTTCGCATCATCTCTAGCTCTAGGTCGAGCTTCCATTCCTTTCTCTTAGGTTTTCTTCTTTCTTCTTCTTAGTTCTTTCATTTTCAATGGCAAGTAGGAGTAAGAAATGAAGGGTTCATCTTCTCAAGATAGTCAGTCGGAGAATCTGACTGGTGATTCTCCTTCGGATCCAGAGATGGAGGTTTTTTTTGTTCGGACCCAATGTCGATCGGCTTCAAGAATAGTACCGTATCACGGATCAATTTAACTTTTGCTTCGGTCCGGACGATCAGGTGAACTCCCTTCTTCGGACCAGGTTACATTCTATGTTAAAGACCTTCGGGCCGGTCTTCGATTTTTGATTCCGAAGTTTGTCCAAAATCTTCTTGATTATTATCAACTTTGTCCCGCTCAGCTGGCTCCGAATTTCATTCAGCTGATTATCAGTTTTGCTTTGTTGTATCGTCTTATCCCGACCAACCCTCGTCCTTCTCTTTTCAGGCTTTTTTATTCTTCATCCTCATCCCAAGACCAAGGATTGGTGGTTTTTCAACCCGAGGAAGGGTCTTCTTTCATTTTCAGTCTTCCATCGTCCATTCATAGATGGAAGAACCAATTTTCTTCATTTCTTCTTCATCTCCTTGGGGCTTTTCTTCATGCTGGGGTGATCCGAGAACCGACCCCAATGAGTATAGTCGGATTGACACCATCGATCGGAAAGACTTTGTCTGACTAAAAGATATGGAAGTTCTAGCGCAACGAGAGCTGATGATAGAGCAGGCTCTCTACGATGTAGGATTTAGTTCGATAACCTCTTTAGATATAGCATAATCGGTCACTTTTTTTTGTTTGCTTCTGAATTTTATACTGAACTTATTTTTGATTGCAGCTATACGATCGACGGCACGTGTCTTAGCTGCTGACATCTGTCTTCAAGCTGCTAAGAAGAGAGCAACGACTGATGCTGAACCATCCTGACCGTCGAAGAAAAGTCGAGGTGACACTGAGTCGGTACCGACGAGGGAGGCCGACATTCCGTCGGTAATAGTTCCCAGCAATGAGCCGGTTATTGCATTGTCAGCTCCGACAATGCTTCCTTCTGCTGAAGTGCCGTCAGTCGGAGTTGAGACGGTAAGAGGTGAAGACGCCGCATCAGAACCATCAGCGGCACCATCTGCGGAGGTTTGGACCAAATCTATGGCTGAACCAGAATTCTCTACTGTTGCGCAAGCCATTTCGCAAGTAGCTCGATCTCGGGTGCAGTCGAGCACCAATTTTGTGACGGTTTCAAGTGAACGACCGTCGACTACGGAGCGAAGAAAGATGCCGGCTACCTCAACCGACAATGGGTCGTCGGCGGGTCTCCCCACTCTTTTCGATATCCGAATTCCTTTTGGTGAGTCGGTCTTGGCCAATCCGTCATTGGCCAGATGACTCATCAAAGCTGCACTTCTCCCAACTGACAGGGAGAACAGGAGAGATCAGACAGTGTCAGAAATATTTTCTTCATTTTATTCGACGATGCTTGGGATAAGTTAACGATATTTTTTTCTCTCTTTTTTTTGATCCGACTTGACTTATCCTTTTCTTTCAGTGGACACACGATATGTACGCTCTAGAAAGTGGATATCAAAAAATCTTCGAGCTTCATCGGATGTGGATGGATAAGGTGGCGGTCGTCAATACCGAGAAAACTGCTGCTGTCGAACAACTTCAAGCGGCAGTCGAACGGAAGAAGATGCTCCAGGAAGAGATCTCTTGTGTGATGACTAAACTGCAGTCCTTCAGAGTCTAACTAGAGTCGGTGCAACAAACATCGCGTCTCTCGAATCTCAGATCAAAAGCAAAAAGTATTCCATCAGTCGACTCCGGAGAGAGAGACGGATGCATAGAGGAGCTTGAAGTAGAGCGCAGAAGGCATCGGGCCACCATAGAGAGGTTGGCATTGGCCGATGCAGAGTCGGCCTCTGCCAAGGAAGAAGCTGAGTCGGTGAGAGGTGCTCTGAGTTTGGCCATCGAGAATTTCAAAGATTCATAAGAATTTAAGGATAAAATTTTTGAGGGCAGATTCGCCTCCTATTGCATTGGATACGAGGATGGCAGAGATACAGTCAGAAAATTATATCAAATTCTGGATCTGAGCAGCATCGTCCCTCCTAGTTCAGGAGAAGAGGTTGCTGAGGAGACCATCATGCCGACTGAAGAAGATGTATCGGCTTCACCAGAAACTGCTTCAACCACCGAAGTTGTACTGGAGCAAGGTGAAGAAGAAGCCTACTAGTGACCGATGTAATATTTTTTTTTGTAATCGGACTAAGTTCAATTTTATAATCGAACCTTGGATCTAATTTTGTAATCTTTTTCAATGAATGAAAGAAATTTTAAGTATGGAATCTCTTTTTTTCACTTGTACTGTCAATATTGTGGAATAACGGTCGGATCACCGATCATCCATCGGTGACTTGAATGTCGACTAATAATCGTAGTAGAGTTTGTCCGCTAGTCGGGTGTCAGCCGACTTAACTTGTATACTTTAGGTATTTGATAGACGGTGATAAGCTGAATATCCTTCGACTGACCGTAGTCAAGTCGGTATATTTTCACTCGATTGGGATTGAGTCGGCGTAATGTTTCACTTAGCTAAAGCTAAGTCGGCATGAGTAGTCATTCGACTTAAGTTGGTTTTATAATGAAAAATCGAGATATAATCGGTAAGTCAGTTTTATAGTGAAAAACTGAGATACAGTCGGTAAAAATTGATCGATTATTTATCGGTTTAATATCATTTTGTAGATAATTTGTAGTTGATTGAAGCTTTCATGATTCTGAATTTTAATATTTCATTCCAAACATCGTACATGTGAACAATTTTATTGATAGTACATCTTCAAATTTTCGACATTCTAAGTCCAAAAAATAGTTATTCCATCGAGAGTTTCTAGCCGATATGCATCTAGTCGAAGTGTCTTGGTTACTCTACAGGATCCTTCTCAGTTTGGAGATAATTTTTTCTGATTTAGAAGCTTTGAAACTTCTGCTTTTCTTAAGACCAAATTTCCTGGATGAAAGACCTTCGGCTTGACTTTTGTATTATAATACCGGACTATTCTTTACCGATATGCTGCCATCCAAACTTGAGCTTGCTGTCGGACTTCCGAAAGTAAGTCTAAATCGACTCTTCGATATTCAGAATTGCTCGACTCATTATACTGTTTCACTCTTACTGATGGTAATCCGATCTCAAGTGTAATTATCATCTCCATCTCATAGGCTAGGTTGAATGGTGATTCTTCTATCAATATACGAGGAGTTGTCCGATATGCTCATAAGATTAGATATAATTCTTTCACCCAGAGACCTTTAGCTTCATTCAGTCTGGTCTTGAACTATGAAAGATTATTCGATTTGTTACTTTCACTTCACCATTTGATTATGAATGACCAACTGATGTGAGCTTGTGCATAATATAAATTTACATAATTTTTGAAATTTTGATTGTCGAATTATCGACCATTATCGATGATAATGATGTATGGTAGACCGAATCTACATATAATTAATTTTGAATAAATTTTCATCTTACTTTCAGTGATTTGTACTAAAGGTTCAGCTTCTATCCATTTGGTGAAGTAATCAATGGTAACTATTATAAATTTTTTCTGATCAGATGCCGAAGGAAAAAGATCAAGTACGTCAATTTTTCATTGTGTGAAGGGCTATGGTGCAACAATTGATGTTAGCTGGCTGGCCGGTTGATGTTGTATGTAAGCATACTTTTGATATGATTTACATCTTCGGACAAGTTCAGCTGCATCTTTCTTCATGGTGGGCTAATAATATCTTTGTCATAAAACTTTATAAGCCAGTGATTTACTCCCCAAGTGATTTTCACAAATTCCTTCATGAATTTCTCGGAGTGCATAGTCGGTATCAGTTGGTCTCAAGCACTTCAATAAGGGAAGAGAGAATAATCTTTTATAAAGTTATCCATTCATTAAAATATATTGCGAGGCCATCCATCGTAGTCGTTTGACTTTTGAAGGATTGGGTCCATCCAGTTTGGCTCATCATTGATTTATAGCACTTCTTCAATTTCATCAATGTTTAATTGTTCAAGACATTCGATGAACGTCCGACCAAACGAGCTAAAAGAAGTAGTTGCGAGTCGGAAAAGTGCATTAGCTCGAGCATTCTCTGCTCTTGAAATGTGAGAGATCTCAAAATATTTCAAAATCAATGTAAGATCTTTCACTTTCTGAAGGTACTTTATCATAACAGGATCTTGAGCTTCAACTCGTCCTTGACTTGTCTAGTGATCAATTGTGAGTCGGTGAAGACTTCAAATTGTTGATGTCAAATTTTTGATAATGTTCAAGCCTGCTAGAAGAGCTTCATATTCGGCTTTGTTATTCGAGATTTTAAAATTAAATCGAAGGACATATTTAATTACAATCCCTTCGAAATTGGTGAGGATGAGACTGTCTCCACTACTTTATGTGTTGGATGCTCCATCAATATGTAGCACCCACACCGATGCTAAGTTGGTCTCAGGAGTTGTAACTTGCTTTAATTTATCATCGGATCCATAATTTGAAGCAAGTTGCAACTTATGAAGCAAGTGGTGTCGAGATTTTTCTGAGTCGGTTAGTCGATGTCGCATTCGGAAGAAAGTCGAGTAAAAAGAACATTAGTTGAGCTTTCATTATCAATTAGAATTCTTTTTACATCATAATTTGCTATCATCGTTAAAACGATGACAGCATCATCATGGAGAGTTTGTATTTTTCTAACATCATCATTCGAAAAGAATTACATTGTCAAGTCGTCGTTTCTTTGCCGACTCTTTTTTGGAAGTCGCCCTCGAATCCTTCGGTCGCCCAGAGATCTTGTTGATCACTTTCGCAGTTGCCTGATTGTTAATTATTTCCTCAGATTGTGGCTGAGGCTGTTGGTCAATGGGAGGTTGAGTCGGACGATCTTGTCAAAATTTTTTGAGGTAGCCACATCGAATCAGAACCTCTATTTCATCTCTGAGTTGAATACACTGTTCGGTATCATGACCGTGATCACGATGAAATCGACAGTACTTCTTCTTGTCATGACTCTTCGATGGTACTTTCATCAGTGGAGGATGTCGAAGATACTCTTCTCCTTCGATCTTCATTAAGATCTGCGCATGAATCGCAGAAAAAAGAGTATAGGAGTCATACTTGCTGTCATAGTTATTCGGCCTTGGACTTTGTCGATAGGGTGAAGCTCGCTTATTGATCGTTGACTGACTTAGTTCGGTCAGAACTTCATTTTCTTTATTTCTTTCTAACCTTTCTTTCTATCTGGGCTGGTCAGAAGCGCCTTCATCTGCACAAATATACTTGTATGCATGCTCCAAAAGTTCAGCATAGATCCGGAGGAGAGTCTTATCCAGAGAATAAGTGAATCTGAATTCTCTCAGATCTCTTTTCATGATCGATATGGCCATATCTTCATTGAGATCTCTGACCTCAAGTGTGGCCATATTGAAGCGAGCCACGAAATCCCTCAATATCTCTATCTCGCCTTACTTGATGGAGAAAAGACTGTCTGATGTTTGTAGCACCTTTCGGCTAGTGCTAAAATGGACCACGAAAGAATGCTTGTGCTGCTCGAAGAAATTTATGCTCCCCGACTAATGCCCAGAATATCAGGTTTGAGCAGCCTTCCAAATAGTTGCCAAAAATTAATACATAAGAGGACGTCAGTTGCCCCTGGATCATCATGAGAGCCTTATAACTCTCTAAATGATCAATTGGATCGATGAAGCCGTCGTATGACTCCATCTGCAGCATCTTAAACCGAGACGAGATCTGCTCATTCAAGATACGTTGAGGGAGAGGTTGGACAGTGTGGAAGTCGTAGTCGTTAGAGGACTTTCGACCTTCCATCTGAAGTCGGGCAAGTTGGTGGTCGATCTCCTTGAACTTGCGCTCGTAGTCATTGAGCCGTCGTTGCTGAGATAATCAGGGGGTAGAATCTCCTGAAGAACTCGAAGATAGAGAAGCAGAAAGTACACACGGCCTCTTCTCCTTCTTGATCTATGTACACGGGAAGGAGAGGGAGATCGTCATGAAGGATGAGCGACATGATGGAAATGTCAAGAACGTGGTTGTTCGACTCGGTGAGAGCGTCGAGACGGTTGTTGTTCTGAAGATGAAGAGGGTGAGCACCGTCGAGGACGGCGGCTGTGCCTGGATGGTATTGAGTGAGCCATCGGCTCCTCCGTCGGTAGTTGTTGCTATTGTTGTGTCTGTTATTGTTAGAGACTGTGGACCGCCTCCGTCAACACTTTTATTTGCTGCATTAGAGCAGCAATTTGTGCATCCGTAGTGATTACTAGATGCGAAGAGCTGGGCTCTGCCAATAGAGGAAGAGGAGGGGGATCTTCTCGGTGGAAAGATTGCCTCATGAATCCTGTAGAATTTTGAGCTCTAGTATTTGCCATGATCGCTCGTATTCTGCCCCCTACCTGGCGTGCCAATCTGTTGCGACTAATCCCCTATTGCACCTGTTACCGATGAAAAGCACCTGCAAAATGAAGTCCACACTGACGAAAATTATGTCCGACGGAGATCCTCCGATGCTTAAGTCAGTGAGGAGTGGTGAACAACAGATGAATATTCAAAGTGGCAGAATTTCAGCTCTCAAAAGACCTTACCAAATGCAGTTCATTTATCTCCTTTTATAGACGAGTCGCTGGTAATCGTTTGTAACGGTTAGACACGTGGGTCTCGCTTATTCCAGCATTATGTGATCGTGGGATAGATGGTTATATCCGTCACTGATCATGTTCTGACCATTATGCACTTTCTGTACTGGCAGTTTCTGATAAGCCGACTATATATCGGAGTTGTAGAAGTCCGAATGAGCATCGGTTGGTAACTCTGATATGCTGACGGTCATCGGTCTGAAATCAGTCGAGTCGTCATAGTTGAAGTTTGTCAAATTTGAAGATAGCCGACTGTCAGTCGGCCAACTGATTGATAGTCAGCAAATCATGTTTGTCAGGTCGATCGAAAATCGAAATCGAGAAGTCAGCTGAATCATCCCAACAATAAAATTGACGAAATAGCTTAGCACACTTCACTTTTTTTCTGATTCCTTGGATCCTTCGAGTGATCCAGTAAGAGAATATAGGACACAACTATCTCCATTGAATGATTCTTGAGAACTGGGTGCAAGCCCATTTCTATGTTTGGGTAATGCATGACGTGCAATAAGAGCAAGGCTTCTTTGTCTAAATTGATTTTTTATTACATATATACTAAAAGTTACTTCTTTTGCTCAAGTATTATCACAATTTTGTTTTTTTGCTAAAAAAATTATTTAACCAAAACTAACTACTGGGTAAAATACTTGGTATTATGGTAATCTAAGAAGAACATTGATCGCATAACAAAAACTATCAGGGCAATATTTTGTTTAGAGAAAGCAAGGGAGGCACATATAATGAACCAAAATCAAATTAAAGATATGCACTGTCTATATTCGAACTTAAAACCTCCTGGTTGCTAAAGGGTATAACCATTGCAGGAACTCTGAAAATATGATTGGTGGTTAACGTAAACAAATTTTGAGCATTGTGAAGTCTGGTTGCCTGGATGGTCAATTCACTCATAGCCATTGTTTCAAAGTGGCTTAAGGCTGGTTCAACATGATTACTTATGATGAAGGACCACGGTTTTACCTCTGCGCATCTGATAAATATAGTCATTCTACGCTTATAATCTTGTAGCCTACCTTGCATTAAAAATACAATCGGGTCCTTCTCATTGCAACCTTGCATTAAAATGCAATTCAAGCACTGACCGATGATATAAATGATCCATGCATTTTATGATTAATAGCTAGGGTATATGTCCTCAATGTTGTGTGGAATTTGAATGTTTTCTAGTTTTAACCTGTCCTATCTCTATTTCATCACGTCTGTGATTATATGACAAAAGTAAAATTGACCCATCTGCTCGCGCTCGCAAAATGCATACTGTCAATCAACTTCTTTACCATGAACTGAAAACATAACCTGCATTGAATCAAAACTTAGATGATGCTTTGATTACACTTTCTGATTTTTGATTTTTACTTCAATAAAATATTTTTATTTTTTTAATTTTTATCGTAGAATAAAAGTAAAAAGTAAAAATATGTTTGGTAACTAGTTGCTTTGGCTGATTATCTAATTTTAAAAAAAATTATCTAACTTAAAAAAAATGAATGACTGATTAACTACATACCTCTTTGTCGGATATTATTTTGATTGTTGCCATACTCTGCATTCCCACCAATTTTCTGAACCACTACTTAGATGTTGTTAGCAGCTGAACTAGACTCCTCCTCCTCCGGTGCCGGTTCCACTTCTAGCTGCCCTCCTCCAATCCTCGTCGATGCATGAGCCGCATCTCGGAAGGGAACTCGTGCTTAAATCTAAACCTGAGCTCCATCTCATCCACATTGAATCCCTCTCTGATCATCTCCCGGCACCGCCACTCCACCATTGGTGTGAAATTAGGGCAGGGGTTCCCCTCGACGAGCTCCAATAGATGGTGTTGGGCTCCTGTGAGTTGTTCCGGAGCGAGAAGATAGTAAGATTCCGGACGATGATCGAATCCTCGAAGTTGTTGGAAGGCTGAGTTCCTTCTACATTCGAAAGATAGCATAGAGGGAAAGGGATCGGGAGGAGAACATGGAGAGGAGGTGGGAGAGGCGATCCACGGTGGTGGGGGTGGTGGTAGAGGACTCTTGAAGGATGATCTGGGTGGCAGAGGGGGCGAGGCGGACGAGCGCCTGAGAGGAAGAGTCATAGTGGAGGGAGAAGATGTGGGATTTTTTGTTCTTTTTTAAATAAAGTAAATTTTAAAAGTAAAAAAATTTACTTCCACAAAAGTAATTATTTTATTTTTACTTTTATGATGTTATCAAATATTATTTTTTGATTTTTATTTTTCAAAAATCAAAAAATAAAAAAAATTTATGGTTAATCAAATGCACCCTAAATATTGATGTTTTAAATAAATTAATATTTTTGGTGTAACCAGAGCGATCGGGAGGGAGTAGTCCTTCAGAGAAGGATTGGTGAATGTGGATTTACAAACATGCCCAAATACCCAAGAATATGCTTGGTTGTCATGGATATAACTGGAACCATTAGAAAAACAGAGAAGATATAAAAGAGAAAGGATTACCTAACTATATTTAAAAAAACTTAAAACAAATTGACTAATATAATTTACTAGTTTGGTGAATTCCAACGGAAGTAAGAAGCAGAGTGGGCAGCATAAAAAGCTTCGGGCATCCGGATCGAAAGCCTTGCTCTCTCATCACTGCCTAAAGCCCAACAGAACTTCCTCAAGAGCCAAGACTACCCGGTCAACAATCAAAACCATATCCATCTGAATCACTCCCTCGATAACAACATTTTCTATTGGAAAGCTCACAAGAACTTGTGTCCATCCTGATTTGGCCAACGTCTCTCATCCCTAGTCCCAAGCTGACAAATTCTTCCTCCTACTTCTATCATATGCACCAAAATTTATTATTCCCCACATAATCATAAATTTTCTCACCATCAATTCAAGCCTCATTGTGACATCAAACAACGTTTCATTGCTCCTACCAAAAAAAAAAAAAAAAAACAAAGGCAACGTTTAATTGCACCCACTTAACCAAAAAAAAAAAAGGGGGAACATCTAATTGCCGACCGGAAACCTCTTTGCACCGTCACCACTTCAGAGGCCCGAAGCAATCTCTCCAAGTAATCAGCCCCCAAGTCCTCAAGCTCCACCACCCCGCCACCCTGCCGCCGCCGACCCGCCGCCGCCGCCGCCGCCTATCACAACTCCCGGCGGGAAATTCAACAGCGCCTTGGCACCCGCATCCGAAAAGCGGCGCGGTCATACGCCATGGCAGCCTCTTCAGCCGTGTCGAATGTCCCGAGCCACAGGCGAGCTCCATGCCGCGAAGAGTCGCGAATCTCCGCCGCGAATTTCCCCCATGGCCGCCGCCGCACTCCCCGGTAGTGCTTCTTGCCGACGTGCCCGGTCGGCTCGACGCACTTCCGAATGAATCCTGCATCGCCCGCCACAGCAGCAGGGCCGGTGCAGCGACGGCGGTCATCGCCGAGGCCTCTCGAAGAACCTCGAAGATGACCATATCCTGGGAGTCATTCTCATTGAATGGGAGGTGGCTCTGGGAGGCTTCATCCTTGGTTACTACAGAAGAGCAAGAGGAGGGGGATGGAGGTGTGTCAAAGGCTTGTTGCGTGGAGGTAGCCATAGAGCATGCTCCAGCCTTTGGCTCTTCTAATGAGAAGATGGAGTCTCGGTTCTTCTTGGTGGTGTGTGGAGCACCAGGCTTGGCAAGCCCGTGGGAGGAGGGTAGAGATGTTAAGTTGCTGAGGAGTTGAAAGGGATGGGATGAAGAAGGTCTACTGGAGCCCGTTTAATAAACTTCGGTAGACGTGGAAAAGGAAGGTGGGAGGAACCAGCGGAGGTGCTTTATTAATTCATGAACAACCTAACCCCGCTTCTCTTTCCGTTCGCGAAGGAAGACACCAATTCGCACTTGATGACTTCGCGATACTATGAAGGAAAGGCCTTTTCACCTTTCCACGGGGCTGGAGGAAGAAGAGAAACGTGGTGGAATTCGCTGATCCAAAATAAGACCAAATGGTAGGTCAATCCACGTGGGATGTCCTTTTCTTGGTCCCGCACGTCTGGATATGTATGTTTCTTTTCTTTTTTTCTTTTTTTTTCTTTTTTTCTTTTTTTCCTTTTTTTTTTTTTTTTTATTTTTTTTTTTTTTTTTTTTTTT
>KE505028.1:286667-298963 GCA_000441515.1 Elaeis oleifera | reverse complement strand
CATCACCCGACATCCAAACCCCGACGTATAGTCGGCCTGCCCTTCTAAAGACGCCGAACGACTGGTATGGACTGCAGTCCTGTCAAGCACAGGCCGTACGACCGCCAGGGGGGCGTTGCCCTGCCAGGGACCTGGGGCGCTATCCTGCCAAGGACACGAATTAATTCTTGGGACCCGTCAGCCCATCGACGACGTGACAACCCCCGGCGATTTGACGACTTCACAGTTGTCTACATCACTGACGGCGGGATCATACCGCCTCTACTATAAAATGGGGTAAGGCAACAACTTAACATGGGGTGGCTTTTCTCTTCTTCTCCCGTTCCATCGTTGAGTTCCCTTGGTTCTTCTCTACTGTTGCCTAGTTCCTTCTCTGACTTGACCGTCGGAGGATCTCCGTCGGAGGCATCTCCGGTCAGTGCGAACTTTTTCTTGCAGGTGCTTGTTTCCGACGACCAGACGATGAGCAGATTGATCGGAACAATATGTGTGTGTATGTGAGTACGTGCGTGTGTTATCTGGCCCAAATAGAGCTAAAAAATAGGCCTAACTTATAGTTGGTCAATGGGGATCAAATTCGGGTCTTGCTGGGAACTAAAGTCAAGATCCTGTGCTAGTTAACTTACGGTTTTTTAAGAGCCTATATGGAATGATGCATAGAATCCAGCTAAATCGCAAGGGAAAGAGAGTGCGAGAGGAGGAGAGAATGTAGAGTGAAAGGGCAAGAGGTTAAGAGCTCCGATCCCCACAGGGTATATATAAAAAAAGGATGTGGAGAGGTCCAATTTTTAATCTCGCCGGAATTGGACATGCAACGCGAGTGATCTCCTTCTCTCTTCTCCCTTCTCCCTTCTCCCTTCTCCAGCCACCTCCCTCTCTCCACTTTCCATCCTGTTACGGGAATTCTTGTGCACCGCATGCATTGTAAAAAATCGTACACCGCACATGATGATTGGATCACACGTAGGGTCAGAGATTTTTTTTTAATATGTCACTTTTCAATCCCGTGCGTGGTCCAATCATCATACGTGATGTGCAATTTTTGTACCACACACAGTGCACAAAAAATTTCTCCCTGCCGTAGATTGTTTTTTGAGAGGCTCTAAAGGGTGAGCCTAATTATGAGTTGGGCTGGTTGGAGGGGCCAATTAAAGAAGCCTCAACTTGGTAGAGCGAGGGTCTCTGTTCTCCTATCTATTCAAATCAAACAATGCGATCCAAGTCAATTTGATATTGGTGCTTGAATGGAAAGATTTAGATGATTGGAACCATCTTCTTTTGCTAGAAAGCAATGGCTCGGCGACAAATGTACTAGGATTGACTCTTTTGGATACTGCAACTTGAATAAGATCAGCAATGGATACGAAAAGAGTGGATTGATCTGCATTCTTGATTGCATGGATCGGAAATGATTAAGCTTGACTAGATTTGACAGGAATGATGTTATGGTATAATAAAAAAGGGATCTAACTCAAAACAAGGTTCCAAATTTCAATAGGACGACGATGAGAAATAATTAGTTATTATTTGCAAAGTTTACCCTTGTATAAAGCAATGAAAGAACAAATATTTTAATATTACAACAACTGCTTTTATTCATATTAAAAAAAGATAACAGAAACTGATAGAAAGAATGATACTTCTCGATCCTTCTCTAGTCCACATGATAGTATATTATTTAATCTAAGATGAAGAATGGAGTTATGAAAATATCACTTCTGTGTGACGAATAATGAAAATTGACGACCTTTATTCCTATTATATAACAATTATCATAACAATATAATGGCTCGACAAATCACTATTTAGTACTAACAAGATCGATGACTTTATGCTGTCTCTGTTGGCAAGGGCTTGTGTTGCTGGACCAAGGGTGTGGGTCATGATTTGTAATTTGGACCTTTTTTTATTATTATTTTTATTGTCATTTTGATTTCTATTATTCTTGTGTTGTCAGTTTCGGGCAATCACGAATAGGAAGAAGGAACGGGAAAGATATGCGGCAATCTTATCCCCATTCACGGTTGCCCAGTTGAAAATGGGAAACATGGAAAGGCAAAACGTTTATGTTATGTGCTCATCACTTGCGTAACTTGTCCAAAATGTGGTGGCCTTGGAAGCTATCATGGTGGCTGCAATCGTGCCACACTAGCAATTATTTTAGGCTGTATCACGGTTGGGGGGAGGGGGAGGAGCAGCCACTTTCTTTGGGGGTGAGGGAGATCAAAGCCATCCTTAGAGAATGCGGTACATTGAGAGAAAAAGTACAAAAATTGAATGGCTAATTTGATATGTTTTAAAATCGAAAAGTGTATGTAAAATTAAATTAAAATTGAAAGGATATTCTTATAATTTCTTATTTTAATTCTAATGTGTAACCCGAACTTGTGGATCTCTCCATGAAGCTGTAGAGTGTACAACCTATGTCTTCACACCACTCATACCTCGCTTGTTTCAAGTTAATACTATGCTATACTCTATCCGGTAGTTTTGTAAAATTGGACGTGTTTATGAAATAAATGAACGATGAATTGTTCATGCGAAAACTCTAATCCTAACTCCTAAGAGAAATTCCTAAATGAATCTAAAAACTCCCACGATCTATCAGTGCTGTAACGAACTATGCCCAACCCATATCATCTGGCCCAAACCAAGTCCACAGACTTCACCTTTGTGTCCTGGTTAGAGTGGGTGACCGTCGGCCCGTCTCGGCCCACCGACAGACCTTATGTCCCAACCCTCGGGCACTCGACGATCCACTCGGCGAGATTTCTCGGTCGCCGGAAGTCGGAAAACCAGGCGGGCCTCCTACTCGGCGGTCCACGGTCGCCGATCCCCAAAACCCTTTTCCTCCCCTCCGCCATCCTATCTTCTTACCCTTCCGACTCCTCCCCTCCTCCGCCGCTGCTCCCGCCTTGGCCGGCGCCACCGCCACCGCCGCCACTCGGAGCTCGCTCGATCCGAGCAGGCTCCGCAGCGTGGCCGTGATATCCCACATCGATCATGGGAAGACCACCCTCATGGACCGACACCTCCACCAGTGCGGCGCCGACATCCCCCCACGAGCGAGCCCTCGACTCCATCGGCCGCGAGGTGCGTGCCGCGCATCATCATCGCTTCCACGGCAAGAAACCACAAGCACTGGTTCTTGAGAAGCAGCGATGCTGCTTCTTCAAATTCCCCAGAACCGGAGGAAGTTCGATTTCTCGGCCAAGAATCTTGTTTCGAGTTCAATGTACGATAACCTTTGAACTTGATGACTTTAATTAGTTCTGAAGTCAATTCATCAAACAGATTGTTTCTTTATGGTGACACCGGATCTATTTTATGTCTTTGAGGTTACTTAGATTTCTTGAAGGGATAATGAACTCAACATGATCCATACCCCTGGCCACGATGTATTTTGGGTTGAAGTAAGTGAACTTGTTGGATCCCTCTGAATTGCTTGTGGATACAAAAATTGATATATTTCTGGAACCTAGCAACTGGTTGCTATTTATATGTGGTTTTAGTGCATTGGTCGAACGGGTTGTTGGAATGGTCCCTGTGCACAAACAAAGTTTGTTCTTTCGAAATCTTTTTAAGTATGGGCTGCGTCCAATTCTCCTCCTGAATTAAGTCGATAGACCTTCAGGTATGCCTTATTTGGATTTAAAATGGGATACGATATCGCGATGATATATGAAAGGTAATTGGGTGCAAAGTAATGCCTTGATCACCAGTTGCTGGACTGTGGCTTCTGTAGGTAAGTCAATGTGGCCTTAATGAAGGTGTGTGCTGAAAAATTCTAAGTGGAAAAAGTAGGGTATGTCTGCGAGGTTTTGTATGCATTACATTTGTGCAATTTTTGAGCTTCACATTCAAGGCAAGAGATTGCTGCAGGATCTAGGACATTTGTCCTCAAGAAGACAAGCTGCTATTCGGAAGATCTCCATTTGCACAAAAGAGGGGAATGAAAGGGTATTAGGACGGTCATGAAATAAAGCAAAAAAGAGGGAATGAAAGGGTATTTAGGTGGGATTGAGTAGTTGGGTTTGTATTGGTTTTAATACAGAAAAGGAAGAAAGTAGCCTCTGCTATTTTATTTATTTCCCCAGAAACACTCCTTTTTATATAATAAGAGGAACAATGTGATGTTTCTACAAGCAGCCCTACGTATTCTTTTAAAACTAAGTTTTTATTTGCTGTTTTTTCATTTAAACTATGATTTCTTTTTCATTTCTCATTATGCCACAGTGCATAGAAATGGAAATCTACTTAACTGACCAGTTGCTACCGTCCCTAACGGTTCTGAATTGGATTTGGTTTACTTTAAGCCCACAATAAGCAGTTACTATATAACAAAAGGACAAGCCTCAGCTCCCAACATTTGGCCATGTATAGAGCCCAAAGCACACCAAAGCGGAGCTTCTCTACCCACTCTTCTAACTAACATAACATCATATTTAGGAATGAGACAATGAGTTTTGAGGTAAGGAATAGCTTTTGGACTGTTAAACAACAACTTACACAAATGTATGTTATTATTCCCTTTTAATATGAGCTGCCATTTGATGTGCATCAGCCTGACATTGGAGGGATAAATCTGTGTTCGTTATCCGTATCATCATGAAGTAGATCGACATCATACAGTTCCTTTTGAAATGCACATTAGACATTCAATTCCACCTACCACACATAAGCAATCTTGATGCATTAATTCAGTGGCTAGCATGGTCTCATCATATGGATGAGCCGTCAAGTGGATCCAGATTGTAGTCAATAATTGAATGGCCCTAAATGGAGCAATTAATTAGATGGTGAGAAATTCCTATAGGTTGAGACTCCATTATTAAATGTATATTTGCATATAGCAGTTATCTTGAAGAAGGAAGGGTATTGAACCGTCAAAGTGTGAAACTCTTGGTGCTTGGGAGAGTGCAAGGTCTTCTTTGTAGGAATCATAGAGAAATTCTTTGTGCATCACCGGTAATGTAAAAAATCTACATTAAGTATACCACTTTATGTGATTGATCCACATAGCCATCATTTTTTAATATATATTTAATGTCTACAGTTTCACTTTTTTATTAAAAATTTATATGATGAAAATATCTCTATTATTTGAAAAAATTATAACATCCTGTGGTATATTATGACTTTCTATATGCATGATGTTATAATATGGTTCAGAAATTATTACATCCTGTGTATATTATGACATCCTATGTCAAATTATGACTTCCTGCATGTAGGATGTCATAATATGGCCCAGGATATCATAATATAGAAGGGACATTTTTGTCCCATTACTTTTCAATGCGCATTTAATGCCTGCAGCTTTACTTTTTCATTAAAAATTTTGAATGATGAAATATTTTGATTTTTTGAAAAAAATTATGACAGTCTGCATTATATTATGATATCCTGTGAACAAAATTATGACTTTTTGGATATAGAATGTCATAATATGGATATAGGATATCATAATTTTTCAAATAACAGGAGTATTTTTATCATTCAAAATTTTAATAAAAAATAAAGTTACAGGCATTAAATGCACACTGAAAAACAGTGACTATGTGGATCAATCAGACAAAATGATGTGCTCCACGTCGAATTTTTTATACTGCCCACGATGCACAAAAAATTTCTCTAAACTATATTATAGTGGTACTAACACACAATGGAGGGAATGTTTTGACATTTCAAAGCACCATTTTTATAATAACAATTTCCCCCTCTCCCTGACAGAAAAGCTAGAAAATGACACCAACCAGGACATTGGAGCAATGAAGGATATATAATAAAGAAGAAACCATGAAACAATAAGTAATGGCTAAAAGGCAGACTAATAGTCACTAGTTCAACTTTTGGATCAAATAGGAATAATTAAGGGTGTTTAGGGCAAAAAAACAAATCAGAAATTAATTTTATAAAAAATTTTGAAAGTGTCACAATATCAAAAGATTTTAAAGAAACTAATTTAAGTAGTATCTTTTTGGAGATATCCGATAAAATTGAAACTAAAGTAAGTAATCAACTAAAATTCATCAGCATATGTACATAGAATGGTGACACACAGCATGACAACATTTGTGCAGAAGGATGGGCATTTAAGTACTTATATTAGGGGGCAGAGGCTAGGTAGACCTGATCATACGAGGGGATTGTTCATTATTTTAGCATTGCATATCTATATGCTAATGCTTATAAGAATGGGGAGGTAAGAATTCTTTAATTTTATGCGTACAGTTATTTATAAATTTCACTAGTCTTCTTTAAAAATCAAGCATAACATGTTTCCGATAGAGCCGATCATGGGTCAGATTTGAACATAAAAAATATCAAATTTAAATAGATTTGATCCAATATCTCAATAAAAATAAATATAATCCAGGCTCAAAATCCGTCCCACGATCAGCTCTAGTTGCAAGTCGTTTTTTTTTTTTTTTTGTATATTTTGAATTTTTTTTGGATATATACATCTCCATCTTTGAATTTCAAATTTATGGGACAAGAAATTTTAATGCGGATGTAAAATAAATGAGTTGTAAGGGCGCATGCAAAACATTGGTCCCATGAGGGCCAACGAGCCCTTGACTACCAGCAGGTGCAGGACCAAAGAAGTAGAGGGCAGCGTTTAAGACGCTAGGAGGAAGTGGGTCTGGCGGTCTAGGAGCCTATCGGACATTGTTCAGGCCTAAGACGCGACATTATAGTCCTACATTATACCCTACAACTTTTGACGACAAACGTACCATTTTGAGGGTTTGTCAGTCAAACCGTCGTTTGGTCTGCTGAAAACTTTCTGCCACCCTCTTAATGTGGAACTGTAGGTGACTTCCTGTAAGTTTTGTTCATGTGTCTCTGTACGCAGACTATAGGGTATAGACTACAGAGGTCTAATAATGTTATGCATGAATTCGAAAGCATAGATGAGAGGTTGATAGCATAGGCAAAGTTTAGGCCCTATCCTACTGTGGAGTGCCACAGCCCACCAGCATACACAACTCAATCACCTATCTGATGTGCCAGGAGAGGAATTTGTGCAATTTACGGGGCTGGCCATTTGTGTGGCACCACATCAGGGCCATTTTGGATGGATAACTGAGCATAATGTAGAAGCTTCAGGGTAATTATCTAATGGGAGAGTGAATATGGTACGCTATTGGATGTTTGTACAAGAGCTAATGACTGTTTGTCGGTTATAAAAAAGGTTCAGGAAAGCTAAACACCACACCCCCCCCCCCCCCGCCTCGGCCCGCAGAACTAAAAGGTGAAAATCCAGGTACCAGTAAAAATTTCTGGAATATCTCAGAGACAGCTCTCTTAAGATTCCGGCAATGCGAAACCTTGATAGATATCAGGTTCCACATACAACACAATATAAAAATCTCATTGTAAGACACTTAGGATGTACTTCATTTTTCTAGTCTTCTCTAGGTTTTGATACGCTTGGCAAAGTCAGGTTTCTAACAATAATCAACTTGGTTTGTGCCAATGTTTGATTCGAGAGCACGGATCCGATATGGTGTGCACGCATCATCGCAGAATGCTGTGTAATTCTGGATGGCTGCCATTAAGAGATATATGGCCATCAAACAAGATAGTCCATGAGCATGCACTGTGTCATACATATGAGTGCGTTGTTTGATGGATATCCATTTTTGATGGCGGCTGCCCAGGGATATAACGGTAGATACTAGTTGTTGGTTGGAAGCCTCAAATGAATGGACTCATGAATTAAACAGGAATTGGCACAAAGAAAGTGGAGATTGAAGTTGAGATATTTTTTTCAGAGTTCATGAAGGGTATTGATTGTGTGGTCATGACATTATTAGGATGCCGAAAGTCACTTTTAGACTCCTTTTGGGCGCTCGATCACTCTTGACAATCTTGTTAAGGGACCAAAGCAGATATGGATGGGATAACAGCTCATATTTGCTGAGATGAAAGGGAGAGGAGGATACAACTACGATCCTCAGGAAGGGAAAGAAGAATTAACACTTGGCACGCTGCTAGATAAGGCACGTTCGACTCAATGTTCTAAGGAAAAGAATAAAGAAGCCATGACTGTAGTATTGCATAATAGCCTGGACTGGGAGTATAATTCATAGTTAGCAGGCTAATGTATTTGCCTTTCAACACGTACATCATTTCAATAATTCCTGCTAGTATTATCAGTCAAAATCTGCTACTAACAGTCATTTAATTAACAAGTATTTAGCACCGGCTGTTTTAAATTAATGCCCAGTATTTAAAGGACGAAAAGTTCGCGTGTAATTGGGAAGCATTGTAGCAAAGCGAATGACGGAAACATCCAAGGATCATCTAATTTAGTGAAATTAGATTAGTCTATATCATTTTAGGCATTACTTTTGGTATTTAATGATTTTTATAGGACACTTTATAAAATGGTCAAAATATCTAGAATATCAGCTAATGTGTTAGGATTTAATTCAAATAACATCGCCAGATCCAATGAGAGACTGCGTTTCATTGGGAAGCTTTAACACCCGCTCCTTTATTTTATTGCCGTCTTATGTTTAGGCCGGTGCACGTTTAGAATTTCATTTGAGTAGCCGTAAAACTTTCACAATAGAGTGCAAGTACAATGACAATCAATTCATAAAATTTCCTCATTAAAACCAACATAAACGTATATCTAAACCACGATGATAACCGTGTAAATACTAACTATTTATATGTCCCGGTTTGATGCTCCACCAATACCATTGCTTCTGCTCCCAAGTCATGTTAATTAATTAGTACATATGCCAAAACATCGATCCAAGTCCACCAGTCACATCACATTACCGAATATATATATAGAAAAGGTCATATATATAGTCCATATAAAAGCTATAAGAAAAAGTACAATACATCAGAAGAAATACTAAGCGATATTGAAAACACCAGAAGTTTAAACTAGTAAGCGCAATCACCAACTTGGCAAATCTCCTCCCAGCTCCTTGCCATTCTCCTAAACCTGCACAACGGAAATAAATAAGTAAATAAATAAATAAATAAGGAAATAAGCTACTCAGAGAAAAGGCAGAGATCAGAGAGAGAGAGAGAGACCAGATAGTATGATGCACCGTGCTGAAGGGGCTGGAGGGTGACACCCCACTCGTCGGTAAGGACGGGGTGGCCGGAGGAGTGGAGGAGGACGGCCTCCTCCCCAAACGCTTCCCTCACATTGAGTGGGCCCGTCCCACCTCGAACTCCACCTCGTTTATGAACACCGTCGCCTCGTCGCTACACCACCTCCGGCCCCTCCCACCCCTGCGGTGTCAAACCAAACAGTCCAGAAGCAGCAGTAGTCGAAAGTTGAAACTTAACTATGAAAATAGATTGATTCAAATAAATAAATATGCTAACTATTACGTGCCTATCTTATCTTTAAGGAAGAACTTTTAGCCCTTACATGCACACGTCCAATCTAGGTAACAGCGCCCTAATGGGAAGACTAAGGGGTGGAGTGGAGAAAGAAGACTACCGTCCTCTCTATCTTGTCGACAACGTACGCATGTAAACCTCTCTCGAGAATCTCCATGACGTGACCACACACTACGGTAACTGTGATAGGTGCCCTTTGATCAATCCCCTCAATCATAGTTCCCCAAAGCATTTTCCTTACTTTCCTTTGTCTCACTCTATTTATGTCCCTTCTTACCCATTTATTATATATTTCATGACTTCTCCGGTTCTCAAGTGATCTTTAAACCAACTCATTCAACGAGGCTTTCTTCACAAGCAATTCCTTGGGGCTCTCCAGAGCCCCATCCATGACCGGATATCTCTTGGGTGGTCAGACGAGCGGGGCCCGCGTGAGAATGGGACGTGTCAGGCAGTGAGGGCCATAGTACTAGATCAACTCCCAGTTTTGGGAGCATGTATCACGGGGACATACCTGCACCCTACTTTCTATTTTCATGTGCGTTATAGATATAAACAAAAGTTTGGAACTCCAACTTCGAACCGAACAACACTGAGATCCCAATGACATGACTTTGAATAGATAGAAGGAAAGAAAGATGATGGATCCAGATAGACAAGAGAGAAGAGAAGACATCATATTCAATTTAACCAAAGAGAGACGCATCAGGAGTTTCATTAATTTCACATACCTTGTAACTCAGTGATAGGACTAGCAACGCCAACAGTAGCGGCAGCACCAACTGTGGTTGCACCACCACTAACACCCACTGCACAGCCAACACTTGCAACAGCAGCACTAGTAGCAGCTCCAACACCAAAGCTATGGTGCAATTGCATCGTAGTCTTAGCCTCATCTTCACCACTCTTGCAGCCTCCTGTCCCAAGAGCTCGCTCCACAGGCCTGAACGGACGCAGGTCCTTTGCTCAGGTGCACCCACGGTCCAGGTCAGGTCTGGCGCCGGCGGGATGCAGTAGGTTTGTGGGCCCTGGAGAAAAAAAGGCTCTCCGCCGAACTCCATTGGGACATGAAAGTGAAGTTGGTTCACTGCCAACGACATGCTTGCCGGCACGTCTGTCACGCCGGAGAGTCCAGTTATCGATGCCAGTGAAGGGATGGTCTTATCGGACCCTGAAGACCGGTCGGAAGATGGGGAGGATGAGGAGGTGGCGGTGGTGGCCGGTGCCGAGGTGGTGGGTGGAGAGGGAGCGGTGGTGGCTGACCGGGGATGAGGGCGGGAAGACTGGAGGTGGCGGTGCTTGTGCTTGCTTCGGGACTTGCGGTTCTGGAACCAATAGAAGACGTTGGCATCACCGACCTGACCATACTCTTGCAGCTGGGCTCGGATCTTTCGAATCTCATCGCGTGGTGGGTTCACCATGCCTGAGTTGAAGATGGCCTCCAAGATGCGAATTTGCTCAGGCTTCGGATTCCACCTTGGCTTTGGCTCCGGGCTACGCTCTTCACAACCTGGCATTGCTATACTTGTTTTGTTAGTGGCTGAAAACCCTAACCTAATTATGGACTTCAAACGTGGAACTAACGGATACAGATAACAACTATGTGGAAAAAATAATAATTTAGATAAAGAAGTCCTTAGAATTGCATCGTGATTAGTTTGCAAGGCATCTCTCTCTGTGCGCGTGTTTGTGCTCAGTTGGCAGTACTTGAGACAAAAATCTATTTGGATGATGAGATAATGACTTCTTAATACAAAAGTACATATGATATGAACTATAAAATTTTCAGTATACTCATCAAATGATAAGTTAGTTATCAAGAATCCAAGACGACGACGTATTAAAAGCAAGAAAGAGCAGAAGTATAAGGATATATAACGATTAACTTTAAAGCTCCACATGAATCTGACAAGAAAGAAAGGTAGGTATCCTCCCGAAAGCACAGCCATCATTCATTGATAACAAATGCAATCATCTCAAGCTTCCAAAGGTAAAACAGATGTCAGGATGCCTTTCCCAGAAAACAGATAAAAGGGTAGCATGCTAGCAAAGCCCAACAACCATAGAAGGATAGGAAAAAAAATTATACCTGATGTGTAAGAAGTCTTCTGGCAGCCACCTGATAATAGGGAGGATGTATTGATGTCGTGCTGCCATTGGCTGTGGGTGTTGCAAGGCTTGGACTTGAACAAGCTAGGCCAGTGCCTGTTGGAAGAGGCCATGATGATACTGTTGATAAGATTATGATGATGTTGGTGGTGGCGGTGGAGGAAGTGTGGGGGGAAACAGAGGCTGATCTGAACCAGGCAGGCAGTGAGAAATGGTAGAGAGAACACAGAGAGAACTTTTTATGGGGGATCTATCTACCCATCTATGTATCTATTAAAATCATTCGCTTTCTGGTACTGGAACCTCCCACTCTTGGAGGCGGAAAGAAAGCCCCCTCTTCTTATAATAGCCTCCACCTACCCCTGCATTCATTTTATCAAAAATTAATAACAATAATTTCTTATGCATTGATATAAAAAGAAGGAACAGTTGCTTCCCACATCCCAAAGAAAACAACAAAACCCATTAAACTACAACAAGAAACTCCTGTGAAGCAAAGCCCAAGAATATAAATAAAACAAGGAAGTGAAAGGTATGGGAGGTGAAGGGAAAGGAAAGAGGCACAAGAGGGTGGTACTCTCCCATACTTCCCTTGCACTGCATCGAAGCCCAAATACTGATGCCGACTACTCAAAGTACGCTGCAATTCCCTCGAATGCCAAGCAAAGAGACAAGGAAAGCCCATCTGCTGGGGCTTTATGAGTACTACCATCAGTGGAAGTAAGAAAAGCGCTTTCCGTATGCCGCAGGGGGATGGAGATGGTAGTGTAGAGAGAGAGAGAGAGAGAGAGAGAGAGAGAGACTAA
>KE505028.1:227964-262126 GCA_000441515.1 Elaeis oleifera | reverse complement strand
ATATATATATATATATATATATATATATATATATATATATATATTCCCATCATCATCTAGATTTGTTCTAAGTTTATTTATTCTTTAACTACATTTTTTGCAAAAAAAAATACAAAAAATTCTTTTTAATTTGAATTCTTAGCTTGAAATTATGTATAGATACCAATGTAAAATCTCCATATTGGACGTTGCCCTCTCGTTCCACAGACATTATTTCTGTGCATAAGTAGGTGATAGATTTTATAGGGACAGCTATTATGAAATCTTAATCCTTGCATGCAAATCTCTTTTACAATTCTTACCACAATTAGGTTCCTCGGAGTTAGGATCCATTTAGGTGGGGCATAAACTAGTTCTTAATCTTCTGGCTCACCAACAAATACTATAGGGTTGAGTCAGACAAGCTCGGTCCTTTTCATCATGTCCCATCCATGGCTAAAGACTGAACTTAATCTACATTACTGGATAAGTCTAGATTTTGGTCACAGAACATGCTAACCAATCATCTAAGCGGAAACAGCTAAGTAGGTAAATATGTGCAGCAACGGAGACATATCAAGGAAGGTGCCGCAATTAGGAAAAAGATCGTGCATGATACACATCCACCATCGCTTTTGTTCACCGGTAAGCATGGGCTGTGTCTTCAACCATCTATTACCGGCCCCATCCCTCTACCATCTCATTATTCATGTAGCTCCATAACTACATCAAATCATTTCACTGCATGCTTGTTCCACATTTGCCTCCTCCCATTAAAACGTATGCCCACAGATTAGATCACTTCCATGGCAATGCATCATATTGGGCATCACTCAACCATTAAAGGTAATGACTCCTGCCAAAGCGATGAATCCTAGATGTAATAACAATTAAATCCATCCTTCCCTAATCTTATTGGTCATTCATCTCTAGGGATGTCAAAATTAGGGCTAAGCATGGATCGGATTCGGTCGGATTGAGAAAAAATTTCATTCAACCGAACCCAATCGCATTGAAAAAATTCAATTTGTTGCCGACCGTTTATCATGTATAATCTATTTGAAACTGAAGAGAATGGTTAGTAGCAGATTCGGATGGATTGTGTCAGTTTAGACTTCAATATTGACCCAATGTTGATTTTAAATCCAATGTTGGTCTATTTAATTTTTTTTATCAATTTAATACAAAAAAAGATTTAAACCTTATAAATTATAAATTTTGAACTTACTTTTGAATATGTACAAATAAATAAAAAGAAAAGATTTACTCATATGAAAGCAACGATATCTGAAAGCTTTTACTTTAGAATTGTCTCAAATTGATGTGCTTCCATCAATAATTCAACATTAATATTCTCATGAATCTAAATAGGTGACGCGGTATTTTTGTAGAATGAAGCATGGAAGTCTAAATGACGCCATCTCAAAATGAAAGTGAGTTTGTTTAGTACTACATTAGTTAGATTCAGTTTCATATGGATTAAAAGTGCAACAACTGAATCTGACCATAAATAACTGATTTTTTACAAATTTCAATCCGATTTATATTTTTTAACTGAACAAAATCGATGTTATTGGATTAGATTAGATAGATTTCTTCGGATTTCGATTATTTGCTCAGCTTTAGTCAAAATGGATAACTAGTGGGCCATGTTTTACACTCTTCCAGCCTAGGACATTAGCCCTGGCTGATCACTCTTTTTCATACACCCAAATTCAAATATTTGGCCTTATATGCTGAGAAGAATCGCTTTGACATGAGCTCTCAAAGTTATATTGACAATATAATAAGAAGCAACAATGAAGAAATGTATAGGTGCACTGAAGCTAAGGGATGAAATGAAAAGGACAAAAAAACAATGAAGAGAACGTACTATTGCATTGCAATAATGAAAAACTCGCATGACTCTTGGAGGTGAAACAGAGAATTCAAAATCTCCATTCCTCATATCTTCGATCAAAATATCTGAGTTTCACAAAAGATGATGAATGCGCACCATGTTACCGTAAGGACATATTAAACTAAATCCAAATTAAAGCCAAACTGTTCATAAAAAACGAATATCAAAAAGGAATAAACAAAATCAAATCCTACGTTTAAACATGAAGGAAGATTAATATAGAATATAAAACATGAAAAGTTAATATCACTTTGAAAATTAACTGCACCTGTGGCACTGACTCTCAACCTCATTGCATGTCCTGTCAGAAACAGCACGATGGTTAAAGAACCACCTTTTCATAAAACAAGTTAAATGGGAATTAAATGGGGATAAGTAGTAAAATAGACAGATGGAAAGGAATAAATAAACCATCTTTCATAGAACAAAGTTATTCAACATCTCCGTACCCACGTAACGCACAAAATAATAAATAAATAAATAAAATAAAGTTATGATAGTTAAATCCATTTAACCCATAATGACCAAAATAATGTTAATCTGAGAAAATTGAACAGCATTGGCAGTATAGGCCCATATTTTATCATTTAAATCAACCTATCCTTCAAGTTGCAGCCTTAGTCGATTCTCTCTCCATATTACCAGGTATCTGGATCCAGACGAAATTCTTTGAACACCGGCTATGGCGTAGAAAATCTTACTTGGAGCGCATCATTTTGTGATCGGTCCACGTAGCATCTTTATCGCTTGATGTGATCGGACGTCCGTAAATACAAAAAAATAGAGGTGGTGCACTGTAGTCATCATCGAATATATTTAATATATATTATAATTTATTTTTAAATTTAACTTAAATTTAACTTGATGAAAATATCATTTCTTTTTAAGATGATTTTTTTTACTATCTTGCCATCTGGTTGAATATTTTGAATGCTACTCTTTTTTTTCTTCTTCATCATTTTATTGAGCTTCTGCCTGTCCAAGAAAAAATATCCGTCATAATTTTGCGTTCAAAATTTTTGAGTAGCATTTAGATAATATATGTCTATCCAAGCAACATGTCCCATCCATCAAGAAGAAAATACCATCTATAGATACTTCTTTACGATTTTATGGTAGTTTTTTATTACAGCAGTTCCTTACCAGTTAAGCGAAGTTAATGCATTAGGTAGGTTTCAAATGGAGTTTTTTTAAATTTGAATTCAATGTCATAAAATGTTATCTGAAAGTATAATAAGTCGAGATGTTGTAACATTTCAGGTTGATATTATAACATCAGTTCGAAAGTATACTTTTAGATATTTTATGACATACTGGATCAAGATGATAACATTAAACGTTAAATTATGACATTCTGTATCTCAAACACCTATCGAAGATAGTTTTGACAATATTATGATATCGCAGGTTCAAATGATGATATTATGTGTCAATATTCTGTCATCCTATAGGTAAACAAATCTAAAATTTTTTTTGATATTTTATAATATTTGTATCAAAATTATGATATTCGACGTTATAATTATGACATCCTATACGTAAAACACCTTCTGAAGGCAACTTCAACAATATTATGATATTCAAGCTTCAAATGATGATATGATATGTCAATATTATGATATTTGTAGGTAAATAAATCAAAGATCTTTTTGATATTTTATGATATCTTGTATTGAAATTATGACATTCGACATTAAAATTATGACATACTGTATGTAAAAACCTTCCGAACGCATGTTTTGATATTTTTATGACATTATGGATCAATATTATGACATTATATGTCAATATTCTGACATTCTATTGATAAATAAATAAATTTTTTTTTAATATTTTATGACATCTTGTGTCAAATTATGATATTTGACGTTAAAATTATGACATTGTACGTAAAATATCAGTCGAAGGCATGTTTTGATATTATTATGACATCTCAGATCCGAATTATGATATTATATGTCGATATTCTGACATTATGTAGGTAAAAAAATTAAACTTTTTTTGATATTTTTATGACATCTTGGATCGAATTTATGACATTTGACGTTAAAATTATGACATACAGTAGGTAAATATCTACCGAAATAGTTTTGACGATATTATAACATCTCATATCCAAATGATGATTTTATATGTCAATATTATGACATCTTGTAGATAAAAAAAAATTAAAGATCTTTTTTTTGATATTTTTATGACATCTTGTGTCGAATTTATGACATTCGACGTCAAAATTATGACATCGTATAGGTTATAAAACACCTATTGAAGGTAGTTTTGACGATAGTATGATATTTTATATCTAAATAATGACTTTATATGTCAATATTATGACATCCTATAGATAAAATAAATCAAAATTTTTTTTTGATATTTTTATGACATCCTGTATGAAATTATGATATTCGACACTAAAATTATGACATCTTGCAAGTAAAACGTCTGTCAAAAATATGTTTTGATATTTTTATGATATCTTAAGTCTAAATTATGATATTATATATTAATATTATACCATCCTATATGTAAAATAAATTATTTTTTTAATATTTTATGATATTCTAGATCGAAATTATGATATCCGACATTAAAATTATGATATCGTATATGTAAAACGCCAACCGAAGACAGTTTCGGTGTTGTTATGATATTCTAAGAGGGAGTTATGACATTATACGTTAATAATATGACATCTTATTAGTGAATAAATCAAAATTTTTTTGACCTTTTTATGATACATATCCTGAATCTAAATTATGATATTTTATGTTAAAATTATGATATTCTATAAATAAAACACCTATCAGGTATAGATTTTTGATAGTTTTATGATATCGTGGATCAAAATTATGATATTATAAATTAATATTATGATATTTTTTAGGTAAAACATCTTTGAAACATACTCTTTGACAATTTTATGACATACTGTTATAAAATTATGACATTCGATGTTAGGATTATGACATCGTGTAGTTAAAATACCTTCGAAATGTGATTTTGATAATATTATGATGTCTTATAGATAAAATTATGACATCTTAGTTTAATATTATGATATCCTATAGGTAAAATACCTTCAAGATATAATTTTTTAATATTTTTATGATATTTTAAGATAAAATTATTACATTCTGATATAATATAATGACATCGTGTAGGTAAAATACCTTCCGAATATAGTTTTAATAATATTATGATATATTTATCAAATTTATTATTATTATTTTTAAATTATGATATTCTGTAGGTAAAATTCATCCCATATATAGTTTTGACAATATCATTACATCTTATATCAAAATTATGATATTAACGGTTAATATTATAATATACTGTACTATAACTTCTTCGAAGTATACTTTATTATACTGTTATAACATCCTAGATCAAAATTATGACATCCCGTAGGTAAAACACCGATAGAAAATAGTTATTTGATAATTTTAGGACATAATAGATCAAATTTTTGATATTTTGTGTGAAAATTATTGCATTCTGTAGGTAAAACGCATCTCATATATAGTTTTGACAATATTATTATATCATATATTAAAATTATAATATTATATATTATGACATCCTGATATTGATATCCTGTAGGTAAAATACCTCTTAATGATTGTTTTGACAATCTTATGACTGTATGTAGTGGTTCTCTAGAGAATCTTCCTCCTATTGCATCATATTTAGATAATGATAATATTGATCCTCATATTGGAATGGAGTTCAATTCAGTAACAGATGTTTACAATTTCTACAATGCTTATGTGAGAAGAGTTGATTTTAGAATCACAACTGTGTGCAGTAAGTCCAATAAAAAAAGAATTATGCTTCAAACATCTAGCATGCTGGAGGAAAGAAAAATCTAAGAAAATGGATAATTCCATGAAACCTAGGGATATCGACAAAATTGATTATAAGGCCTCAATAAAAGTTAGAATTAATAACAAGACTGATAAGTGGAGATTGGAGGATGCTGTTCTAGAACACAACTTTGAACTGTCCATGTTAACCCTCGCTTATCTATGATCCGACAGAAATATCAGCACACAAAAAAAATAGAGATTACAAAGATGTATGCCGTAAATATATCTACAACTCAAATATACTCTGCCATGGCAAGAAGAAAAGGAGGAAGAAGGCAATCAGAATTCACAGAGAAGGACGCTCATAATTACATTTGTCAAAAATATCAAAGTTAGTTGAAAGAAGAAGATACACAGTCAATAGTTGTCCACTAAATATAAATGCAAGTTAAAAAAATAAATTCTTTTATACATTGGATTTGAATAGCAATGCACAGCTACAGAATGTGTTCTGGATCCATGCAACGTTAAGAATGGCATGCACTTACTTTAATGATGTATTGACCTTTGACTCCACTTACTTCATGAATACATACCAAATGTTATTCTGTCCATTTATTGGAGTTAACCACCATGGACAGTCCATCCTACTTGATTGTGCGTTGTTGTCGAATAAGAGGATGGATACTTTTAAATGGGTATTTCAGTCATGGCTAGATGAAAATAATGGTAAAGCACCTAATGCCATCATCACCGATCAAGATAAGGCTATCGAGGTTGCTGTTAGAAAATTTTTTTCTAATGCACGATATTGGTTTTGTCTTTGGCATATCTTGAAGAAGATTCCTGAAAAGATAGGCCATATATATACAGCACATCCCAAATTTATAGTTGAATTCGATGACGCTGTATATAACACAGTTATGACATAGTCTTTTGAGGAGAAATAGAGACATTACGATGCAATTTTTAAACTCAAACTTTTTAGGAGCCATTACTGAATAAAGTGAGTATCTAAAAATGCTACTATTCGAAGGAAGAAATGATGAAAGAAACGTTTATCTTCAACTGCGAAAATGGGGATGTCGAGATGCTACGCTTGTCCAAAAGAAGAAATGTCGATCGCTGGAGTGGAGGGAAGACGAAGCGGTATTTTAGGAGAGAGACAGAGACGATTCAATTTCTTTGCTAAGTAATGGAGGTAAAAGCTTCTTTTCAATGTTTTGAAAAGATCGAATTTAGTGACACTGCAGAGCACGATGCCGTCGAATGTGAAAAAGTCAGAAATGTCACATCCAGCTATAAGGACGTTACATGGACCAATCGGGAGTGATGGTGCACTCCTAGAATATCATAATTTTGACCTAACATATCATAATATTATCAAAAATATTATCAAAAGGTGCTATTCCTATAAGATGTTATAATTTTAATATTGAATGTAATAATTTCAATGTAGGATGTAATAATATTATCAAAACTATCTTCGAAAAGTGTTTAACCGATAGGATGTCATAATTTATAAATAAATATCATAATTTTGATATCGGATGTCATAAAACTATCTAAAAGTATACTTAGGAGGATTTTTAACTATTAGACATCATAATATTAACGTAGAATATCATAATATTAACCCAGAATATTATAAAATAATAAAAAATTTATCTGTCATATGTTTTACCTACAGGATGTCATACTATTAATATAACATATCATAAATTTGATCTATAATGTCATAATATTGTCAGATCTACATAAGGATACCTTTTTAACTACAGGATGTCATAATTTTATCGACAGGATATCATAATATTGTCAAAACTACATTCCAGAGGTGTTTTAACTACACAATGCCATAATCTTAACATCGAATGTTATAATTTCATAGCAGCATATCATAAAAATATCAAAGAATATATTTCAAAGATGTTTTACCTACAGGATGTCATAATATTAATCTATAATATCATAATTTTGACTCACGATATCATAAAATATCAAAACTATATCTAAGAGCCGTTTTACCTATAAGATGTCATAATTTTAACATAGGATGCCATAATTTTGATCCAGAATATTATAAAATATAAAAAAGTTACTTCTATTTGTTTTACGTATAGGATGACATAATATAGACATATAATGTTATCATTTGGATCTGAGATGTCATAATATCGTCAAAACTGTCTTCGATAGGTGTTTAGGTACAGGATATAATAATTTAACGTCGAAAATCATCATTTGACCCAGGATATCATAAAATATCCAAAAGTATACTTCCGAGCTAATATCATATTATCAACCTGGAATGTCATGACATATTGACTTATTATACTTTTATATAGTATTTTATGACATACAGTATTCAAAACTGAAAAGAGAAATTCATTTGAAACCGGTCTAACGCATTAATCTCTCGAATTTCGGACGCACAATTGTGGCTAAAAATTTTTCTTGGATGAGTAGAAGCTCAACAAAATTAGGAAGAAGAGAGAGAAGAGCAGTATTCGAAATATCCAACCAGATGGCAAGATAATAAAAAATCGTCTTGGAGGGAAATGGTATTTCGTCACGTTAAATTTGAGTTGAATTTGAAAACGGATTATGAGGTGTATTTAAATATATTCGACGATGAGATAGCGCACCGTCTCCATTTTTTTCGCACCATTTTTTTCGCATTTGTGGATGCTCGGTTACATCAAGCTACGAGAGTGCCACGTGAACCAATTGCGCGAGGCAGTGCGCTCCACGTCAGATTTACTACACCGCAGGTGGTGTACAAAGAATTTCGCATATAGTTTTATGTCAGCCAACTGCTTTCAGCTGGCCCCCCAATTTTAAATGGCTAAGCCCATATAAATTTATGCATTGGGCCCAAGACCAGGTTTTATCAATCTTGATATCTTTAGCCCATAAATTTAGCAAAAACTGGAGCCCATGTCTGCAGTAAGAAATACGCAGCGGGGCATGTCCTGATTTGTATGAAGTGCTAGGTTCATGTCCATGTTTGCTGATAGTAAATTCCATGCTTGCAGCCTATGCCTGGTCTGGTTGCAGGCTCATGACATAGTTTCCAAGCGATAGAGGTGACGAAATTATAGCATCGCTATAACTAGGGATGCATGGTGGCAGACGATGTCATTCAATTAGTGTTATTGTACTTGGCTCATGTTGAGTCGGTTGATCCACCGACAATTAAAGTTCAATTGATCAGGCCCAGTGTCGGATTTAAGTTGGCAATTACTCCCAGTTACCAAGCATAAGAGATTAATGGCATTTCCTATGGCTAATGAACATGACATGCATGGATAGAAGCATGGACGCATGCATGCTACAGCTTGGTTCTAGCCGGATAGGACCTGATTACTGGACTCATAGTGTGCTGAAGCGAGCTCAGCCCTAATCCAAGTATGGTTACAAGGCTGAAGCCGGCTGAGTCAAATACTTCCTTGACCTAGCCCATCCAGGATGCAAGCCGTGGCCGCGTGAGGGTAGCCATGAGCCGGCCCCAAAAAAGGTGCAACCTTGATTGATCTTATTGTTATTAACGCTATATGATGACACTATGCTGCCATAAGAGTCCATCAAATTCCCAAGCAAATAATCATGATGAAACAAGATTAGTGGCTACTATAGTTTAAGCTGAAGACCAACGCATACTCCGAATGGGCTAAACTTTTCTTTTCCCCTCTTTTTTTTTTTTCAAGAATTGTTTGCTTGTGAATTTTGTATATTATTTTCGTACTAATATTTAGTTACATGATATATGTAATTAGTTCTTAATGTATCGCTACGCATCATATCATGTTGGAAAAAAAGGGCTGAACTTGTGTCGATGTATATTGGGTTGAATCATGTTTCCTAAGCCTCCTATAGGATTTGAGTCACCTAAAACTTTTATTGTTAGCTCCATATTTGGTAACTATGAGTTAGGCAAAGTGGAGAATTATCCACTGGGAACTAATCAACAATTTGTACCATCTTCTCTTTGATAAAGGTTATTCAAGGTTCAATATATGGAATTGACAAGAAGGCTGTGAAGAACGTTTCAAAATGACACGGCCTACCATCATTCCATTCATGTTTAAGATCATCTAGGAAATAAGAGCCTCTACAACTAGAAAAGAGAGTAATAGTTTGTTTATGAAAAACATTTCGATAATCTTGGTGCCAATATTGACTTGTATAATTCTACCGAAAAAAAAAAAAAAATAATTGACTTGTATAACAAAAGAGATGGAGAGGATCCAAAATCATAATAAAAACCACGCATTCTGACTTTGGTAGTGTGTTCGTAATGGGAAACAAGAAGCTTCAACAGGGGGGTCCCTTTTGACTCGTTAAAGGGTAGTTGGAAAACTCCGGATTTGGTCCAAAGGGTGGTTGGAAACTCCGGAAGAAGAGACAGTTTTGAAAGAGAACTCTCTTTGTATTTTCTTTCCAAAGGTGCCAACTGGACTATCTTATCACGAAATCAATATTGTACTGGTCAATATAACCACGTGGTTAGAACCATATCTAGCAGTTACCTAACATGAAAGTTTTGTAATAAGAAGGCTTAGATATCTTTGGAATTGTGAGAAAGAAGGACCAAATGACAGCACACACAGCTAGCGGACATGGGAAGGCCACTCCATCGGCACTCCCAAAAAATTTTCATTATCCTCTTTATTTAAACCATTGAAGAAATGAAAATTATTATTTGTTTGAAAAATACTTGAACATAAAAATCTCACAAAGTTGGTAACCTGAGGAGAACAATAGGAGAGGGTGATCTTGATGCAATGATAAGATTACTTTATTGTAATCTCGAGTTTATAGATTCAAAACGTCAAGCAGCTTCTTGAGGAAAAGAATAAAAAAGTATTGCATAAGTCAATTTTTTTATTAGATAAGTATGTTTTTGAGAAAATTAATAGATTTTTTTTTTGTATCGTCACTTTTTATTTAAGGTCAAGATAAATTTAGCTAATCAAAACTATCATGTTTCCACATACGTGGTTATGATCTATTTTCTGACATTCAAATCAAAAATCTGAAACAGATAGGAAGAAATGAGCAAAAGGGAAGAGATTTCACATCTTGGGGGTCTCCTATAAATCTCTATTTATAAGTAGAGTCTGAAGAGCCATGAAGAGGAATAAGAATCAAATAGTTAGCCTTACCTTATTAGACGAGATACATTTATTGTCTCTTGCTTTATTTGAAAAGATATGTTTATTATTTCTTCCTTATCCATTGATGATAGATTATCATGCGAATTTTAAAATTTTTAACTGATATAAATTAAATATAATATTTTTTAAAATATCATCTTCAGCCAATCATCATCAAGATTGAACCTCGTCCATCTCTACGTTAGTTTTATCCGAAGAAAGAATTTCCTACCCGTATCAATTCTTTGCCATCGAAGGCCTAAAGTAGATCCAAAGATTAATCTAATTCAGACATACATACCTAGACCTGTATAAATATAGGTCGACCACATCAAATATTAAATGGGATCCATCGCCCTTGTATTTTGACCCAATCGTCGCCTCGGTAGGTCATCTCTTACCTAACCTCAAGTAACCTTTCTAACAACGCGCAGACTTACTGGTGGACCGTGAAGAAACTATTACCTTATTCTAATTTATGTCGTATAGGGGGCAATACGGAAAAAGAAACCGTTAACATGTACGGATGCATCCGACGATCCCGATCCCGTGTAAATTAGAGCAAGTACCCGCGAGCGGAGAACCATTAGAGTACAGAGTTCCGTCGGATCATCGTAAATAAGAGCCAAGAACCATTAGGGTATGGAGTTCCGTCGGATTATCGTAACCAAATCCGTTTCGAAACTCTTTGCGCCCATCGAGAGCGAACCGAGATACGTCGTCCGTTCTTCGGCTCCTCTCCCTTGCTCTCGACGCCAAGAATCCTCGTGACAACGACGACCCGTTCCTTCTTCTTCTGAGACAAGCGAAGGGCGGCGGAGGGAGCTCCGATCTGGTCGCCGGAGGAGGGCAGGAGGGCAGGAAGGCGGCGGCGGCGGCGTCGGCGGCGAGGCGGAAGAGGTGGTTTTGGAGGAGGAGGAGGAGGAATGGCGTATAGGGCGGACGACGACTATGATTACCTCTTCAAGGTGGTGCTGATCGGAGACTCGGGGTGGGAAATCGAACCTGCTATCGAGGTTTACGAGGAATGAATTCAGCCTCGAGTCGAAGTCCACCATTGGCGTCGAGTTCGCCACCCGGAGCATCCACGTCGACGACAAGGTCGTCAAGGCCCAGATTTGGGACACCGCCGGCCAAGAAGGTCCGAATTTTCTTCGCTCGGTCTCCTCTTTGCTTGCTTCTGCTCAATCTAGATCGGATCTCGTCGGTTCGGGTGTTAGCTTCCATTTTGTTTCTTTTTTTTAGTTTGATTGGTTTTGGATGCCATGGCTTCAGATCGGGCACGAACTGTGAGTTAGTTTACAAGATCCATCAATTCTTGATGATTTGATGGAATCTTAGGGCGCTTTTTATGATTTCTTATTTGAATTTTCTGTTTTCTTGGTATTGCTGGTGTTCTGTGCGTGGTTTGCTCTTTTGGAATTCTCCCAGATCTGTTAGCTTTTACAAATAAGGGAATAAGGAATTGATTTCGGAATTCTTTTGGTTCAATTCTTTTCCTCTGAGGGCTGGAAAAAATTGCAACCAGATTTGATGTCTGAAACGTTGTATTGCTTTGAAAATTAGGATGGTATAACCTGATAGGAGCCTCTTCTTTGATGTTCTTATGTTGTATAACTAATATGTGGTGCACTTGATAGTGGCATGATTGTGTCAAACTTGATCAATTAAGAGCCAAAAAGTGGTACGGAAGGGTGGAGAAGGGAAAGGGGATTCATCGCTTCGGAATGATGAGCGTCAATCATCTCTGAAGAATTTCTTTTTTTTCTCATTGAACTCAATGACTTTCTTTGCCCTTAGCCTTATGAGGAACACCTACCAAAGTAAGCAATCTCCGATCTCAACCAAATCTACATGCATAGTTCTATAGAACCTAAATATTTCTCCATTTATTCCAAAAATACTAGTAAATGCTTGCTTGAAACATGAAAATAGCCTCTCTACATGCAGGGTAAGGTTGCATATGTCAAACCTTCCAAGACCCCACATTAGCGTAAGCCTCATGCATCAGGATGCCCTTTTTTACATAGCTTGCTTGAAGCATCACCTTTCCATGAATTGGCCTTGTTTGGCTGGCTGGATACTCAATCTAGTAACCAAGAGCCTGGCATTGTGTTAAAGGTGATGCATGGTGATCATTTAGAAGGATTTTTTAGTTGTACTAGGGCACAATCCTGATCTTTATTGGCAACCAAGTCAGAAATAGTAATCAATGGTTTTGGATCCTAGCTATTTCTAATTGCTGACTTGCTGTCTTTAATTATATGTGCTTTAGGAATGCTATCATTTTTGTGAATGTTGTAGAAATCCTTAATGAGGAAAATAAATAGTAACTAACATGAAATTTTGTAAATTTGAAGGCTTGATTTTCAATTGGGCTCCTTGTGCAACCTGAACCCCAAAAAGATGGAGTTTCTTCTCATTTGATTTTTCATTTGCTTATTCCCCCTTCAGCAATCTTATTCTATTCTTTGAAAACAAAGCAATTTTCCCTCAAATAAGAATCAAAAAAATGGCTTAAATACAAAAATCAAATTAAATCCTGATTGGCTAATTGTTTGCTTGTAATCCCTCTTGTTACATTACATCAACTTACATGCAACTTTCAAAGTAAATGCATTTAAACTGGCTGGCTATGACTCAGTGTCAATTTTATTTAATACTGTGGAGAACTTCGATTATGTTTATGATGAAAGATTGATCTCATTTTGACACTGGGAGTGGAAGAATATTCCTTTTCTTGATTGTCATACTTCCAAATCTCTTATGTTGCATTGCATAAGTACTTCGATTTGATTATTCCTCACTTGTTTCCTTTTCCATCTTCAGCTAGGTTAAAAAATCATATTAGATGTGTATGTCTTTCGTTGAAATGAATAAAGAAAGAAATGGTATGTGCCCTCAGCATTTAATTGTTGAGATAAGGTAACTTTACCAAAAATAATTAAACATAAAGATCTCAGTGTACCTGTGAAAAATAAGAAAAAGTATGGTGGACCATTTTATTCATGTTAAATCATCATATTTTATAATGTCAAGTTAATTTCATGTTTTTGAAAACCTTGAATCTTATTAAATGCTCCTTCTTTCTATAATAATCAATCCACTATTGCAGTAGCACTCCTACAAATTTCTTCTCTTCTCCTCCATCAACTCTGACCATGCAACTTTGATGTCTAAACTCTGATGAATGATCGTACATTAGACATTCTTAAAGAAGGTGTGAAGCATATAACATCTGTGACTTGAAAATTTAAGTAGACATAATCAGATGATTAAGAGGTTCTTTAAGTTCCGTAACTAGAATATAGCATGAAGAAAGATGGATAGAGGATCTATGTGATACTCCTTAAAATGTTTTATTTGATGTGGTTATGTTATACTTGGTGATGCCATAGAATTCTCAGTTTGATTTGATGCATAGTGATGAGTTGTTATCAATTACAAGGGTTTGGCACGACAATAAAATACAGAAACTAGTCATGTTGTGTGTTAGACACCGGGCACATGTTTTGACCAATCTGTTTTGTCAATGTTCACATTTGAGTTGATTTGTATTCTTGAAATAGTGCAGTATGGAGGTTTTATGCATAAAATCTAAATCTATCTTTTATTGTCTTATATGTATGAGTGTATAGTTCTGTTATCTTCATTAGCTTATAGTTCTGTTATCTTCCAAATCCTTGTATTGGCTAGATATTTAAGCATTTCAGAAAAATTGATTCGTTACATTTTTCTAAAAAAGGACTTTTAGGTCTAGATCCTTAAAATGTTTATTTGATGTTGTTGTGTTATACTTGGTGATGCCATAGAATTCTTAGTTTTATGCATAGTGATGAAGTATTATCAATTTACAAACAACTATTTTTGAATGCAGAGTGGGGGTGTAATTTCAATGCAAGCTAGGCTTAAGGGTCTAACATGTCAATATTGGAAAAAGACAAACTTGTCATGTTGTGTTAGACATGAGGCACCTGTTTTGACCAATCTGTTTTGTCAACTTCCACGTTTGAGTTGATATGTATTCTTGAAATAGTGCGGTATTTAGGTTTACATGGATAAAACCTAATTTATCTTTTACTGTCTTATATGTGTTGGCTTATACTTCTATTATTTTCACTAGATTATAGTTTTGTTGTTTTCCAAATCCCAACATTGTATTGGCTAGATCCTTAAACATTTTTAAAAAATTAATTCGTTGTGTTTTCTAAAAAGTGAATTAGGGCCAGCTTAAAGAAAGTAGTCACTTGGAAACAAGGTTTTAATTCTCAATGGGACGAGGGGTGTCCTAACCATCCCATCCCGTTCCTATGAGAAAATAGGACCAAGACAAAGTTGGGACTCCAAAACTCATCCATGCAGGAAGAGAAGAAAAAAGAGGAAAGAAGAAAGAAGAGAAGATAAAGAAAAAAACAAATGAAAGGAAAGAAGAAGAAGAAGAAAAAGAAAAGAAAGGAAGGAAGAAGTAAAGGAAGAAAGAAAAGAAAGAAGAAGGAAAAGGACAAAAGAAATAAAAGAAGGGATAAGACAAAGAAAAAGAAAGGAAAAAAGATAGAAGAAAAGAAAAGAAGGAAGAAAGGAAGGAAGAAAAAGTAAGGGAAGGAAAGAAGAAAAGAAAGAAAGAAAAGAATGGGAGAAAGACAAAGGATATCTACCGGGATACATGATTGGGACTGCTACTGGACATCAGACTGTCTCATTCCATGGAGATACTTGGACACCCGCATCCTATGGAATTTAAAACCTTGCTTGGAAGTAATAATAATAACAAAGAAGTTGATCTGGGAAAATATTTTGATGTTTTCCATCCAAGAAAATGAGAGTTGGTTGGAAAGCAAAACCTGAAATCCATTTTTTTCATATGGTAGATCTAACGTGGAAAGTGCTCTTTGTGCTTCTTTGTAAGGCCCACCAATCAAGAGGAGAATTACTCGAGCATGTATGCAGTTTTCATACTTATCTATTATAGATGAGTTGAATTTTTCTTTAAATAATTTGAAGCTATGGAGAAATGAATGTACATGAACATCATCGTTTGAGAAAAATTTTTGGGATGGTTAGGAAGAAGAATGGCTTGGGTTGTTTGGTGTTTCAGAATGAAGGGCATGCTTGCATAACATGTCAACTTGAGGTAAGCCTCATTTAGCACAAGCAGATGATCTCCAGATGATTAGCTGAAATTAAATGTTACTTTGGATTGTGTCAAATATGTCCAACACAAATCAATGCTTATTAAGAGTGATTGGGTTATGAAATTCTGAGTTATATCGCTTTATATAGGCCAATTTACTGTCATTCAGTCTTCTGACAGTTACATTCATTATCTTCATTTTCAGCCAATCCTCACATTCTTGTGATTTATTAACTTACCATGCTATTACTAGATAGTGACATTATCCTCCTATATGTGGTTTGTTGACAAATTGTGTTCATTTATTTCTGTTGCAATAGATACCGAGCTATCACAAGTGCATATTATCGAGGAGCCGTTGGTGCTCTCCTTGTCTATGATGTTACTCGACACATCACGTTTGAGAATGTGGAAAGATGGTTAAAGGAGCTTAGGGATCACACAGATTCCAATATTGTAATCATGCTTGTTGGGAATAAAGCTGATTTGCGCCACCTTAGGGCAGTTTCAACTGAAGATGCAAAGGCTTTCGCTGAGAGGGAGAGCACCTTCTTCATGGAGACATCTGCTCTGGAATCAACGAATGTGGAGAATGCCTTCACTGAAGTGCTCACTCAGATATATCGTGTAGTCAGCAAGAAGGCACTTGATATTGGCGATGATCCAGCAGCATTGCCCAAGGGGCAGACGATTAATGTGGGAACCAAGGATGATGTATCTGCTGTGAAGAAAGTTGGTTGCTGTTCAGCTTAGGTCTGGGAAACAAGGTAGTTGATTTTGTGATCTAGGGAAACTCTGGAGAATTTTGAATGCTGCCAGACCTGTGGATACAAGGATGTTGTTGGGATGACACTTAAAAGACACTTCTCCTTGCACAGTTTTGCTGGTCATGACATGGTTTGAGGGGTTTTAGACTTTTTTGCCTGAGATGGCTGAAGCTTAGGATTTCATATTTGCAGTTTGTTAGTTTGTTGCATTCAGACTATTGCTTCTCATTCGATGTACTGCTATACTTTTGGTCCACACAAGCTTCTGCTGCATTCAGTTATTGGATTCCAGATACCCTGTAATCATTAAATTTTATCTATGGCTAAATTATTGGTTGGTCACTTGGCTTTTTATACCCCATTAAATAATTGACACATTTCAGATGAATTGAATTTACATTTACTGCTTGCTAGATGGAAATTTGCTTTTGTATCTTTGAATTGTAAAGTTGTATGAAACTTGAAGCTTGATCATCCTCTATTAAATTTCCAATAAGGCTGATTATTTCATATGAAATCGTAGGTTTGCTTTTGTATCTTTTATCTTTCTGCTGCTTTATTGCGCAATTGTTTAAACCCTGGTCTAGTTAGGGGACCATAGATTCGTAGATTTATGTACTGGTCAGTTTATTGATAAGAATCAGCTGCAAATGATTAATAAGATTATTGTGAAGGTTACCTGAACAAGTATTAATTGATCAAACCATTCTAGCTGGAAGATGTTTAGGAAGGAAAGAGAAGCTTGAGGTTCAACAGGGTGGCTTTTTCTAAATTCTGCAAAATCTTGAAATCTTTCCTCAGTTCGTCCTGCCCAGTCCTGGTTTAGCCCTTTGCTTGCTATAAATACTTTGGTTGTTAATTTAGGCCAGGAAAATGGAGGTAATGTTTAAGAACCCATATTTTGAGGTCCGATGTTTTCCAGTATTTATTTTTAGCACAGCAAGAAATGGAGTTCAGGTTCAAGAAGTCATATTTGAGGTCTGATGTTTTCTGATATTTTATTTACCCTAATTTGTTAAATTGCCCTTAGTTGGTGAAGTGCTATAAAATGTGATGGTTAATTTACCAACTTTAACGTGTGGACATGCCACTGATTTAAATGCCGACCAGCCACGATTATATATGGATATATCTAAGGGAAATTACCAAAATGTAGCTATGTAAGTTGGCCAAACCTGAAGATCATAATCTTCTCCGGTACCAGTCTAATCTCGCTAACTCAGACCCATTCACTTGGATACAGATAGTAACCTCCACCACCCCTCCCTCATCAACATCCACTTACATAAACATGCAAGCCTGATAAAGAATTTATCAAATTGAAACAGGCTAAGGACCTCCATTCAAACAGAGAAATGGGCAGTTTAAATTTGGGGAACAAAGCTCTTTTATTTATGATGACAGCAATTTACTCTGAGCCTACCCTCAAGATCCTTTTGAACCTGTCACTAAAGAACATTGCAATTTCATTTTGCTTTTATAGAGTTAAGGAGCAAAGTTCACCCTCTCAACTAAAAGGGCCATTAAATGGTGTGAGGAGCAGAATTATCCACCACGCCTATTTACAAAGTAAATAAATGAGTTTCTTAAGCATATCGATTAATTTGACTGCTCCAAACCTCATTTATCTTTTCTTTCCGTGGTCAAAGCTGATGCTTTGCAAATTGGGCACAAGTTCTTCACCAACAACCATTGCTTTATGCAGTCAGCATGGTAGTTGTGACCACAATCCAGTATTCCTATCCTCTCTTTTTCATCATATTCCACCTGCAAACCCAGAAAACTATCAATTATCAATGATGAAGAAGAAGATAAATTCACTGAGATAGAATGTGCAGAGTTGTACAACTCTGTCTGAGGTCCTACAAATGATTAATTTGAGGACTGCAGAAGAGCACAGTATCACAGAACTGTTTTGAACTCAGCTTACTAGGATTCTTACACTTGGTGCAGTAGCATATTTTCAACCCCTAAAGCTGGTTTATTAGCACTCAGAAACTTCTACAATTCAGTTTACCAAGGATTTGGGGTACTGTTCCAAATTCCAATTATCTCTGACAATGTTTACATTAGAGAAAGATGCATTTCAGCCATTTATTTTTTTAAGCCTCTGCCCTGCCAGCTGGACTTGCTAAGTTCTTGGCAAGTCTTTCCATTGCTATGGATTCCTTGGGCATGGATGGATCAAGTTCAGTCAAAATGTTCTCCCAATTTAACGGATAGGGCTTGCTGGTTATGTTCACCACAGGTAACTATATTAGTGTTTCAAGAAAGAGGACCTGGCATATGATGCAAGCTTCATTCTCTGGAGCAAATATGTGAGACTGGTTTGGCAGTGAGGACGTTTGTGGACCATGAATGATTGTCTTTAGATTCTTTAAGATGAACTCTTCAGTTAAGCCGGTGTTGACATCTCCAATCTGCTCTTCCAAGGCTAGAAGTTCCTGCAGTGGTTCCAGAGACAGTTACATATTACAAAAACTACCAGTGACAAATCCAAGTTTGCAATGATTCTGGAATGCCACTCGTTACAGTTTCCGTGTTCCAAATGCAAGTTTTGGTACCTCTTCACATTATTAACCATCTAAATGTAAATGTATTGAAGAATTTAAACAGCGCAACTCTCTAAAAGTGTACGTGATTTCAGATTAAGTTCATTGCAGGTGCAAAAAGCCCACAAACTACAAATTCATTTACCTCATAAGACATGCCATCAATGTCTAGTCGCATATCATGATTCTCATCAACAATGTTTCTTGCCCCAAATACCCCTGAGAGTTCCACAAAACCTGGATCCTGCATGGACAAGCAGAAATTAAGTTTTCACCATGCCTTAAGGGTAGAAAATAAAAGGTGGAGCTTAATTATGTTGCATGAAGTATAGCAATAATTCTGAAGATTAGCCATCCAGTTATGAGCCTGGTTACAAGGTTTACAGCATGTTGGCTAAGTCAATATGGACCATAGCTTGCAGAAATCTGGGTTTGCCAGATATTAGGAACTCATGAGGGCCACCTATGCAATAATCAAACATGTTTTTGGGAACATTGTTGCTTTCACTCATTTCATTGTGGGTGTGTTTTCTTTAACATAGAACTCCCTCATATCAGCTATTCCCCTGCACTTCAAGCTTCGGAAAAAAAAATAGGAAAAATGAAAGATTTAATAACATGATTTGCTCTGCTAGTTCCATTAATTCTTAAAGGACTGATGTTCAGAATTGGACATACATATATACATTTAAAAGTCCGTGTCACGTGCCCCCAAAAAAAAAAAGTACCGAAAAAAGTTCTCTGTTAAAGGATCCTTTATTTAGCAGTGGGAAGTATCCACCTCTGCATGCCCTGGTTATGCAGCTTTTGTGTCCTTTCTGACAGATGCCACAAATGAAATATTATGTGGCTGTTCAGAAATGGCCTCTACATCTTAATATTGTCTTCCTGAGATCTCAATTGCCAGAACTTGACAGGGCAAAACAATTGTGCATCACTTCTTTACATCCTATCCCAACAGGAACCAGATAAAATATAGCTAACATTCAGAATTTAAGCAAAATAGGAGTAATTTCATAAAGTTTCATCCTTTATATCACTAGACATGCCAAACAATTGAAAGAAAGGACAGGAGATATGCACCCAAAAGGAAGGACAGGATATCATTAAACCATGAAAAACTTGGGAAACAAAGTGCAAAACGAAATAAAATAAAATAAAATGACCAGAATGGATGTTTCCAATAAATTATATAGTTTGATGGCAATTTCGTGGCATCCTTCGAGCAATAACAGTTGGATCTCTTCCATATTTCCAAATTTTGTTATTGTAATACTGAAGAAAGCATTTAAAAGTATTTGAGCTAATAGCTGGATGAATGCATATACATTTTATGCCATGTCACCCTAATGCCGAATAATAGGAAACAGAAAATGAAAGGGAAGAATCACCTCTGATGTTAGGATCCTTACATTTTCATGGCTAACTTCTGGAGTTGCCTGGACTAGCTGCCGAGAAGGCCGATAGACCTGTTCAGCATTTGAAGGGAAGAATAGGAATCTGGAACCTGAAAGGAGATAGTTACTAGAAGAATTTGGATCACTGGGGTGCATGTTGCTAAGCAGATGCTGGTAAGGAGGAGCCAGTATTCTAGCATGATGGCTATGACTCTGTATTTGCATGTTTTGTATAGGCTGTGGATGTTGCTGAAAATAAGGCAACGATGCAAGGCACAAACTGGATGAGATTTGCTGGTATCCTTGGTCACTCATATTTGCCATCTCAACAGCCCCTAAACTGACAGATCTACCTATCAAAAGCAGGAAAGTCTTGGTTAAAATAGTCTTATATGTGAGAAAAACTCAGTTTAAACTTTAAACTATACACATATATATATGTGCCTGTAGAGAAATCTTTTTCTTTAGGCTAGTTGTATATCATTTGGCTCATCAGTTAAGTGCAACACAAGAATTATTCAATACCAGCTAGCCTATCAGTTCAATGAGTAACACAGAAAGCCCACACCAAGTCACCCATCCCATTCACTCACTCACACACGCACGCACGCAAACAATCTCTTACAGAAAATCCATGGGATAAAAATGGATGCTGAACACAGGCCACCCATAGCAAAAATACTGAATACACTTTAGTAAGTGTCTAAACATAACACATATTAGGCAGGCAAAACAGCAACTCTTGCCTCCATTATATATACAAAGGTGATGCCTTCATGAAGGACAGTAGTTGACCAATACTCGTTGATCATGATACAGTTTCCTGAAAATAAAGTGCTCAGTGCTTACCATGCAAATTGGGCATTGTGTATGTATAGTTCCAATTGGAACTTCCCCCATTAGGAATGTTATTTGCAGCCTGTGCCACCCATGCATTACTGGCAGGATGATAGGACTGGCCCATATAATTCCCTGGAAGTAAATAGTTAAAATGATGTTCAAATGCAAATTCAGGTTGAATACTGAACGAACTAGATCTGTTCCTCACACTTCTAACAGACCCTTCCATGCTTGGTAAAGTTCTATTAAATTGATAATCGGATGAATTTGAAGTTGTGGAATCCAACATGTTAACACCAGATCCATATGGCTCCTCCCAATGTGTCTGTCTAGAATTTTGAGAGAGAGATATTGAAGATAAATTTGAGCTTGCAGAAGCATTGGCATGGTAGAAGTCTCCTCGAATTGCTTCCGTATTTTTCTTTTGCAGAATCCTCTCACACTTTGAGAAAAATGATTACTTCTACCATACTCATCCACACTAATTCCAATAGCCTGGTGATTGATGAAAGGTGGCGGCTGATTGGCAGAACCAATATTCTGACGGACAGAGGAAGATGAAGGTAAAGTACAATGACTATAAATGTTTGTCCAAGCAACAGCACCTACATCAAGATTTGGGACTGGATGACAATTTTGAGTATTACTATACTGGTTCCCATGATAGATGCTTCCATTAGGATGATCTAGAAATTGATGGCAATCAAGATATGCTGCATTTCCTGAAGCAGACAGTGCCAGATGTATATTTTGGCTAGCGTAGTCAAGAATGTGGCCTTGAAGAATGTAGTGATCAGGATGAAGTTGACTATAGCCTGGCTCTGCTTCCAGATCAAGCATCTGATGAGTGCATATTGTGTTTCTGTGTCCCATATGTGCAATATAGCTTTTTGCACACCCACAGCTTAATGATTGATACTGGTCTTCATTTCTGGACATCAATCTCTGCTTACAGAAACAATTTTAAATGAAACAAGAATTAATGAAATTTACTAAAATGCTTAAAAGATAATTATCAAGATGGAATCTGTAACATGGTTGGATGTAAAGGCATGTTTTTGATGACTTGCATATAATTTAGAGACAACACGATGCATATTTAAAAACATACAATATGAACACATTAAGGATTTTCATGAGACAACCATTGGACATGCAGTTATAATGGAAAAACAATACAATGAAGAACCTAAACAATGGAGAAGCAACCTATAGCCCTCAAATGTCACATGCTTTGTAACATTAACTTTCACAGTATCAAAAACAAATGTTTCACCTAGTATTTAGTGGCTAGCTGCTGAAATAACCACTCTGGGATTTCTTCACAATGGATACGGCCACACAAATGGTTAGCCATGCAACTTTTGACCTCTCAAATTCTAATATTTTAGTCTCCTTTTCTCCCATAATTGAATGTTGCAAAACCTCTTTCTTTTCATTCTTAATGAAGGGCTTGTATTTTTACAATACATGACAAGATGAGACTTCCATCCTATGCAATTATCCAGTCAGTCAATCTTTACAAACTTCAAACCTCAACTGCTTTTTCAGGGCCCAGCAATAAAATCTGGATAGATGTCTAATAATCCAAGTAATAGAAGAATATGGTACTATTTGAATGCATATTTTTCTTATTCAGATACAGTTCAATTTCTGATATTAAGACATTCGTCTTGTTGGTCAATTAAAATTAATTTGAGCAAAATCTTCATAAAAGATTATTTAATCAGGTAGTCTTAAACCAAATATATAGTTGAATTACTAACCAGTAAATATATAATCCTACCCAGCCAATGAAAACTGATAGTTGATGTTATAAACTTCATTTCATTTTCAATTTTCTAGGATTCATCTCATAATTGGAGATTACTCGCTTTACGATTGGCCCTCAATCAATCTTATATCTCAGAATGGGTAGATTAGATTCTGCGGTTGGCAGTAAACCTTAGATGAAAGACCATATACATGATCAATCAACAAATAACAGTTGTTGTCAATAGCAAGTGCACAAAGTCCAACCCACCAAAAGTTTCAGAACTAAAAAAATTCCCCTATTTAAACAAGATCAATCCCGCACGGTGATTCATATAATGTCAAAGAAAAATTTCCAGATCATTACTCATAATTATCTAAGAACCAAAACTAACTTTAGCATTCCAAAGGCAGTGCCACATAATTATTATCTGCATGAATAGTCATGATAATACAGATGAAATACAATCACTTTAATGCAGTCATCATGATGTACATACCTTCATATACTTGATTACTAGTACAAGGTACGTGCCATTTTAATGAAAGACCAACACCAGCAGTTGTTTCCTGAATACCTGATATCTAAAACATACTACACATAAAGTCTCACTCTATCAAAATAACAGAAAATTATGAATTAAATATGCTTCAAAAACTGAAAGATAATTGGAAATCCTCCAACCTCTCATAACAAGAATCATTAAAGTTCTAAATTCCTTTCAAATATTGCATAATACCAAATATTAGAATTTTATTCCCTTAATCAAGCACTACTTGTTTTTTGGTAATTGATCCTTTTCTCCTCCATTAATTTATCTTTTTGACTCTCCTTTTTCTTGTTTCATATATATCATCCAAACCTGCATCACATTTTTCATGTTCTCTCTTTCTTTTTCTCTCCTCAATGTCCTGCCCCTTTTTCAAAGTGCATAATCCTTGTATCTTACCACTAAATTAACAATATGGGAAGAACAAGAGGGATTTCTAGTATTATATCTACAAATATTGGTTACTACCTAGCCAAACCCTTGTGTCACAAGCATGTACAGTGGCATAGCACTTCAATTTTTTTTCCCTTGGTTGTAGAATTGGGAGTTGGTGTGGGTGGAGGGAAACAGATACTTTAAAGCACTTTAAGTAAGGAAGTGTTAAGTAGGTGCGTATTTACTATTTGAGTTTTCTAGGAGTTTCCAATGTAGGTCATTACCCTAGATTAACTTTCTTGCTACTAAGGTTGTCTGTTGTAAACTTTTATGGCACCTTCTGTAAAGCCCATAGAGCCTAGTTAGTTCACAATTTGATATTTCACCTCCACGAGAATTGCATAGGTATCAACTTTCCTACAATTTTGTTAGCCATAAAGTTTGAAAACTGAATTTTCGAACTCTTTCCAAGAAAAGGTAATAAAATATCAAAACAAGATTGAATAATAAAGATTTTGAACAAATTAAAGTTGGCTGCCCCTTAAATATGCAATAAATGCTAATTTTTAATGTTTCAACAGCAATAGAACAATTTTTTTAATGTTTCAACAGCAACAGAACAATAGAGTTAAGCCCCCAAAAAAGACTATAAAGATGCTAGTTGAATCTAATAGTTCTCCATATTGATAACCTCTAAATGATTCTACATTTTCGTAATCAGCAAAAATATATGCCGGAACACCTACTGTATAGTAATTGGCAAGCTTAGAAAATTTAGACAAAAGATTTTGAGTTCTGATCAAGGTTCACCATCTCAGTATCGGACCTCATATCAGCACCATGCTGATACAGTGTTAGTACACCCAATACAAGGATCAGTTAGACATAGAGAAACTTGGTACACCCCCCATACCGAGTCTCAAATCGGTACCGGTACAGTGGGCTACACCTGGTACAGGGCAGCATGCACCAGTACGGTGAACCATGATTGTGATGCATTGCAAGTGAGAATTGCTGAACAAATCAGTGACTCTGCAACCATGATTAATTGGTCAATGTTCAAAAGAACTTTGTTTGACCCTTTTCCACACAAAAAAAAAAACTACCACGAATGGTACACCCAGTGAGAACTAATTCCTCTGTAAATGTTTTATGGATCTCAGCTAATACAAACTGCCATTGCTGAATGCAGAATTTTGAATGGCACAAAATCAATGGGTCATTCCTCAAAACTAAATGTTATGGATAGGATTCTCTTTCTTTAGCAAAACATGTCAGCATTTTACTGCATCTTTTGCTAAATTAACATGGAAAGAAGTGAAGTTAATGAAAGAGTAAAAAGAAAGTCTGAAAACATTACTTAGTCAAAAGGATAATGTCAAAAGACAAGTAGATAAATATAGGTGATATCAGAAAATATAAAATGCAAATGGATACAGTCCTAACCTGGTAGGCATGAAAACTAAATTGCCAACAGTCAGAGCTGATGTTGGAGGCTTGTGATGGTTAGATAAGTAAAAGAGTCTGTAATGTGACAAAAGCATATAGAAAACATGCATGCAGATTAGCATAAAGATGAAATAAATTCGTACTGACAGTAAGGACCGGTTCTGATTGGTTGTCTGGATCTGATATGAGGCATCACCATAGCAGTTAGAGAGGAATGGACATAATTCAATACATAGAGAAATAGAATCCTGGCTGTTGAGAGGCAAGCGGGAGAATCTAAGAAATGTGTTTAGAAAGACATGGTTTGGTTGTCTGATTTTCAGATTGATCTCTACAAAAATCAAAATAAGGCATAAGATCAAGAGAAGGAACAAGCTACCACCTCGGAGATTACACAGATCCAATTGAAGAGTGAAAATCAGCATCATGCCTTCTAACAGTAGCTGTGATCTGTTTGCTAATCTTTCAAGTTGCTGACTTGACCAAAGTAGGCTCTGGATGACTTAACTCTCAAAGATAGCACCAAGTTTTTAACACTGGAAAGTGTAGATCAGCTCGAATGCCCTAGGAGAAAATTTGAACAACAAATAAAGGTTATTAATTTCAAGATGTATTCAGCACATTTTATTGTTTGGTAGTTAGCATACTTTATCAAAGAACGGGAAAAAACGTGCAAAATACTATTGCCTCCACATCATCTCTGTGATATCACAGATTAGAATGTTTCACCACTAAAAGTGTCCATAATTTTTTTTAAAATCTGAATTATATAAACTACCAACTTAATGTTTCTTACTTGAGCATCTGAACCTCTACTCTCTATTCCAGTCAAATCTTGTGGACAACATATCCTGCTTCTAGTCAGGTATCGTGAGTGTGATAACATGCACTCACATTTTTTGAACTTTGATGGGCAACTGTAGAGGTACAATCAGAGGTGAAATAGGTAAACCAAGATGGTGCTTCATCTTTTCTTCCCTTTTAAAAGAAAATTGTAAAATTGTTACAAAATGATAGACACATATCTTGATAGTACCAAATGTACAGCACATTGATGCTTAAAAATAAATGGCAGGGTAATGTCAAAGTCAAGCATATAAGATAGTTGAATAGATGACATACACTTTACAAGATAGATGTAGAGAGAGAGAGAGAGAGATCAAGTAGTAATCAGCATGAAAAGTTCATTGTGGATGGAAAACTAGCTGCATGGATGTGACTATTTCCTCGATGCGATGGACTCACCTTAAATGCTAGATCAAAATGCATCATATCTTACAGGAACTCTAAACAACAATGTTGCATATTGTTGCAGCTTAATTTGTAAACATGTCCTGCATTGCAGATAGTACATTACTCCAAATCCTAGGAGGTGGTTTCTTACTGAACTTCCTGTATAATGCACCAAAAGGAGGCAAGAGCTCTCAGCATTCACCTACTGATATACCATAAAGCATCGAACTTAGAAAACATCTTCCTTGTTTTTTGCCAATATGTAGTGATTATAAGTAATCTTTGTTAATAGAACTAACTGACTTCAATTATCTTCAGGTTCCTACAAGTTACACAACAAGAATCTGAATTACTAACTACACAAGTCTGAAGGGTTAACAATGACACCACAAAGATTATATCCATCCTTGCTCATTTTCAGCTAGGCATGGTTGCATCATATTTGAATATTGATTTCCAAGGTGAGATTCTTAAGAAGATAAATTCATGGATTAAGGACTGGATGATATGCATGTGCAATTGGAGACGTAAACTAAGCAGCAGTCAGTAAATATTCTGGGAAAGTTTGACAATTAAGTATGAACGGGAAACTCACATGGTCCGGTACTCGATAGATGTTTGTTGTTGTGAAATCAATTTCAAATTGGTAACCACTGCATTAAACCAGATAGCTGAAAATCAGATCAAAATTGTCAAACATAGTAGAAACAGCAGAAAAGGTCGTTCTATATAATCAGCCTCACGAAACCTTTGTAAGCAAACAAGATGAAATTGGTAACTCATGTTTCAACTCTCTGGTACACACGAATAATTACCAAACAAATTATAAAAGCGTATCTAAAAAAACAGAGAGAGAAATTTTATTGAGGCTTTCCATTTTCTTGTGATGATTAGAACTAAAATTGGAGAGTAGAACCAGGATGGACCATAATATGTTACCCTAGATATCCTATACTCCAAATCATACAACCGTTACAGACTGTTGAGTTGCTCAAATGAAATTGAAATCATGAAACGTAACGAGTTTTTCTGAATCTCATGCCTTCTTAGTCTTCCCTCATAAATCTTTTTTTCCAACTCTTGAGTCACCAAAAAAAAAAAGCATGCTCCTTTCATTCCATCAGTTTCCTCTTCTAACCCCACTTCTTCTAAGCCATCTCCAACGTTCCACCAACTAATTCCACCAGACTCATTACAAGAAACAATTTTGAGCCCATTGTCACAATTATTACAGTAATTGTCAAGAAATCATAAATTTATATACAATTTTGGGGGTGAAAATGACATATGAACAGAAATTCAAGAAAGAGGCAGCGTACCTCCGATCATCCGACAATAGCAGAGCCCCAGGCGCAACCCAGGCTCGCCTTCTTGATCTCAAAACCAGCGGTTTCTTTAAAATAAAAAAGAAAAAAATCGTTTTTTTTATTAAGCCCACAAAATGCATATGGAAAGATTCCACAGAAAGTAAAGAAATTCGAGAAAATAATGAACAAGAACAGATCATCACCTGGAAAACCAAAAGGCGGGACAATCTCCCATAAACCGCTGCTGAAAAATTAGAGGAACAAAAGAAGAAAGGAATCTGGAGGCGGGATCGACACTTCTTATAGAGCCCACGATCCCGTGGAAATTAGTGTAGAGATGGAGGCAAAGAGGAACAGGATAATAGAGAGAGCAGCGCCTGAGAGAAAATTAGAGAAGTAATAACCGATTAAAGAAAATGGAGAGAGAACTTGGAAGGAGCTTTCTTTAAAGAGACTTTTCTTTTTTTTTCAAGAAACTGCTAAAACATAATTGCATTTGGATAACTTTATAATTGGCCGAAGTGGCCGTAGTGCCACGTCGGACGGGTTGGCACGTGAGTCACAGAAGGAGCGACCAAGTCCACACGCAGGAGGACTTCATGGTGGGGCCAGAAATAGAGATGGGACACAGGTGGTCGTGATGGATCCAAGAACTGCGGTTGGGAAGGAGGCGGAGTGGGGACCAGCAATGGGATCAACGGACGTTGGCGGGTGTGAGGATCGCGCCCCACGTTTTGGGTGGAGCCGGAGGCAGCATAATAAATAATACTGATAAAATTTATTTATATTAAGAACAGCTTCTGGATAATTAAAAAATTATAAAATATTTTTTAATTTATTTTTTTTCTCCTTCTTCTCTTTTTTTAATCCCCTCCATATTTATCCCTTCCTATTGACAACCCATTCTTCCCCTTCTCTTCTTCTCCATTTATTTCTCCTTCTCCATGATGGTTCCCTTCATCTCTACTTATTTCTCCACTTTTTCTCTTTCTTTCTCCTCATTCTCTTCTTCCTTCTCATCCTTTCCTTCTTCAAATTTATCCATAAGTGAAGAATATTTTTATTTATTAAAAAAAATTAATATTATTTGTTGATAAGTGAACGGTTAGATCATATTGAATATATCGATAACTAAAATGTTAGTTTGATATTTTTAAATATAAAAATATAATAAATAAGTTAGATTGAGAAAATATTTCTTATTTTTTTTTAAAAAACAACTTTAACGTACCATATCTATTATAAAATATTTTTGTTACGAAAAAAATATCTGACATAAATTTTTACTATTTTTTTTTAACTAAAATATCCTAAGCAAAAATTTGTAACAAAATTTTAACAAAAGAAAAATAGCCAGTGGCCTAAATATTCCAGTAGACATTATTTGAGTTTTATATTCCTAGATTGGATGCTAAGATCCATTTAGATTCTTCGCCATAACTTGTTAAAATATACAAATTAAGGAATACAAAGTATATGTCTTCTTTTAGACAACGGAGAAGACACCAAAGTATGGGAGAATGAGCGACAAGACCTTGTAGCCTCACGCGCAAACATGCAGCCAGTTGAGTTACAATGAATCAATGATAGAAAATAAGAGTTGTACTCTCGTTAACAACCATGTACGCTTAATAAAGTTAAGTTGTTCTAGCACACCAAAATAGTATATCAGAATTCGCTTCTCCGAACCATTCGTGGAAGCATTTTCCCTAATGACAACTATTGCTAGGTAGCAATAATTTGCATAACTGTTGTATCTTTCAGAAGAATGGACTTGAATTAGATGAAGATGCTCAAACGAAAGGAAAAAAAAAAAAAGAAAGGAAACAAGATACCCTAAAGAAGATACGGGAAGAGGAGAGGCACGCCCAGTCCTCTATATTCCTGAATTTGAGAAGCCTCTTATTATAGAATAAAATGACAAGCCGAGAAAGATAAGCAGCAAAGCATTTCTCTCACTTGAGAGAATAGTTTTGAGAAGCGGGGAAGCATTTTGAGAAGCGGCTGATTCTAAGATGGTTGGCTCTGATCTGGAGCAAGCGTTCTTATCTTGACATGGAGAGGGATAATCAATCATCTGCTTGCATTATTAGTATATAACTTGATGTTTGTCCAATCGATTAGGTTTATTAATTAAATGAAATAGTTTAATAAGATTAACATATAAAATATAACTTTTTTTAGAGGTCTACATATTGTTGGTGTAAATGTATACTATATATACGAAGCATGCCCTTCAATTGCACCGTGTCCGCTTCCGGGCACATTCAATTGCAACTTGTGGTTATACAAGAGAGAGGAAATCAATAAATTCTAAGAATCCGTAATCTCACCTCATCATTAAACAAAGGATTCCACATCCATTTATAATTTCATATTATATGTTTAATTGGTTCTAGAAAAAGAAGATGGGTGTCCAAATGAACGCAAATCCCCCTCACATCTATGCCTTCTTGGTGGTGGCTGGGATAATGGCACGCATTTGGTGGTTTGCGACGCAAGAAAGGAGCCGCTGAAGTGAAGCGTGGGGCCCTTAAGAACAGGCGTAATTTGGAGAGGGGAAGGTACCTGTGACCCGTGGTTTGTTTGGTAGGACGGGAAGTGATGGAGAGGTGGCGCAGCAGTAAATGGGGATAGCGTCTGTTGTTTAATGATGATGTTGCCCCCCATGTCCTTTGTTATTAAGTGTAGCATCTTTTCTCTCACGATGCTCTCATTACAAGGTGGGAGCATGGCACAGTAAAAAGGTGTGACCTGTAAGCAATTCCATGATGTTATATTAGAATAAAAGATCGGTGTGGTCTCCTGGTACTGTAGCTTTTCATCTTTGCGTTTGTTTTGCGCATCCATTCTTCTTCTTTTCTTCGGGACAGCGAGAGCAGCCGATCGGTTTACATATGGTCCGCAAATAAAGCAGGAGTAATGTTAGGCAAGAACAAGTATTTCAGCCAAATCTTCTATTTCAAAGAAAAGCTATTATACTTTATCTTATCATAAGATCATCAATCATTATTAATATTTGTCTCGCTTCAAGTTTTAATGGCCAGAATACTTTCAATCTTGAGTCGCTTCAGAAAACTTGCAATCAATTTTTTCTATGTTACTTGTTATGATTTCCGAACCAATAAAGTGTAAGATATGTTACAGTATAGCAAAATATTCAGCGTTTCCAGAGCAACGACCAGTAATGGATTCTTTCATTCTTATTCTGAATAAACTCCCACTGGCATAACCCATATATCTTAGCTAGGATGATCAAACCTCCAAATAAGCCATTGAAAGCCTTCCCATCCTATTTTTTATGGTGTCAAATCTAATTAGGAAAACCTGCGGTTCCAAAACCATGCATAGGCAAAAAGAGTGCATTCAATCTGCAGCATGGACAGAAAATCTAGAACCCAAAGGGAGAATTGAGGTATTTTAGTTGGACCTAACAACCACTTGTTTACATTAAAACACACGATTCAACTAATGCAGTTGTTGCTGTCTCTACGCCAATAGACACTATCGCACTCCTTGCCCGCCAAAGCCATTATGAGAATTGTATTGCAAGCCTGAGTAGTTGCCTACTTGAGGAAGAAGTAGGTGTTATTATTGGTTATACTGCGTGCCAGAAGACATTATTTTACCAACGTACAGAATGCAATTTTGAGTCATGATAAACTTATGCAATTTATGGTCACCTGACTTATGCTAATGTTTGCCTTTTATTTCTTTACGATAATAGCATTGCTCAAAAATTGTTGAATGTTCTAAAATTGATATCTTTCACAAATGTTGCAAGCTATATGAAAAATCTTAAAATCAAGAATAACAAAGCTGACATATAATCATGGTGCACATTTAAGATCGACAGGAAAGTTTTCCTTTGTTACAAAATACTCCTCCAACTTGAGTTCAATTTCATCTATATTCCCTCGATTTAAAAAAATAATATCAAATTGATCTTTCAAATTATTAAAATATTTTAAATTATCTTACCATTCACTTACCAATAAATAATATTGATTTTTTATTTTAATGAACGAAAATATCCTATTATAACATTATTCATATAAGAGGAATCACTAATTAGGAAGGGATGGAGGCGAAAAGAGCCACGTGGAAGAGAAAGGTGGGGTCATGGAGGTCAACATGGAGGTGAAAGGTAGCATTAAAGCCTCATAGGTGGGATTAGAGTTGGGAGAGGAGAAGAATGGGTGAGAAAGAAGGAGAGGGCAAAAGAGGGGTCGCTAATAAGGAAGAGATAGAGGTGGGTGGAGTTGCCATAAAATGAGATGACTCGTGGGCAAATTTGGAGGAGGAAAATAGATGAGGAGAAAAGAGAGAAATGAGGGGTCACCAGCAAGAAAAAGTGAAGGTGGAGGAAATCATCATAAAGAGGGAGGGCTCATCGAAGGGCTTGGAGGAGAAGAAAGAGAAGTAGATAGGAAGAAAGAGGAGGGAAAAAGAACTTGTCGATAAAGAATGGACGAAGGTGGAGCTAGAAAGCTTATGGAAGAGCTTGAAGGAGGAGGAGGATGAGGAGTGGAAATAAGTGAGGAGGAAAAAGAGGTGCTGGCGAGAAAAGGATGAAAGTAGAGGAAGCCATCATGGAGATGAAGGATTTACAGGTAAGCTTGGAGAAGGAGTAGATAAAAAGAAAAAAAAGAGTGGGAAGGAGAAGTCGTCGATAAGGAGGAAGGAGAGAAGGGAAAGAAGGGTTACTGTGCTTGGAGGAAGAGAAGTATGTGAGGAGGAAGGATTGGAGTGGGAAGAAGTTGCCGGCGAAGAGAAAGGAGAGGAGGAAAAAGGAGAAAGGAGGAATACAGGTGATAGAGGTGGAGAAGAGGAGCAATTGGAGGGAAGAAGAAGAAGATAGGGATAAGAATATTTAACTATTTATAACATAAAAGTATCATATGATGATCATATGACATCATTCCATTAACGGAGATACATGGTAGGACCACTTTGGAATGTCTCGAAAATTTGATGGATTAATTTGATACTTTAAAATATCGAGGGAGTATAAGAAAATTGAACTAAAGTTGAGAAGATAATTATAATATAATAATAAAAGACTAAAGACACATAATGATTTATCAAAGAGCTCAAATTTGTGCTAAAGCAAAGAGTAATGATGCTGATAACCTAGAAAAGACCTGACGGTATTTTTAACTGATGTTAACAATCAATTCTCACTGAGTTTTATGCAAACAGAACCCACGCCATCATCCACAAGAGGGCCACAATTTATTTAGCCACAGCAATCAAGTAAAAATTTTTTTATTGATGAAAAAAAATAATATTATAAGAAATGCAATAACTATTTTTTTGAATTTTTTACATGTATATCTTCCTAAATATTCAAATTTGCATGAATACCTTTTCAAAATTGACATTTATATATATATATATCTTCATAAAATACTTATTTACATATATACCTTCTTTTTTTTTACAGATATACCAATATCATCTAATACCGTTAAAAATTAATAATTTAAATTTAAATCATTAAAATATTCTTACGGATAGTTATGCAAAAAAAAATTTATAAGGATATAAATATAAATAGTAATTTTATGAAAGTATCTATGTAAATTTGAATGTTTAGAAGGAAATATATTCAAAAATTTAATTAATTTTATCTATTTTATCTAGATGAATTCAACCGTCTTACTCTAACATATTACGTAATATAACAACATGATGACAATATTATATAATATTTTAAAATATTAAAATATTATATTTTATTATATCTTTAGATAAGGTGGGATGACTATATTTATCTTATAACAATATGATATATCTTATACATCTTACAAAAATATATTCGATAAAATTTTTAAAATAAAATATAATAAAATTATAAATTCTCATTGTCATGTAATGTCCAAATCTATAACTATGTCCATTCTGTGCAAATGTACAAATTATCCATCTAATATCAAGTTTAATATTCGAAAGTACATT
>KE505028.1:172966-190681 GCA_000441515.1 Elaeis oleifera | reverse complement strand
AATCGGGTCGGGTCGGGATCACTCAAGACCCGGTCCGACCCGACCCATTTGCAGGCCTAAGAGCAATAGGCGTCAACAACAGGCTTCATTCAATCCATATCTTGAATTTTTGCCTTAGTCACAAGCAAACAGTCATCAGCGAAGAAGAGATAAGAGATAGTAGGTACACTCCTAAGAATCTTATAGGCTTTTAAGAGATTAACCTCCACCACATAATGAAAAACTTAAAAGAACATCAGAACATAGGATAAACAGGTGTGGCGATAAAGGACAACCCTGTCTCAACTCACAAGAAATATAGAATCACTGAGATGGAGAGCCATTGACAAGGATGGCAAATTATGGTGAGACAATGTAGCACCTGATCCGAGCAATAAATTAAGGATGAAACCAAACTGATATAGAACTTGAAAGAGAAAGGGCTAATGCATCCAGTCAAATATCTTTTCCATGTCAAGCTTTATCAAAGCCAGTCCCTTAGAAGGAGGAGCTATCTCAAGAGAATACAAAATTTTTTGGACCAAAGAATATTTTCTGAAATATTTCAATCTTGGATAAAGGCTCCTGCCCGAGTGATATAATAAGAGGAAGAAGAGGCTTGATTCTATTTGCCAGGACCTTAGTAGCAATCTTGTATGTGGTGTTACACAGACTAATAGGTCTGAAATCAGAAACTTGAAGTGGGTTTGTTTCTTTGGTAGCAATGTAATGAAGGTTTTCTTCCAAGCATCCGATATTGTAACTTTAGTAAAGATATAATGAATAACCCGAAAAACATCACCTTTAATAAGATCCCAGAAATGATGAAAAAATATAGTAAAAAAATCATCTGATCCAGGGGCCTTATCACTTTTAAAACTCTACCCTACTTCCTCCACCTCTTCCATAGTAACCATTTTAATTAGTTGGGCATTGAGATTCTCTGGGATGATAGAGGAGAGAATTGGGATATCAAAGTTCTCAATATTTCATTGAGCGATCCACCGGTCATAAAATGAGTGAGGAGCATGTCAATAATTGCTTGAATGTCATGCACCTCTTGACCATGAGCATTGTGCAGCATTGAAATCCGATTACACCTCCTTCTAAGAACCGTGGATCGATAAAAGAAGGAAGTGTTAGCATCACCATCCTTTAACCAAGAGATTTTAGATTTTGTTTTATAAGATTTTTGAAGATGAAGGTTTTGATTATAGGCCGAAGAAGAGATAGAAGCTCGAAATGCTGATTGCCAGTTAGGCCTTGACTTTGAGATTCAAGCAGTTATAATTGATAAATTTGATCATATAATTGCTGCCCTTTAGTGGAGAGGTTTTCAATTTCAGACTTCTATCTCATAATTGTCTTTCTAGTATGAGACAACAACATCATAAGTCTAACACAAAGAGAGTGGTTACCAGTATATCGCCAAGTCCTAGTGAGCACTTCACGAAAGCCCGAACATTGAAGCCAAAACTTTTTGAAGCGAAAGGGGGGAGAATGCGAGCAAAATTGCCAGTAAGGGATATCAAAAGTGGACAATGATCTAAGCCAAATCTAGTAAGATGGAAACAAAGCATCTTCGAAACAGTCTAACCACAAATAGAAAGCAAAGAAATGATCAATTTTTCTCAAACTCGGGCAAGTCCAACATGATTATTACACCAAGTGAAACTAGGACATTGATATCCCAAATCAACGAGGCCAAATATTCTGAAAAAGCTTTCCCTGTCCACATAAAATGGCTTCCTCCTTTTTTGTCCTCAGGATTGACAATGCAGTTAAAATCCCCAGCAAGAAGTAGAGACCGACCCATAGATAGCACAGCTTCAACTTGCTACTAGAGAACCCATCTTTCCACCCTACATGTACTTGCATACACAACACCCAGGATCCAAAGGGGATTCTGATCAGTAGAGATAACACCGAATGCCATCTGACGATTAGTGTGAGTGAAGTGAATATTAACCACCCCTTTATGCTATGCAATAAGGATCCCACCAGAGAGTCCTACAGCAGGAATCATATAGGTATCCCATACAGGACCCAGCATCTTTTATAGTCTCTCTTTGCTATGATCAGAAAGATGAGACTCCAGGAAACAACAGATATCAGACTTATATTGGCTAATTAACAATTTAGAATATGTAATAAAAGGGCGCTTGATGGCACCCCGATAATTTCATGTGAGGATCTTCATGAGATAGAGTTTAAGAGTGCCTCTGAATCACCTTCGGTTGCACCTGATTTCTTTCTTGAAGGATCCTCCACAAACAAACCACCCTAGGAATGTTTTCTAAAATATATTGAAGTTGATTGAAACATGAATTAACATCATGAGAGGGTTTACCTTGAAGTGGATCAGAGTTAGAGTCAGAAAGATTAGATAATGAAGTAGTGGGAGCATGCTTATCTTGTGAAGTAACTCTGAGGTTGGCAGTAGAGGCCACTGGTCTCCAAATTTCTCTTTAAGCTCCTCTTAGTTGCGGCGCTAGAGCATTGGTTACTTGAATAGTTATACGATATATTGATGGGATTTTGAAGAATGCAGGATCATAGAACAATTGGATAATCTCAAAAGGTAAATAGACAAGTCTGTTTGAAACCTATTTCTAGAAATGCATGCACAAAAAGAAATATTATGCAGGAATGTGTTCTCATGTGAACAAAATCATTGAACAAATTGGGATGTAGTCAACAGGAAATATCTCTGAATCACTTGCAATGAACAATCTTCTAAATATCACTATCAACTTTCCTGACTTGCTTATGGAGCTACCCTTGTAGAGTCTCTGTTACGTAACAAGAGCAAAAAACAAAGGCAACAAAGTTATAGCGGATAGGACCACGCACAATCAAGCAAAATCACTATACAATCATCAAAAGTTACATCATTAGAGATGAAATATAACATGTAATTTCTTTTTCATGATCAATTATCATGCAGCAAAATAGGAGGCTACTAGCATAAAACCAGCATGACACACAATGTGCAATTTTTTTTTTCATTTTTATAACTTTTGAAATATATTAAAAAAATATAATAGAATCAACAATATAAATAAAATAGAATATAATTGATATAAAAGCCTAACTACGATCTATCATAAATTTTTTATATTAATATTATGATTTAATAAAGTAATATATTATTATAAAACAATGAGACCATGATCTAATCTACATAATTTTTTTTAAAAAAAAGAAAGTATTGTATCTATGAAATATTTAAATGCAATATAAGAGGATCATTAGCAACTGCACTTTTATTTTGAAGAAAGATCATAATTATAAAAATATAATCAAGGTTAACAAAATATTAGTATAATCTAATAACTCATATAGGATATGGGCATTGATATAGTACCAATGAAATGTATTTTTTATTAGTGTCAATATACATGAAACAAATATGATTATTAATAATATCATTAATTTTTATATTAATTTAGCATTACTAATGAAAAATTCTTTATTTAATATAGTTTAATAGGAGAATAGTATTCCTATCATATTTTATATTTTGATAAAAATTATATTAAATAAGAGTCTACTTATTATCTAAAATAAGAAATTCTGTTAATAACATTGTTAATATGGGTGCCTAGTGAATAGAGAGTTTTGTAGAAGCAAAACCTAAACTTTTGTATGTGTGTGTGTAAATATATATAGCAAGGATGAAGAATCTAAGGTAGAGAGGCTTTATTTTATTTTAGCACAAAAATATATAGGTTTTCAAACAAGAAATAGATCAAGAATAAAAATGGAGAGACAATTTTTGAATAAATTATTAACCCCTTAGGTCAAACAATTGAGTTGGTTAAAACGAAGGTTTTGGTGAACAAAAACTACTCACCAGCTTTTTTTAAATTTATTTTTAGAATAATATTTTTTAAATTTTTAATAATAATTAATTAATTAATATATTTCAATCAATTCATAAATCAAAAAAATCCTATGTGTACCAAAATCTCTCCATCATTATGAGAAAATATTGAGAACTAGTTTGGATGAATGGATTAAAAATCCTTTTGGATTCATTGGATTGAATTCTATATAATCAATTAGAAATATGCTTATAGACTAAGCTAGATTATATCTATAAATATTCAGAATTGATTTTTTATTGGATCAACCGAATGCCATAGATACATATATTAAAAAAAAAAAAACTCAGCAAGGCTTGGTTTCTTCTTCTTCTCCTTTTCTTTTCTTTTCTTTTCTTTTCTTTTTTTTTTCCTCCGATAGGATTCGGATGGGCCCACTCCAAAAGCATTAATCTTGGGCATCTAGTCCGGTCTATAAGCCCATTACTAACGGGATTTTCAGCCGTTCATCCAAACAGCCTCGCAGCGGCCGGGTATCGTACCGCACAGCCATTCCTATCGGTCGGAGAAGACGAGCCGCCGCGAATAGCAACTAGAAGTCCAGAAGGACCGAATGGGCGGCGGAGCAGCAGCGGGGACGCCAAACCCTAATCCGAATCCTAAGCTCTCATCCCTAAACCCCAATTGGGCACAGCTCCAACAAAAGCTCAAAACCGGGCGCCCCCATAAACCCTTCCCTCCGATAGATGCCGACGCCAAACCCTAAAGGCATCCGTGCTAGGGAAGCGCAAGGAGCGCCCGGTCTCGGAGCCCGAGGCCTCTCCGCCGCCCTTCCTGACGCCGACTTCCTCCGATATTAGGTGCGCCCTCCTCCTTGTCGTCTGGATGATCGTTACGAGGTCGTCGTGAAGCTTCTCTTGAGTTCTTGTTTGATTTCTCGACATAGTTTCTCTTTTCTGGGCGCAGCTTGACCAATGTGCTGGCCATGGACTGCGAGATGGTAGGGTGAGCTCTCAGGGGAACAAGAGCGCTCTTGGAAGGATCACACTGGTGCTTAAGCCTCGACACCCTTCACTTCTCTTTTGTTTTTTTTCTCTCTCACTTTTTGTATAAGCTTTGTTTGAAAATGTCTTGCTTATACTAGAAATATCGTGATAAAAGCTTGAGCCACTGGTAGTTAGAGTGAGGTAAAAGGAGCTACGAAAATTTGATGCATGATAAGGGAGTGATACATCAAAGAAAGATTTGATTTTGAACCTCCAACTTAAGAAGGAGCCGCTGACTTCTAAGAGTGATAAGGGAATGAATGTTATAAACAAGATAAACATGATTTGACTGTGAACCATGAACTTGGACAAAGAGAGGAGATGCAAACCCTAAAGCGCGATATGAAAATATTGACATAAGAAAGAAGATTCGTTTGGAACATCAACGTATAAGCAAGATTTCATTCAAGAAAGATGATGTCCAGAATGTATATATTGTTAACATAATTTGTAGGTCAGCTTGATGGACACTAAGTTACGGCATGTTTATATTGCTTCCTAAGAGGAATGTTGTGCCCTGCATTGTTACAAATTGCGATAACCTGCAAACTCTGTAATGGGAAAGGAATATAATTTTTGACTTCTGATTTTAGAAAGGTTGTGTGTGGATATGGCATTTTGGGGTAGATTCCAGTTCATGTTTTCTCTTATGCTGGACAAAACCATAAAGATCCCATGCTTTAAAAATCAATAGCTCCATGTGGTTGTCTTACTCTAGCTATAAATTTTCTAATATCAAATACAATAAATTATTACATGAGAGCACCACAATGGCCATGTTGATGATTATCTATTAGGTTGTGTTTGTGCATTGCCAGGCAATCTGGGAAGGTAATGTGGATTGCTTTGAGGATAGATTGCCACTACTAAATTGTCAGTAATGTTGATTACTGTGTTTGATACACATAGGTAATGTTGCAGTAAAATTATTGAAAATCTTGATTGACATGTTTGGTATGACAATCAGATTATTGATAATGTAAAATCAAATTCTTAAAATATTTCAATAATTTTGTCCAGATGCTCTTCTTTTCTTTGATGAGAAGTGGTGGGAGTGATGGTAGAGCGAGAAAGTGGCGGGCCGGAGGATGTGGGGAACCACGGACACTGGGGGGGTGGGAGGAGGTGGGCGCGTGTGGAGCCGTGGGGGTGGTGGGGATGTGTGTAAAGGAGCCACTGGGGGTGGTGGGGACAAGGCCGGAGGAGCTGCGGGTAGGCAAAGGGAGATGAAGGAGCCGCGGGTTGGGGCGCACACGGAGGGGGTCAGGGGGAGGGGGAGAGTTGGACGATGGATTTGTATGATTTTTTGAGGAATAATTTTGGCTAAAATTTTTATTGCAATATTGCCAAAGAAGTGATAAACTGGATAGCCATCCCTCTCCAAGGCAATTCAAATTGCCTCCCATGAAGCAATTTGGATTACCACCCAAAAGCATACCAAACGCAGTAATGTAGATTACCACATTAAATTGTCAGCAATCTGGATAGATTGGCCGCTACCAAACGCAACTTTAGTACTTGAATATATCTTATTGGGTCTAAAACAAGAAGACAATAAAAAATATTGAGGACATTGTCAAAAGGGACTTGAAGACAATGGCCAAATTTTCTAAAATCAAAAAACAGTCCTCTTGATTCCATCTTATATAAATAAGGTAAGGCTTGTTGGCAATTGTGGTAAAAGGAAAATTTAAAACTAGAGGAAGTTATGCAGCCTGAACTCTATGAGATTGCACTCATTTAGGTCCACTTTGGGAAGTGGACGTAGCAAATTTGAGCTCTGGTGAAGTTAATTTTTTAAGCCTGAGTTTTTTTTTTTCGGTTAAAATGGAAGAGCAGCCTTATCTAGGCCCAACTAGAAGTCCAAACTGGGAAAAATTGAAAGTCATCTTATGATAAAGGTGTACCTTGTATCTCCTTATTTTTGCAAGCTCATGGTGCTCATATCATGCTTATGAGTTTGGATGGACACCTTCAGATGAGATTAGCTTTATGTGATAAGGTTCACGGTCTCGAATCATATCTAACTCAATCAACTGTTGGGTCATTGATTCCTGATCGGTATGTGCATTTCATTTATGACTGTAGCAAATTGGGTCGCCTTGTGGTGTTGTGGTGTCAGAGGAGTCCAAAAATGATGAATCTAGATCAAGGATAGTTATGTCTATAATCTAAACTTTGAAGTTCCATATGGATTTTGCTCTTTTATAAACCACAGGAAAAGGCTTGCTAGACATTAGTGCTGTTCTTAGCCTCTTCCCAATGAACATTGTTGTAATTTACCATTTTGTTCATATTCAGATGATGACTCTATTATGTTGTAGGTGAACTCATGGGGGAATGCTGTATATGATGAGTATGTTCGCCCAGTAGAGCGTATTGTTGACTTCCGTACAAAAATCAGTGGGATCCGACCAAAAACATGAAGAAAGGTTTGCACTAGAACTGAGTTTTTTTCCTCTTTCTTTTTTAACTAAAAAATATATTCAATATTCAGTATGCATCAAGCTATCACCTTTCTTGATTTTGGTTATATGATTGCAGCAAAGGAGTTTTGGGCTGTTCAGAAGGAAGTGGCTGAGTTGATCAAAGGACGGATCCTTGTAGGTCACGCATTGCACAATGATCTCAAGGTCGTAAATATTGTTTGTGTATTGTTGTCTCAACAAGTATCATGTTTTACGGTTAATCCCTCATAGATCTATTTAACTTTTTAGGTATTACTATTAAGTCATCCAAAGAGGGACATGAGGGACACCTCAGATTATGAGCCCTTCCTAAGGTTAGTTTTTCTCACCTTTGTTATTGTGATCAACAAATTGTGTGTTTAGAATTTTCTATGGCTGGCAATCTCCTCTATTGACATGTACAGCTAATACATTAGGGAAGGGCGGAGAAGAGCTTTAAAGGATCTTGCAGCTCAAATTCTTGGTGTCAAGATCCAACAGAAGGAACACTGTCCAGTATGTCAAATCCTTTATCTAATATTATCCAGAGTTTAATATCTGAAGGCTTGGTTGCTAATATTTGTGTGCAAAATCATTATTGTAGTTATACATGCACAAATTTCACAAAAATCATAGTACACAATGTCGTCTACCCATCATATTGCTTTAATTCATTCATGACTGCTACTTCTGATGTCTAGGTCATCATCATCATCACTTCTCCCATCAACCATATTGCTTGCTATTATCTGCTAAGTTGAGTTGTTTGGTTGAGTGTTCATTTGCTTTCTTAACATGATGATCTGTGGCTTGTTGGAATCATTTTATTCCTACTCTGTCGGTATGCCCTTTTTTTGTTGGAACTTAAACACTACAAACCAGCAATTTCATGTATATAATGCAAGTAACCTTTTGTGCGATTATTGGATCATCATATGCACCAAGTTATTACATCCTTACTGCTGTCTTAGCTCATGGAATGTTGATTTGGTTCTCGTACGATAACATGCAAGAGGCACAGCTCATATCATTGCCTTACCAATTTGTCTTTACCTTAAAATATTGAAATTAGGAAAAAGTAATCAGGAAGATTACCTTTCCATGTTTTCGTCCCAGTACAGAAGGGTTAATCCCTGCATATGGAGTTCATATTTTGGCTTACATAAGCTATGCCATGTGCATGCCTAAGACCAATAATTCCAAAATGTGCTCTCCCTCTCTTTCTCTCTCTTAATGGGTGGCAGTTCATGCCTGCGGTGTCATTTAGGTTGAGGATGCTCGAGCTGCAATGTTTATATACAACAAATACAAAAAGGAATGGGAAAAGACCATGAAGAAAAGGTTCAAGTCGAAAGAGAAGCTCACAAACAGGAACAAGAAGAAATCTGAAGCAGCCTCAAAACATGATGTTTCGAGTGATCTTTCGTAGCAATGGAAAATGATATTCTGGTAGTTGGAGGGCTAAAGGACATAGTAACACCAGCATGGGTGCTGAGATGTATGTTCAGACTACCAGCATTTCACTTTTCTCTTAGATTTTTACGATGATAATTGTTGCACGCTTGTATAATCCTAAATCCATGTTTTTGTATCTTGATTGTGTCAGGCTCCACCCATTCGAAGGAAGAATGAGATGTTTTAGCTCCTGCTACATGGTTGCTGGAACATGATATATACGTTAATGCTTTCCTAATGTTCTATACTGATTTTGTATTTTTAAAAAACAGCAATGTTGTATCGCTTTTTTTAAATCCTGAACATGCTTTTTGCTCCATTATATTATTTATTTATTTATTTATTTTTACCTCTTTTAATTATGAACTGCACACATTCCTAATCATGCGAACCAAACCTGATCTCAGGCCACAGCTTGGTTTCAACGGCTGCCCATTTCATGGGGCTCCATTGGACCTATGAGCCAAACCCAAACCTGAACTAATTATAAGCCAACTTCGTTTGAAATTGATGGAAGCTCCTGCACATCAATGCCGACACCACATCTAGCCAGCCTAAAGAGAATGCCCTCCTCTACTTTGCGGTTAAGGCCAATGAGCTGATCGGATATTGATGTTGACCTCAGGTGCACAGCAACTACTGCTTAATTCAAACAGCTAAGAAACTTATCATCTGGGTCGTGAGTGAAAGATTAAATGGGGAAAATAAGCATCTGTACCGTAACAATATGTTTCCGGCTTGTGTATTCACCATCACGACCACTAGACGAAATGCTATCTGGACCGGGACAAAATATCTTAGAATACGAGACTTGAAAGACCATGCCTGCTAATGGCTCACCATAATGATGCATTCGAGCATGAATTTTTTCAAGAAAAAGCCTAACCAGATTCAGTCCCATCCCTTGATGAGCTAGTATATGGACACCTACCCTAAGGTCAATTTAAGGTACTCGATATCAAATTTGAGTTCTATTTTGAAATGACTAGCATGTGCACGTTTCATGCGAACTAAAAGTTTACAGCACATTCGAGAACTACCAACATAACAGATAGTTATCATTGGCAATATGATATGATGATACGTTCATAGAATCTTGATAAGAGAATCTTCCAGGCGAAGCATGTAGCATGTGAAATTTCAATAATCAAATGGCGAAATCAAGGACATAAAATTTGTTAACCTTTGGCATCCAATGCAACCAAAATCTACCCCCAACTACTGACATACAGATATATCAAAGTAGCTTATCATCTAATTTATCTGGCACAAATATCTCATAGCAACAAACCGCATATGGAACAATGGCCACATAGAAAGCAAAAAACCACCAAGGATCATTAGCAGGTGGAAATAGCAAGGAAAATTTTGTGTTGAAATGAAGCTGCCTGTAATGCTCAGACTAAACCCCAAAAAAAAAAAAGTTCAGACTAAAACTCTCCAAAATCTTTTCAAAACTCAAGGACACTATAAAAATGTAAAACAATATATAAGGTATATAATGCTTCAAGTAACTCTGTTATTACAGCTCTGGTGCAGTGTGTGCAATGAGGGGGTTATGCCTCATCAAGTTAAAGATGCATCCAGGGGAAACGATGGTTGAGCCACTTTTACATTAGTTACAACTCATGATCACTGTCATGTTCTAGCATTCAAGAGCATAGATGCCCGGCTGCCAAATGGTCTCCTGCACATGCTGACACCATGTATAAAGTTAATACAGTTGACATGATGCTATAAAAAGACCGAAACCTGAGCAGGGAATATTTGTCATAAAGTCACAGCCAATATATTTCTTTTGGAGAATTTAAAAATCAGTTCATAAACCATCATTATGGGACGGTCCCTGACTGCCTAATGTTTCTCTCCTTGTCTATGTTCCATAACAGTCCTTTTCAACAGAATACACATATTGGAAACTAGGTCCATAAGCTGAGTTCTCATTTAAAGACACCATCTGATCTGAAGCATGATAGAAGTTTAGCACATTCTCCTTCTGATTTGCTATGTGTGGACTTGAATACATACTTTCAGCAATGCCTTTCTGATTAGCTTTTGTCCTACTCTTGGTATTTTCTTGTTATCCACAGAATTCTCTGCATTGAGCCTTCCCATCTGCCACTGCAGATCAACAAGTGAAGTACCCGTCAATTTTGCTCTGGAACTTTCTTTGCATCAACAAACTTGAATTCTAGCTTATATAAAGCGAGATCATCACAATTGCTGATCTCATACTCATAGAGATGCCACTCAAAGTGGGTTAGCGGTTGTGGATCCATGTAGTAGGACCTTTTTAAGCCTCCACATTCCTTCATAACCTGCTTCCTAGATTCATGCCAACCACGGCCATTGTAATCTGGCAGTGACCTCTGCTTTCGATTCCCACTCTCAAAAGCCCTTCTTGGCTTGTCAAAAAAGAGCCATTCTCTAATTGATTCACCCTCAAGAACAGACAGATCAAAAAACTCTGCAACATCATGTGAAATCCCAGCAATCAGATACAGCTAATTTATCGAAAAAATCCGAATCTTGAAACATAGCATGATAGTGGCAGTAATAGCCAAACGAAGAACATTCTATGCACATATAAAAGTGTAATGTAGACATACCTGGAACATTCCATGGAGACTTTGCAGTTGCAGCTCCTTCACATACTGGGATACCAACATTTTTTCCTTGTGTCTTTGCACAAAGAGCTGCAAAAAGTGGACTGTCTTTTAGATCGACACCACCAGGACGTAGCACAGGTGCCATGCCTGGAGGACCTTCATTCAGTGCCAATGTAGCATGAAAGCTGCTGCAATAGTCTTGACACCACTCTGATCCCTGAGCAGGCCGAGGACAGTCCCAGAGTGCACATTTTGGCCCTAAAAATGCAGATGGTGGAGGGCATATTGTTGGCAGCAAGTCTGACATATGGGGTAACACATCCTCACCATTTTGCTCACTACTATTGGTATTAAGATACACATTATGGTGCAGTTCTTGGTGCAGACTGAACTGTTGGTAATCCAAATGAGCAGTCCTGTCCAAGCAATTTATGATGGCATGGTCTGTTCCAGCGTGAAGGTTGCTTTTGTATCGTTCGCCATAAAGAAATTCACGTTCTGTTAGTTCCTGATTCACATAATAATCCTGCAAGTAAACAATTTAACAATTTATGACCTTTGTAATCACACTAAGATTGTGAATGAACCAATATTGAAACTAAACTAAAACCACCACACACATAATAGCAAACGATAAAAGGAGGACCAAAAATGTTCTTCACTTCCACACTAGATTATGACAACAGTGTTGGAAAATGAGAATGCCACAAATTGCCTGCCAATACATACCACCATAGACTTTTAAAGCAAAAGATAAGGAAGTGGCCATACCATAGAATTCTTCCCATATGACTAAACATGATAAACACACAAAGCTAAACAACAAATCTTAAAAATATTAGCAAACACCCCAGTAAATAACACTTTTGCAAACCAATAGCCAGCAACATTAACATGATATTTTTCTTTCATATAAGAGCACAAGCTGCAGAATTGCAAAATGATAAATCAAAAATGTTCTCCTTTTCTCTAAGAAATGACATTTTCATAATCAACATGAGTTGCATAGGTCATGGGAGTTATAAGTTGTAATATGAAGAAGCAATTTTTCCAAAATACCAGAGCACAAAGTAAGTCATTATATAGGGAGAGAGCAATGCATCAAGGAAAACATCAAAAGAAGGAAAGGAACATATAAGAATGTAGAAAACCAAAAGAACCTCAGGTGCAGAAGATCCAATAGCAAGAAACATAAAAATTCTCCTGTTTCCAGGGCTTCAACCAGATCTCAAGTAATTTTGCATATTTCATGTATCTTCAAGTAAGAATACAAAATAGTTTTTATATTTTAATTCTTTGACTCCTATCCATTTAAATAATTAATTTTATGTTTCGAATGCTGCTAGCTGAGAATTTTAGTCGATGAACGTCAACTTCTTCAAGCACATTTGACAGGATAATATGGTTATGGTACGTTTTGAAGATTGAACCGTAGTGCTCAAACCTTTTCCGACTAACCTATTTGTAATGCATATTATGAATCAGTGAGAGCTTAGAACTTGAACTCAAACAACAAATTTCACATGGTGTTGAAAAAAGAATTTGCCGATGTTTAAAAGGCAGTTGCAACTGGCAGCCGACCAGGGGCGATGTAGTGCTTAAGCAGAAGTTGGAACTTGGAACCTACATAGATTATATTTAAAAATAAAAAATAATTAAAATTCATCAAATAACAAAAATAGAAATAGATCAACTGAAAAGAAAAGGTAATTAAGGAAACACTTTCATGCTCATATAAGGAATTGTATTAATATGAACTGTAAATAACATTTTCACTATGAATTGGATAAGAACATTAACAAATGATCCAAAGAACATTCTTAATAACTAAAGTTAGTCCATTGGGCAACTCACCAAATAATAACAAAGAATAAAAAACTAACCAAATTAGTAAACTTGTAAGTGTTAACCAAATTAAGCGAAACAATAAGAAAGATAATGCAAAAAATGATCCAACCGAAATAATTCATGGACTACTTCAATAGATGGGACCCATGCGGGGTATGTATTAAGTTCCGAATTGATTGTGCATCAGAAAGAACCTAGGTACTTACATAGGGCCAACAAACATAAATAATACCTTACATCTAACCATTTTGGGTAAGGTTCAAGAGAGTTCAAACCGGGACAATCTGGGCCCCATAGTCTTGGGATGGTTCTTTTGGGTGCTAGCTAGGTGGTTGAGCCACAAATAAAGGCCACCTACAGCACTAAGCACCAGATAAAGTGGTGTTATGCCCTTGACTATTTCCTTAGCCCATTGTCAGAACCACTGACCTATCACTATCCCTCCACACAGTGCCCCTCCATGCTATCACAGGCATATCAGGTCTGCATCCACCCCTTGCTGAGGAACATGGCTCGCAACCCTGCCTTCTTCTCGATTAGGCTGTCAATAGCAATGTAGTGTGTGGTGAAAGAGCAACTGCTAGTCTCAGTGTCTTCCTAGTTTACTTCCTCATTAGTTCCCACCCATATGTGCTTATATATAAATTTAATGATGGTCTGAACTTTCTCCACTGTCTGCTTTACTCTTTGAAGCCTGCCAATGTCCCTAAGAATCAGATTAATGCAGCGGGCAGCAAATAAGGTCCAAAAAATATACGGCCTTCTATCAACAGCGAGCCAGCCCTCTTATACTGGACTCAGTTATCAGTTGGCACGTGCAAACATGCTGCTCCCCCATGCTATCGATAACCTCCTTCGTCAAGTAAGGATGTAGTCACTGTCGTGTACTCTATCTGAAGCATCAAGTGATTGGTGGAAGAATGACTTCTAGTCATAGACTCACAGTATATCAGGAAGTTAATAGGGCTTCACCTAGTTAGACCAGATCAACCATAACACATCAATATCAATCAATATATGGGTCACTTGTTCTAGTTAGACCAGACCAACCATGTCATATTTCTTGTATTTTGCAATTTAGAAATTGTGTAAAATTATAGTATTTAGAAAATTGAAAGTTTGAAAAAGTATGTATCTTATGAAATTCAAAATTACAGATCGAGCATAGTGTTACCATGACATGTTTGCAAATTTTAAATATGATGATTCCTCTATGTTGCATGGTTTTATACTTGCATGAATTTTTGAATGGAAAAATGTTCTTTATTTATAAAATAAATATGAAAATTTATGTTATGAAAATGAGTACGTTGGTTATGAGAAAAATTCTTTAGTTAGACTATGATCTGGATATAACCAACGAGACTGATCATTGGCCATACAATTAGAAACTAATTTCTCCTAAACTTAACCAGTTAGAATTGATCACTGGCACATGCTGATGCATCACATGTTTGATTTTAAGACTAATCTCTTTGCACTGTCATAGGGTTAATCATGACCGTATGAATTGAAGCCAGTTTTTTTCTAAGTCTAGCTAGTGAGACTGATCACTGGTACATACTGATGGATCACATGTTCTATATTCAAGGACTAGTCTCTTCTATATCTTATCATGAGACTGATCTTGATCTCTCAGAAATATTGATAACTTACTGAGCTTGTAAAGCTTATTCTTTCTTTTCTTTTTTAAGATCCAAAAGAGCATGTGGGAATATAGGACCGAGCAATGAGGAGCGTAGGATTTTAAAGGATATTTACTTAGTTTGTTTTGAATAAATATTGATCTTGATTTATGTTAATCAACCTTATGAGAAATTGGTGAACTACACTTTATTTGAATCGATAAAAATTAGAAGTTTGCTTATTTACCACTGTCTGAGTATGGTTTGATATGATATTTTTGAATGTGAAGGCGATCCTTGCAGGTCTTAAGGGATTAAATCCTAGGGGCATGCGGTTGTCTCACGTGACCGGTCCAGCCATCAAGTCAGGGTGTGACACAAGCACTTGAGTTTATATGCAAATCTTGAAATCCACCAGTTCCAACATCAAAACTCGTGCAACTTCAACCAAGTTCTAGCCTCAAAGATGTTCCTGTTTTGCCTCAGAATGTAACTGCCATTGAAAAACTGCCTAAATAATTGTTTTCATTAATGTTATATAAAGTAAAGGATACCAGTTGCAAGTCCATACACCGAGAAGTGAAAGACCCAAGAACTGGAATTGAGGATGTTGCAAAGACAGAGAACTAAACCAAATTCCCCAGCTAGCCCCTAACAAGAACTATCACATGCATGCAACCAAGAAGAAATAAATCCAATTATATGTTGGAAAGGGAAAAAAAAAAGAAAAGAAAAAGACTCACCTCTTGAAAGACAGCAGTTTCTCCACCTTGAATTTCTTCAACATGAGGCTCGGGCACATCTAAAGGCTCGGCCTTTGCCTTCCCAGGAGCTGGCAGAGCGAGCTTGCTCGTAGCATCATCCTCCTCCTCACTAAGCTGCAACAGCCGGAGGGTTTCTGACGGAAGTTCTGAGGAGACATGAGTATTCCCCTGCACAAACCAATCAAAATCCGTCACCTTCAAGTAAAAAGGCGGAAAAAAGCAAAGCAGGATGATCGAAAGGACTAAAAAGGGAGGGATGGTGAGGCATTACGAGGAAGGAGGAAGCGGGAGAGGACTCGTTAAGCTCGGCCTTCCACTCGCGGAGCATCTGGTGGACCTGCTCCTCGAGGACGGCGACGTCAGCGGTGCGGCTCTCCTTGCGGGCGGACTGGAGGTCGCTGAACATCCCCTGAAGGTCATCCACCCGGTTCTTGGCCTTGTCCTTGAAGAGCTGGTGGACGCCGACCGACATACCGTCTTCGAACCTTTTCCCATTTGCGCCCCACCAACCCCAACCCAAATCCCTCGCCCAATCCGCCCTGATTCCTCTCAGAAACTCGGCCGATATATCGCAGAAGAGCGATCTAGATAGGGAGCAAGGGAAGGAAAGCGGGATTGGGGGAACCGAGAGAGGAGACAGAAGAATCGAAGAGGAGGAAAGATGGGAACTGGTAGATTTCGAGGGGATTGAAACCCTCGAAGCGCGAGCTTGGCCGGGACTTGGGGTTGGGGAAACGAGGGGAAGAGACGGACTCTTATTGCTTTCTTTTACCGGCCTTATTTGTTCCGTCTCGCACTCGCACGCTTGTAACAGTTCTTGGGTGGTCGGAGGGAACACCAGCGTTGCTAACCACTCTTTCCAGAAGGAAAGACACCGACGGTAACGCAGGCGGCAAAAGCTCGTCACCTCTAAGATTTTTTTTAATTATTTATTAATAAAATAATTATATTTAGATTTAAATTTTAATGTCATGACTTAGATTACGAGCCGAACATCATGACAAATATATCACAGTAGAATAAAATTTAAATAATTATTATTTAATTTAATTTAAATAATTAAATTAAATATATTATATTCAATAAAATTTTATTAAAAATAAAATAATAAATTTAAATTCAATAAAATTGACAATACTAGATCTCGTCTCTAAAAGCTCTGTCCCAATATTATTATCCATATTTGAATTAATTATCTAAATTTAAAAATAAAAAGATAGTTAATGAGCTTGACAGCCCACAATACAGTGAATAAACATAAAATATATTTCATGCTAATTCTATGCAAATTCAATCTTTTCAAATATTTATATACAATATAATCATAAATCCGACTCAAATCAAAACACTCATAATTCAACAGCCACGATCATGACCAACGTTTAATCCCCATTGGCGAGGTCCACTGAATACCAGCGCACAAATCCTACTGGCAGAGTCTACTAAATATCAGCGGATAACCTTTACTGGCAAGATCCACTGAGTACCAACGTATAATCCCCATTGGCAGAGTCCACTGATTACCAACGTATAATCTCCATTGACGGGGTCCATTAAAATATAGTTAGGTTGAGAGCATAAAATCGATCTGTATCAAAACACTTTTGTATCATAATATATCATAATTTTCACTGAGTATATGCATAATTAATAAACTATAATATTTTAAAATTATTTTTCTTCGAAATACAATTTCATAAATTATGCATAATTTCAAAGAATAATTATTATTTTCAAATAAATATAAAATATCTCGAGAAGATGATTCATTATTTACTTTTCACAGACCATTGAACGAACAAATCGATTAATCTTTAGGAGATACTTTAGTGCCTATTATTCAAAATTATATTCTTGTATTAATTCTAACTCAAAATTAGATCTAAATAAATCTTAAATTAAAATTTCACTTAAGATCAGACTCTTCGCTAAACTTGATCAAAATCATCAAAAAGAAAGTCTTTCACTGGGCTGATCTTAGAAAAATAACTTCGAAAAAGAGAAATCCATTAAGAGAGAGAATTAATCTACAAAGAGAAAATTTGTAGAGAGAGAAATTAGAGAGAGAAAATAAGATTCAACATGAAAAAGGAGGATAGGGAAGAGAGAGAAACT
>KE505028.1:155996-172114 GCA_000441515.1 Elaeis oleifera | reverse complement strand
TTTTTTAATAAATTTAGGTGTTTGAATTCAAGAAGAAAGAACTCTTTTGAGTTCCTTCCACGTTTTTCCCCTCTTCCCTATTGTGACTCCAACACGTGCACGTGCTGGCTTATTTCATTTTTTTTGGCTTCTGCTTTGAGATCAGTGCGATTATTGAATTCTGATTTATGGAATCACATTCTTCCCCATTAAAATGAAATTTCATCCTTAAATTTTTTCTTGCTAAGTCCTCAAAATTCAAAGTTACTTTCTCTAAAGTCATAGTCAATCCTCAAATTTTTAAATTGAATCCTTCATTATAATACTTTTCAAATCGAATTATTGTTCTCATCAGCTTGAAAATAACTCAAACCACTATGCTTCCATTGCGTACTCTGATTCAAATCCATCAATGCACTTATGTCAAATCTAAATTTTTAAGTCATGTCATAATTAATATAAATTATTATCCCAATGTCCCTAGTATCTATCCACCTACACTCATATCTGATTCAATGCGTCATAATTTTTTACTTATGTTCTGATACTATATTAATTGTTACGCTCCCGATCTTAGATCATTAGCCGAGAGTTATAGCAACCGTCACATACTTATAAAAAACTCTCTCCATAAGCATGCAAGGCATCACGATATCAATGCATCACAGTGGAATAAATTTAATAATTATTATTCAACTTTAATTCAAATAACTAAATCAAATATCTTATATCCAATAAAGTTTAACTAAAATAAATAATAGATCTAAGTTTAATGAAGTTGACAATGCTAAATCACGCCTCCAAAAGCTCTATCCCAACATTATTGTCCATACTTATAATTAATTATCTGAATCTGAAAATAAAAGAGAGATAATGAGCTTGACAGCCTAATAAGTAATAAATATCTCAACTAGATATTTCAGATATTATATAATATTCAAGAATAATACTGTGAATAAACATAAAATATATTTCATGTTAATTCAATGCAAATCTAATCTTTCAAATATTTATATATAATATAATCATAATTTAATTCAAATCAAAACACTCATAACTCAACAGTCATGTCTATGACCAACGTCTAACCACCATTGACGAGATCTACAGAATACTAGTGCATAACCCCCACTGGCAGGATCCATTAAATACCAGTACACAATCTCCACTGACAGGATCCACTGAGTACCAACATATAATCTTCATTGACAGGACCTACTGATTCTAATGTATAATCTTCATTGACGTGGCTCACTGAAATATAGTTAGACTAAGAGCATAAATCCAATCTGTATCAAAATATTTTGTATCATAACATATCATAATTTCACTGAATATATGCATAATCAATAAAATATAGTATTTTAGAATCATTTTTGTTCAAAATATAATTTCATAAATCATATATAATTTAAAAATAATTATTATTTTAAATAATATAAAATATCTCGAAAAAATGATTCATTATTTACTTTTCATAGACCACTAAACAGACAGATCCATTAATCTTTAGAAGATTCTTCAGTATCTATTATTCAAAATTATATTCTTACATTAATTCTAATTCAAAATTAGATCTAAATAAATTCTAAATCAAAACCTCACTTAGGATCGGATCCTTCACTAAATTCGATCAAAATCATTAAAAAGAAGTTCTTCATTAGGCTAATTTTAGAAAAATAACTTTGAGAGAGAGAAATCTATCAGGAGAGAGAATCAATCTAGAGAAAAAAATTTTAGAGAGAAAAATTTATAAAAAATAGAGAGAGGAAGTAGGATTCAATATAGAAAAAGAGAGAGAAACTCTCTATCTTTTTTTATATTTTTTTTTTTCTTCTTCTTTCCCACAGAAAAATAGAGAACCGCACGTCCTTTTCCTTTCCTCTTCTTCCTTCACGAAAGAGGGGAGCTCTTGCTCCCTTATTTTCGATAAGAAGAACCCCCCTCCCAGCCGACAACCACCGTGGCTGGAGGGGTAGCCTCCGGTGACGTCGATTGGCCGAGTCCGATGACCGATAGTGACCGAACAGCGGTGGAAAAAATCCAAGAACAACCACGAAAAACAAGGAGAAAATCTGGAAAGCGACTTCAAAGTTTTCCTGTCAATTAAGTTGGCAAAAACTCCTTCTTAGGACTTGAAGAAGATTAGGAAGAAGATGGAGAAGGGATTTACCAGTTCTTTGATGGGGATCGATTCGATTTCTAATAGCTAAATCAGGATCAAACCATCGAAATATCAGAAAGAAATCGGAGAATAATGGCAACTATCAATGTTGATACTTGGCATGAGAAAACTAAAGGATTTAAACCTTAAATAGATCTCCATGGAAAAGAAATTTGAGTTTGATTAACCTTTTATTTCTTAATAGATTTAGGTGTTTGAATCCAAGAAGGAAAAGAACTCTTCTGAGTTTCTTCCATGTTTTCCCCTCTTTCCCATTGTGAGTTGCACGTGCTGGCTTATTTCCTTTTTTTTTGATTTATGCTTTGAGATCTGTGCAATTATTGGATTCTGGTTTGGAGTCTCACATTTAACCTATTTAATAGATAAAATTCAAATTGATAGTTTTTTTGATCCGTATTTTATGCAACCTAATCCATATTTGGTCTAACCCAACCGACTTGCTGCCCGTAATAATCAAAATGTAACCTATGCTGGATGCTAGGACAATGACCCCTAAAACAATGGCTTAGAGTTCGAAAAGGGTTTGTGTTGACCCTTATTTGGTTTTGTTTTTTGAAGAAGGAAAGGGGGTTCTAACCCCGCCTCCTAATTCATGCCCTTAAGTGTTGAGTGAACTTATAATTATTTATTTATTTTTCTCTTTTTAAGACTTATAAAGGAGAAAGATATTTAAGTTTAAAATTAATTATTTGTAGCATTAACATTTTGATGAAAGACTAGTCTATAGTAATAATTTTTTTTGAGAAAAAAATGAAGTAAGATGCTTCCCTTATAAAAATTTATTATATAAATTAAGATATATGTACATAGGGATTCATAGAATGGAAGGTATAATGATGTAGAGGGAGTGGATTTGGGTGTTTCCACCCCAGCACATTGTTCCAAATAATGTCACAAAAGCGGAAATAAAGAGGAACGAAAATTAGAGAGATCTTGACCCCTCTTTCCCAAGTTGTTGCATGGAGATGTCCTATTAGAGTGTAAATATCTTATAAAGCAATTATCTTGATATCATGCAAATATTATCTAGTTCTTTTCATCTACAATTAATGTTGTCCGGTCTATGTCAACAGTTCAATACAGAAAAGCAATCTACTAGTGTTGATTACAAATTTTTGAAGTTCTAAAAATCGAGTGTTAATTTATGAAACTTGGAGGGGTTAAAATGTATTACTGCCAATAGATTTTAAAATAGAGAGAATTATGGATAGAGGTTGCTTGGATAAATAAGGACAGAGATAGATTAATTGGCAATTAGAAGATGTGAATTTAAATTTTTAAAAAAAGGATAAATTTTCGTTATAGTAATGGACGTCTGTTTATAGGAAAATGTTAATATTCCACTAATGGTCAAATTTGATATATCCAAACCCTAGTTTTTTTTTTTTTTTAATGTGGTATAGATTATGCTTTGATTTTTTAAGTTTGCTCTCCATGTTATAGGATGAATTATGACTGTCTAATTAAAGAAATGGGAATGGCAGAGTATAAGCGGATTATGTCGGTAGTCTTGACTAAATTTGTCACAAAGTTACATAGTTATAATCCATAAGAGGTAACACAAATAAATATGTAACTAGTTGCTACATATTTTCATTGTAAATTGAACTAAAAACAAGTAATAACGTAGATCTACTGCTGAGATAGATAGTTGGTTAAAGAAAGTAACAAGATTGTTACCCAAAAAGAAAAAAGAAAGTAACAAGATGCTACCACCTTGAATGTATTTTGCTCACAACAAAACTAAATTAAGAATTGATCTTCAAAATATGATTTTTTCAAAATAAAATTTAATATTGATGATTTAAATAAATCATCATAATAAATATATAAATTATCTCTCTTTTTTTTCAATTTCCATAATGACCACATTAGATTTATCTATTAAATATTGAGATCTAACATGTCTCGACTTATATGAAGAAAAGATTCAAGACTCTAAATAGAAGTCACCAAGGAAATGTTCTCCTTAAATTAGGTTTCCTAAGATTTTTTTCATAATAAAACTATGTATCCTCCAAATCCAAAGTTATTTTGGTCATATTAAGTTTATTTACTGTTGCGGTCCTACTCCGATAGGTAGTCGGTAGTAAGTAGTCAGGCAGAAGCTGACTAGGAGTTGCGCTTGTCAATTAGTGATGAGACTTCTGATGAGTGAGGTACTGTCATCGAAGAAAATGCACACAGTCAAGATCAAGATGAAGGACGAGAATGGAACTTAGATTGAGATGCTGCTGGGCTCTGCTCGACAAAAAGAAGAAAGACCTACAAACAAGTACCGTCGGAGGTGGCTCTAGCGAAGACCCTCCGACGCTCAAGGTAGTGTATGCTTTAAAAGGAAGGAGAGGCAGAGTCTCTGGGTTCTAAGATGACTTGTTTATGCATACTTGGAGTGGTCCTTGCTTACCTCTATTTATAGAGGGAGTAAAACGAATGATGAAAGAACAGACGATCATGTCGATCATATCCTGTTGTACGATGCGGTATGGTGTCATGTGGGCATCTTTAAATATCGGTGGCGAGCATGCTCTTTATTCGGCGAGCACACGGTGGCAGATGCTATAGGACATGAGGCATAATAAATGACCCTTGGGGTGTATTTAATGGGATTGTAGTATTCCATCATGGCGCACAGCTAACCGATCAGGATATGGTGTCTGAGTGACATGACCTTGATGTGGCCTCTCCAAGTCATATGATGGCCATATTTGGTTTGCAATTAGTCGGTAGAGATTCATATTGCCTGAGTCGGGAGGATGGAATTATCGAGATGCCGTATTTTCATTTTATATAGTCGGTTGTTAATTGACCATTAAGTTGGCTGTAGGCCGAGCAGCCATGGGAGGCACATTAACTTTAGTTGGGGTAGTGCTGACCAGGGGCGTCCATTCTTCAGTCGGCTGGATGTCAGCAATGGCGCCCGACATCTACCCGACTGGGAGGGAACTTTGTATAATCGAGTCGGATTGATTGTTGGTTAGTCGGTGCAGTTTTTTAGTTAGCTCATGGATGAGAAGGCAGAGTAGTTGGCTAAGTGACGGAAATCTACCCCAACACTTATCCTCTAACTCCTGAGTCTGACTTATCAACTAGTCGGACGAGAGCAGTTCATCTTCGGTCCATTATGAGTCATTTTAGCCGACTGCAACTCGACCGTCGCTTCGTGGGATAAATCATCATCATGTCTTTTCATGCGACAGCAACATCTTTTTACAGGTCGTGTGGCAATAAATGCCACGGAGCTTGAGATAATCTTCTATATAAATGATAGGAGATCGACTGGTGGGATAATAATGAGTACGCGTACCTGAGTCATCCGCATATTAGTCGCTCGTTGGTTCGATCTACGATCACACAGATTGAGCCTACTCAGCAAGATCTGAATGGTGGTGCATTGAATGGACGTCGGGAGGATTGGCCGAGATTGCCACCATGTGTCATCATCTCCGGGCTAGGCACGGTACTCGGCATCGATCATGACCATTGAGAGAACCTATAATAGGGGTCGATCTCCCCCATTCTGGCTTCATCTTTTTTTGCTCCATCTCGAGTCCACATTGTCCCTTTTCTCTGTCAAGGGTCTTGCTGCCGGTGAGTCTTCTTCTTCGATGCTGGTCTTCTATCGACGTCAGACCCTATCGTCGGTTTTTTCACTTTCTTAGAGGTTTTCTTCCTTGGTTCTCTTTCTCCTTCATCTTTTCTTTTCTATCTTTTCAGTGTCTTCTTCTGGTAGAGAGTCCGAAGATGAGACTCCGATCGGTGACCAGAGTTCTCGAGCTCCAACAACCCAAAGGGCGATCGAGGAGATTACTCGGGATGAGCTCGATGTGGCATTTTCTTGGGAGGGTTAGTCAGACTCAAGTGAGTCGGATGAACAGCCGGCTCTCGAGAACATCTTTGGACCTCTCGTGGAGAGGTCCGAGCTGATTGAGTCGGCAGTCGTCCGACTAGGGAGACATTATCACATCTCTAGTTGGTATCGGTTGATGGCACCTGACGAAAAGATCGGATCGTTTGTCCTCCTAATGGTTATATTATCATTTATGAGGAGTTCTTTCGATTGAAACTTCGATTCCCTCTTCACCCCTTCTTTGCCAAGATATTTGATCTGTATGAGGTCGTTCCTGCTCAACTCGACCATCTATGGGGCTTTGATTGGACTTGGACCACCTGAAACCTTTCTCCGAATAGGAACGATACTATCCTGAATGAGGATCGACTTCGATTCTCTCTTCACCCCTTCTTTGCCAAGATCTTTGACCTGTATGAGGTCGTTCCTGCTCAACTCGACCGTCCATGGGGCTTTAATTGGACCTGGACCACTCGAAACCTTTCTCCAAATAGGAACGATACTGTCCTGAATGAGGATCAAGAGGCACATGAGAAGCTTTTCGAAGTCCAGATCGTTCCTACTCAACTCGACCATCCATGGGGCTTTGATTGGATCTGAACCACCAGAAAATTTCTTCGAATAGGAACGATACTGTCCTAAATGAGAATCGAAAGGCACACGAGAAGCTTTTCGAAGTCCAGATCGTTCTTGCTCAACTCGACCATCTATGGGGCTTTGATTGGATCTGGACCACCTGAAATCGAGAAGCTTTTTCTCCGAATAGGAACGATACTGTCTTGAATGAGGATCGAGAGGCACACGAGAAGCTTTTCAAAGTCCAGGTCATTCCTGCTCAACTCGACCATCCATGGGGCTTTGATTGGACCTGGACCACTCAAAATCGAGAAGCTTTTCGAAGTCCAGGTCGTTCCTGCTCAACTCGACCATTCATGGGGCTTTGATTGAACCTGGATCATCCGAAACCTTTCTCTGAATAGGAACGATACTGTCCTGAATGAAGATCGAGAGACTTTTGAAGTCCAAGTCCCCGGCTCCCGAGATGCACCCTATAGCCACGTGGGCATTGGCGGCTCCACCCGTCTAGAAGGTATTGTCCACTTTAGAGAGTAGACTCCGCACGGCTTTATCTCTTAGGATCGCGTTACGTGGGCCAAAAGGTGCCTTCTAAGGGGCTGAAGGATGTAGAAGTCTTATAAGACAAGATGGTCTGACCGAACAAACAATGTAGGACTAAAGTTCACTCTTTCGTAATATTAATATTAAATAATATAAAATAAACTCAAATAAGTTATAAACAGTATCTTTAAAAAAAAAATAGTCGCATGCATAAAATGTTTAGTCGCAAGTACAAGAAGGGATACGCTATAGTTTTGACTGGAAGGTCATGGCCAGGTACTCGTACGCCATTTTTGTGCCTCATTGAAAAAGCCACCTTCTGCAATCGCAGTTCACTTACACTTGCAGGTATCGAAGAAACTATACATATCCGGGCCATGAAGCACAGGTCAAATTTACGAGGCATGTAGATCTCTACTCCTACATGGTCTAGCATGCCTTGCAAAGAGGACTCCATCGTCTCGAATTTCAAAAATCAATTGGCAAGGATTGTTCTAACCAATAATTTCTCATTGCCAAGAAGTTTTCCTTCTTTCCTGACCACCAAATATTGACCACGTCGAAGGTCTTCCATTGTAACAGGCAGTGAGAATGATTTATATCATAATCAAAGCAAACAGCTAATAAGTATCTATTATCAGTGTTAAAAATGCACTCAGATTTATAATGATCCAAGCGAATCTTTTATTGAAACGAAAAGCTAGGTGCCTCTGTGACGTGAATGAGTTCACTCGCAAGTCATTCCAAAATAAATAATAATATATAAATATAAATGACATAAAACCAGAAATATGATATATTATGAAGTAATATAAAAATATAAATGTGAATTTGGATAACTATATATAAATCTAAACACACATAATAAAATAATTTGTGAAATACCAGACTTTTAAGTTTAATTTTCTCCGATAACAAGTCTCATACCCATATAGTTAAAAGGAATAATGCTGTAGAGACTTTTTCAAAGGTTAGCAGTTTGGTAGACAGAAATACATGATATTTATTTTATTTCATTTTAAGAATATTAATTTAGCTTCCATGTCATTAAGAAACGAGGGCACCTAATCTTATATTGAGGTGATGATGCGATCAAATATGTACATCTTATATCCACATTAAAAACTTTGCCAATTTAATTATTTGATACTCTCAAATTTTGTTACAAAAAAAAAACAAAACTCTCTATTTGACAAATTAAACAAGACTTCTCTTCGGCTTACGAGAAACCATCTATGTTGGTGTAATTACGGACTTCAAGACCACGAGCTGCATATTTTATGAATAATTCAGATATCTGATACTTCTTTATTGCGAAATATTTTTAGCAATACGTGAAGTCAAATTCAAAATTATATTTAAAATTATATATTTAATTTAATAAAAATATATTAATATTTTAAAATTTCTAAATATGCAGAATATAACTAATTATAACAGTAATATTTAAATTATAAACCAAACCATTGAGACCTAGGATATGAGACGGAAAGGCGGTGGAGATATTGTTATCACCAAGCCCCCGTACGACTCCCCTCTACAACCTGTAATGACCACCAATGCTAGAGCTACCATTCGAATCCTTTCAGAAAGTAGAAACCATACCATTCGCAGAAGGTGACCACCGCCCGCTTTCAATCCGAGGTTCAAATAATCTTGTTATCAAAGAAAATCCAAGCACGAAAGGTACCTGATGCGGCGATGCACCTCCTCGTCGCTCGATTTAAGCGGCGCAGATTGCTGTACCCTTCCGCGGAAAATAGTTCGCGAGGCTTGGGCCGCGACCAGTCTCCAAGCTTCCCTCCTTTCCCGCATGCGCCCTTCCTCCCTCGATCCCTCCACCTTGGTTTTAGGCGTCGCATCTCTCAGGGCTTAAGCCGTCGCCGACTTCCACGAGATCGCCGGCGATGTGGAGGCTCACGTGACGGCGGGGAGACCGCGGCCCGCGCTCGGTTTCAGGGACGCGTCCACCGCGGCGATGGCATGCCGAGCCGTGGTACTGCCACGGTTCGGCGGGCCGGAGGTCCTCGAGGTGCGCCCGGCCGTCGGAGTGCCCAACCTCAAGCCGCGGGATGTGCTCGTCCGTGCCCGCGCCGTCTCCATCAATCCGTTAGACTTCAGAGTGAGCTCTCGATGGCATTGGCTCCTCAGAATCTTTTATTATTTTTTGCTCCATTTTGGAGTCTGTTTTGAATAGAGTTTGGTATGTCTCGAGGCACATAGACTTAGAAACCACGTATTGCTTTATACAAGAAGGTACCGAAGAAGGTTTTATCAGCTCAGTGATGGAGATGGTAGAGTTGAAAGTATTGAGATGCTATAGGAAAGGGGATCTAGTAGAGCTCAACGTGTCAATTTGTAGCGAGGAGTTGAGATGGTCATTTTTTGAAATGGATTTGGAGATGGGCTGAAAAAAATCAAAGGGCATTTACCGAAAAAAGGTCGAAAGGGTTGAAAGGGTGTTTGGAAGAGGATGAGCGAACTGGAAGGAAGTGGAAGAATTAGTACAAACAACTTAAGGTTGATCACCACGATAGGGGATGTGATAAAGCTACTGTTTCCTTGGAAATTTATAATGCGAGCACCAGCAATATAGCTGATTGATGGTGATCAGAATAGATGGACCAACTTGAATAAGGAAGGTGGTATAGCTAGTTAAAAGCGATTTACATACTTTACCAAAAAAAAAAAGCGATCTACATCTGGCATGGACACTTAGAACATAAGGTACTATATCAGTAACCATATAGCTTGATCATTAAGAAAGGTTTGATATCGCTATATCAACTAGTTCGAGCATCCTTATCACAGCATGAATAAATGACATGTCAAGGGCCTGAGCTAAATTACTTTGCTTTTCAACAACACGAGCCTTCTGGTGAATTGGATAAATTAATAAGAGAATGCAAACGATATTTAAATGTCAAGGGCCGAGGCAAAGGCTTGTTTGACAGATTCAAATAGATGAGAGCTTGTATATTTGAAGGTTTAGTGTTCATGGATAACATGACAATATCATGTTACTTTTTTATAAACCTTAATGAGATTGTTGGAGTGTTTGAGATACTGTAGCACATGAATTGATAGCTGCTGGTCTGGAGAACAGAAAAGACCTAGATCGGTCACTTAGAAATGCTTTTCTTAGAAAAAAATACTCTTTATAATCCGGACAGTTCCAAGCTTTCACAAAAAAAAGGGGATGAGAAATGTCAAAGGATATCTGACCATAATATGGAAGACATGGGTTTTCATAAACAAATGGATAGGTCATGATCAAATTATATTCAACCACTGCAGCAACCAGGTTCTGAAGCAAATAATGGGATATAAAGATAAATAAGCTAGACAAGATAAAATGACCTATTACATGAAACCCAAAACCATAACACTAACCATCAAGCCTTTCTTAATTTTGGGTGACAGCTTTATGGACGTTATCAGCCAAGCATTCCTATTTTGGCCTTTCATAGTTTGATATGCTTTTTTAAGTCTGCTTGTTGACCCAATGTCCATTCTCCACCTATTCAGTAGGCTTCGAATCTTTAGAATATGTCCCTTAAATTTTATATTAAATACTATAACCTACTCTTAAAATGTCTACTCATAACCTAGGCCATCATCACCATTCAATAAACAATACTGATCATTTGTGACTGTATTTTGTGACATTTGCAAGAGAAAATGTAATTGTATTGATGCAATTCATTCACATCTTTAATCTCCAGATGCGATCTGGTTATGGACGATTCATTTTTGAACCACTTCTACCACTAATTTTGGGTCGCAGCACTTGGTTCTTCTGTTTCATCCCTTACTGTTGGGTGTGATGTTTTTGATGCACTGCATCCAACAGCTGTGAGAGGCACTTATGCTGATTATGCTATTCTCTCTGAAGATGAACTAACAATAAAACCATCTTAGTGACACATGTGGTACGTAAACCTTGCTGGTGATTGTCCTTTTTCCCCTCCCTCTGTTAAATGTTCTTGCCTTGCTTCATTCATCTTGAAATGGATAATCCCTGCCAATATATATATTTATGAACTTTGACATTTTTAAAAGCATTAAAAATCACAAGCTAGTGCAAGCGGTAATTATTTTATGTAATTTTTGTCATAATATTAAACATCTTCTTGTGCATACAGTAGTCTACGTATCAATTCAATACCTTTCATACAGTGTTGCTACCATTTTTATTCAATGTATAGGAAATAGGGGCAGTTGCTATTGCAGTTTTTCTTCATCATCCTTATACATTATTGAGTAAATTCTAGATATATTATATTTTAAATGGTGTTCTAATTAGTCTTATGCACTCAAAATATTGTATGTTTATGAGATCTTAACACTGCGATGACTTCCGGTTACTGTTTTATGACTTTTTCTCCTCCTCTGGCATGATATATGCTGGTGCTACCACTAAAATGTTTGATAAATTTAAGAATCTATGCTTTCTGACAGTATCCACAAGTAACTGCACTGCAGAAAAAATTGTGACCTCAAATTTGGCTTTAAGCAAATCAAATTAGTAATATTGTATAAATACCATAGTTATTTATGCTTAAATGTCAAACATAAAGGACTGAAATTTTCAATTCTCGAGGTATGGCCATACAAGTCCCTGGTCAGCATGCACTGGTCCATATTGAATTGTGTACTATATTATACTAACATTGTGTACCAGATGGGATGGCTTAGGCCAGCTAACACACCGTTGGCATAGCTTATTCATCTGTCATATTTTGGCCTGTCCAATCTTTATTGTTGGAATGTTAGGTTTATTCAAAACTTTGTAAACTTTTAATGCTTGAATTCTTCTATTCTATGTGTTTTGAATATTTTTTCCCCTATTTGACATGTATTGTTTGCATGATACATAATTTCACATAACTTTTCGTGAAAAGAAACACTGAACAATGCTATTCATGCATCAACAAATCAAATATAATTATTTTCAGACTAATGCATTTTTGGTGGAGGCTGTGGTGTTCACCCCAAATCTGATATTTCTTTGATTTTGATCCTGGATTCATTCCCCATAAGCTAGGGCATGAATCCAGTGTTCATAAACCAAGAAATGACATGTAACATGATCCATACTCAACAATTACAAATCCCCTTGATTTGGGATTAGATTTTTGCAAAAACTGAAAAATTGATTAGGTGAAGCATTATCTAGCTAGAAATAATGCTTTAAACTCTCCTTGTTGATTTCCTGACAAGCAGAGCTCCAAGTCTGCAAATCTTCAAGTGCAGAAGCCTTGTGCTGCCTCTCACTCCCTCTCCCACCTTGAGATGGTAGAGAAACAAAAATAAAACCTTTTTGAAGTGTCCTGCTTAGTATTGGTCAGCACCATGCTGGTCACACTTGGTTGGGTTCAATCCACCATGATCCAGTGTGATATGTACAATTGTGGTCCAGTTCCCGAAATGCAGTGCACTGAGGCCCCCCTTACTGGTTCCTAGCTGATATAAATACATACTGGTCATTGTGTGGTGGTACACCCAAGTCCTTTCTCTTAATACAACTAAGATTAGATAGTGTGCCACCAAATAACTCAAATACCTGCATAATGCAGCTGACTCATACTTAGATATGATATCTGATTTTATGTCTTGGAAACATGCATCAAACCCAGAGCAGATTTAAGAGCTCTTTCTAGATTATTTTGCCTTGGTGCACCATTTACATTGTGGTCTGTGAAATAAATAATGACTCTTTGTCACATTTTATCAGTTAGCAGTTCCTAGTGAAGCTAGAACTAGCATTTGATCAGCCACAAAATATGTTTAAGATAGGCCTGACTGGAGGAACAACTGCCTGAATCTGTAATTTTTTAATATGCCTAATATTTTCTAGGTACCATCTATATATCCCAGATAAAATCTTATTGATTATTAACAAGTTTCTCTCAAAACTTAAGGTTGGCCTTAAGATAAGGTCTATGATTTTCACACTTCTAGCTATTGTTATTTGCTTAAACCTCTTTTGCTGACAATTTGTTATTATTCAGTTAGTTTCTTGGTTTTAGAAATTCTTTACCTGCAATATGGCTTCTTGAAGAACTATTTGGGGTTTGCAGGAGGCAAGTGCCATTACTTTCGCTGCTTTGACTGCATGGCGTGCCCTAAAAAGTACTGCTAGAATCACTAAAGGGTATGCCCAATGACATGATTATGGCCTTGTAAAGGAAATTTATGGAATTGGTGGGGACATTCCCAACATTTTCTTCGGCGTTCCATTCTTAATTCCAGATGGAAAACTTTTTTTTCACTTCTGCTGTAGAAATTACTTTCACCAGCGTGTTCATGAATATAATGGTTGATTTTATGAGAATACTTTAAAAGCATGCATCAAATACTTGTCATGGAGTGAGCAAAGTGAGAAGCAGCACATTGCCTTAAACTCAAGAATGGGCTTTGCTCATCGGAAGTGACTAATTTAGCTTGAATGTCTAGGATGATCGGTTACTTCTTGACTGTGAGGGACTCTACCTATATGTGATTATAGGTGCTGATAATAATGAGTGTTATCAAGTAGGTCTTTTGGCTTTGATGGTACAAATGGTGAAGGTTCGAGGAACTTACCCTTTACAGATGGGACTAACATGAGAAGTTTTTTTTTTATTGTTCGTTTTAATGTGAACCATAATGTTTCTTGTCACTTCCTTTTTATGGGGAAAAAAAAAGACTTGGAGCTTATCAAATAAGTTGGCTCTTGAAAATCCTTATGAATCAGTATTGTGAAACAGCCTATTTAATTGATCTGTCCCCAGAAATCACATGTGAGGTTTGAGGTAAGAGGCATAAGTGCTACTAAAGTCCAAACCAAATTGGGGATGATAGACAGATCCAGTCCCGAGTACAAAAGAAGTATATAAGACCAGATTGGATGTGAGGTAGTCAATTACCTATTTATCTTACTGAAGTTAACCTACTTGAATAATGTGACAAAAACTTATTAGATCTAATGTTAATGTTGAACAAACTTTTGCAGTCAAGAGGCTGTGATGCTTTTTCAGCTGCAGTTTCTTGGGAAACTTGGTCAAAGAACCACAATAGAGAAGATTATTTGTTTGGAGCAATTAAACAGAAAATCTGGCCAATTCCAGATTTATCATTGTGTCATTCTCCTGTTAATGTGTGAATACATGCTTGTTATCCTAACTAAATCTATTCAAAAACCTATTTGATTTATGATACTTGTTCAAGGCTAATATCATCAATATTTCATGAAAATTACAGAAAGAAAACATTGCAAATTTATTTACTAAACATTGCAAGAAATTTGACCTGATCTTCAATTCCATTACCATTAGGAGCCAGAAGGAATTGTAAATACATTTGCATTGTGCATGAAGTTTCTTTGGTAGCTTTTCCTTGTTTCCATCTCACTCATGTTAGAGCATTCATGAATGTTGCAAGCAGAAACCGATGATAGATAAAGAAACGTTGACAATCTCAAATTTCTGAATTTCCAAAACCCTTCAGGTGCTCTACTAGGTACTGTACATAAAAATGGCTTGTCATGTACAAGCAGCTGGCAGCTTTCTTTATGATGTTATGTGTTGATTCATGACATTTTTTATTTGATTTTTTTTTTTTGTCAGACAGACTGTTAGTGCTTGGTGGAGGAGGAGCAGTTGGACTAGCTGCAATTCAGCTTTCAGTAGCTGCAGGGTGCAGTGTGTCAACCACATGTGGAAGTAAGAGCATTGATCGAGTTCTTGAAGTCGGTGCTGAGCAAGCTGTTGATTATACTGCTGAGGTAGCAAGACCCTTAACTATTCTCAGTTCTCACCATTGTTGCCCCTCTACTTAGCTAACAATAAGATGAACATCTAATATTAAAGCAATTACTACTTGGAACTCAAAAATTTCCGTGGCCATGTATCTCCATGTATCCACCCTTAAATGGTTATATGTGACTAACCAACTTCTTGAGAACAATTTGACCATATTGTATATAAAACCATCATTCTTAGTTAGTGAAAACAGGAAAGCGATGGACAAAGGAAGAGTGGTTCAACTGAATGGTTTGAGATGCACTCAATCCCATTACACATTAAGTTTCTTGCAACTTGTTCATTAATTCTAAGTTTATAAGTATATAAAATGGCCTGTATCTATAAGGAGCATCTAGTTTCCCACTTATGCACATCTCATTTAGCATAGATTTACATGGTGCACGTGCAGAACTATGGGTTCACCTGCATAACTGAAGTGTCTAACTTTTTGATCTTATGCAAGTTATGATAAGCTCCTTTAGCCTGCCAAATCCTAGCATTCTAGAAGTGCTTATTTTTCTTGCTGGAAACTGGGCATTGAGAATGAAGCTATCTTATTTAAGTTTGAACAATTAGGTGAGCAAATATTTATTTCTTTAGTAAATACATCATGCTGTACTGCATTTTAGAGGATATTGAATCAGCAATCAAAGAGCAATTTGATGTTGTTCTAGACACAATACGAATCCTGAAACTGAAAGAATTGGGATTAATCTTCTGAAGAAAGGTGGACACTATATGACACTGCAGGTAGCTGAGCAGGTCCTCTATTCTTCAATCAGTAGCATCTTGAAATATTTTTCATGTTACCTTGGATTTGACATGATTTCATTGAACATTTGAGCTTATTTCCATATTGTAGGGAGAAGCAGCATCCTTAGCTGACAGGTATGGGTTGGCTATTGGCCTTCCTGCTGCTACGGCTATTTTACTAAAGAAGCAAGTACTATACCGCTGTTCTCATGGAATAGGTACGAAGAAGGCCTTCTTTCTCTCTCTGAATGTGATGTTTCTTGATAAACTAAGAATGAGCCTCGTAACGGCCAAAGGTCTCTTTGGAGCTACAGCTGCAGTGGTATAGGAATAACTTTCTGATACCTCCCCCCTACCCCCTCAAAAAAAAAAAAAAAAAAAAAAAAAGAAAGAAGGAAAAAAAAGAAAAGAAAAAGAAAGAAAGAAAGAAAGAAAGAAGAAAGAA
>KE505028.1:144451-155840 GCA_000441515.1 Elaeis oleifera | reverse complement strand
AAAAGAAAAGAAAAGAAAAAAAGAGAAAGAAGAAGAAAGAGAAGAAAAACTTTGTGATGTCCGAGACTTGGTAAATGAGACTGCTCGTTACCATTCTAGTCAGCATTGATGTACTGTTCCTTTTGTTCAGTCTATTTCATGAGGGTCTATGCTTTCACAGAAGATGCTGTTGTTATTTAATTGCTGAATTGTATGGGCACTCTACTTATTTACATCTTTGACTTTGCTAAAAAAATTCTTAAATTACTGAAAATTTGGTAGCTTTTGTGGTTACCTACCAGCATTTATAAAATATAAAATCAATACAGTCAATATAAGGTACTATAAGTAATTGATTTGTGAGTTAGAGGTTAGCATGCCCAAAGACCAAACTTAGTGCTAGAATCTCCTAGAAAATCTGGCCGTCCCTTCTGTAGGCACTGGGCAGAATACATGTCTCTGCATGAATTTTCATCAGTATTTGAGCTTCACTTTAAATGAGACTAAGAGGATTGAAGAAACATGTATGCTGTGCTAAATTGTTCTAGATCTTGATTACCTTTCAAAACTAACGTGATTTCCTCTTTTACTGAAATTTATATGAATACTACAGTACATTTTTCATAATATTGATACAGCAAAACAGAATGGGCACTGGGCAGAATATGTGTCTCTGCATGAATTTTCTTCAGTATCTGAGCTTCACTTTAAATGTGACGAAGAGGATTATAGAAACATGTATGTTGTGCTAAATTTCTATCTAGAACTTGATTTCCTTTCAAGAGTAACATGATTTTTTTTCCCTGAAATTTATATGAATACTACAGTACATTTTCATAATACTGCTTTGGCAAAATAGAATGAACTTCAAAAAAAAAAAAAAAAAATACGTATCTCCCAAGCCTTGGAGTAATGCATTGCAACAATGTTTTTTTGCTCTTGTGATGATGCATTTACACACTTCATGATGCAGCAAGATGATGAACATTTCGCTTGATTGCCATGTGGTGCCATGATGCACATATTGTCATCATATATATGAACTTGACTTGGTGTTTGATTGATTTGGTGGGACTTGTTCATTTTGTTGACCTTAATATACTTTCCTCCCTTGTACATGTTTGACTATTCAGAAAATGTTTTCTATTAAATAATTTTTCATCCATGCTGAGTCCAAAGTCTCACATCTTTAATTTTGTCACTCTATTTACACCATTTTCATGAGAATGCCTCTCCAACCAAGGGAGGAAAGTATAGCATAATTCAACTCAATAGCCATGTGTTAACATGAGATTTGCCATGAATGAGCCACTTAAGTTTTTGGTCCTGATCAATACCGACTAGTGTGGGTTATACCATGCCGACCTTACCTTACCTATGATATGGATGCTCGATACAGCACTTTCATTACCTTACCTGCTTCCTTACCAGCTATGATAAGGTACTTTACGTGGTACTTACCTGTTATTATGCCAACTTTGGTAGTGTACCATGTGTTGGTAAGGGGTGTACTACAACAACTCAAACCATACTGTAAGATATTAGTAATGGAGTCGATACTGAGACTAAAAACCTCATAAGCCACTTTCATGCTCGTGCGGATCTTGGCTTTGTTCCATGGTGGACATCGTAGGATTGGTTATTTTGTGGTTCAGTTTTGGCTTTGTTTGGCTTTGTTTGGCTTAGGCAGTTGGCCTTTTATCACTTTTTATATTGTGTTCTGACCATAATCTGATCCACACTTGCAACCAGGGTTTTACAAGCATTCTGTATGCCATATAATTGTCTAAACTGAAGTTTCTATCCCATTTTAGTTCCATACGTCTAGTGCAATTTCACCCCTCCAGTTGTGTTTTCAGACTCAAGGCACCAAAATTCACATATCAATATTTTTCTATGCATTATGATTTGCTTACCACAACCATAGGACTTCTGCTGTCCATAATTTTGTCATATTTCCATTTACCCAATCTTTCAGAAGAATATCTTGTTCCTCCAACAGCAAAATTGCCACCTCATACAGACCTGAATATCATTCAGTCAGGTCTTCAGAAAAGTTATGTGCCAACGGAACATCTTATGCAGATGTTAGACAACTGCTAGTATTATCTAATGGTGGTGACTTCCAAGATTAATAAGAGTTGCAGAAATGCACACACCTCTCTTTTTCTCAAAGGAGGATACTTCTTTTTCAGATCCAGAGATTGGTTCTTATGTTACACCTTTTAGCCATCTTGGCTCTTGTTGTCAACTATCCTTTTGCTAACTGCTCGGTCAGATGAGCCAAAAAGTAAGAACCAATAACCCATATGCCTGCTTCTCTTTATCAGTGAATTTGAGATCATAGTTTGTAAGCTGTCAAATAACTATATTATGGAATTCTGATTCTGTAATTAAAAGGGATAAAGGATGTGCTGACCTTACCTTTTCTTTCCTGGAATGGCAGCGATGTAATATTGACTACAGTGATGGCAAACATCAGCTTATTTTTGTATTTCTTACCATCCAGGAGGGTTTGCTCTGTGAGCATTATAGTTCTGCAACAACTCTCTCTCTCTCTCTCTCTCTATATATATATATATATATATATAATGCTTTCTTCTTGCTAATCTTGCTCATCATACTGGTTGCCAGTGGAACTTCCCTATAGGATATCGACTACCAGCTGATGCATCGAGCTTAGCAAGCAGGCATTTGTGTGTTAAGTTTGATCTCATTCTTAGTTTATCATGTATTTGAAGAATGTATCTTATCTATATTTCTTTCCTGAGGATTTAACCATAGAATTGTTCATCTAGTTGAGTTTGTCTTGTCATTTACTTTCCCTGGTCTATACATGTGGAGATTGTTATTTCAGGTATATATTGTAGCCATATGCAAATTTTTATGCCTAGAGATTTTGCATAATTGCCTATGATTAATTAACCCTCTGACCTAGATTGCTTATGCTTTTTTTTTCTTTTGAGTTTGCCATCTGCTCTTTCTTTAAAGCATCATGGTCCATTTTATCTCCCCATATATGCCTTATGCAGTCTTTTTTCCCCTGGTGCATGATCTGATTTCCAATTTAAAAATAATCCTCTTGATGCTTGATCGTTTGAAGGGGATTCACCATCATATTAATGTAATAATTCCAGTCTATTATTTGGTGCTAGAGTATTGGTGGACATACATGAGGGCCGATGCTGAAGGTCTAGATGAGATCCGCAGACCATCAGAAGCTGGAAAGCTGAAGATACCAGTGGAAAAAACATTTCCAATCACCCAAGTCAGAGAAGCTCGTGAGGTAAAATATAAAAGGCTCGTTCCTGGTAAGGTGGTTCTGGAAGTTGACTGAAATCCAGCAACACTTATATTCGGAATAAATGCAGAAAAATGGATTTGTAGATATAAATAATTTTTAGCTTTCTCCCTTACCACAACAGCAACCTTCCTATGGCTTTTCTCCCTTCAAATCTCAAACAACCATAATCTCTCTTTCCATGTTGGAATCTGAGAATCCAAGGTGTTCGAAAATAGAACAATCCTAATAGGTCAGCATCGATGAGGAATATCAATTCATTTATAGCACAGTCAATTGTTAATTCAGAACTTGTATCCTTGTTGTCTGCATTACTTTGATTGTACATAGAAAGAACTGAAGTGTCCATTCCTTTCATTTTTGTTTATAAATTTCTATTGATTTGTATTTGAGGGTTTGCGTTGGTGCTGCAGTGTTAAGAAGTGGAGTTAACTCTAATGTTGTTGTCTCGCAATGCAACAAATATTTGAGAGTTCAAGAGTAATGAAAAGTGAAGAATAATGGTGAGTAACATGAACAAAAGTCGAATAACTTTTCAAAGCAGGTTATGACAAAGGATGTAGCTGACAAAAAATTCATCAAGCAGACTCATGCTCATGTAAGAATACTTGATCAAAACTTTAATTTTAGCACATCTAGACCACCATCAGTCTGATGCTTCAGATGAAACATATTCCAGAGGCATGTTGCAGCATTTACATGGCCTACCTTCAATAACCATGACATGCAGATCTGCAAGCACTGATGACTCCATGTAGTTTCTGAATTGCAACAATAATTATTATCCTAGTCCTTCCAGATTTAAACTGCTTAGAAGGCAATGCCTCGCACATGTTTTCTGATCCAAAAAAGAGACCTATATTTGTTCCCACCATCAAAAGAACACAAATATGGGTTCATAAAGTTTTGAATTAGATAGCAAATATCATTGTTTTGCCAAAAGAATGAAAAAAGAATCACTTTCAAGGTACAATGAGTAATTCGAGATATCCATGACGCTTACTAGATCCTGGCAGTCAGAAACCAAAGATCTTTGCAGCCCAGGAAAACCTTATTAAATTATACAAACCTGCCTCTGGCCTTTTTTCTAATTTTCTGATGGTCTAGGCTATGAAAGACCAGCTTCCCTTTACACGTTCAAGGACAATGAAACTACATGGCTAAGAGGCTTAACAACATTCCTTCGCTAGCTTGAATCACCAGCATGATCACATGGAAATGCTGTAAAAGCAAAGAAAGATGGCAAGATAGGAAAATTATAATGTGAATGAAGCACTAGCACCTACTTAGCAGACAACTACAATTGAATCTTTATGTTGCTCAAATTTGCTAAGCAGCAGCCATTGGCTTAGTGCTTTCAGGTGCGTGGCCAGATCTAAATTTGGGAACACTAAAAGGACCTCGTCCTTGGGCAAGATGCTCTAGCTCATGGAACTTCTGCTTCAGTAGCTCTACCTCTCTTGCTAAATTCTCCTCCTTTTGCTTCAAAGCCTAACCACCAAATAAACAAATAAATCCTACCAAAACGAATCAGTAAACAAATAGAATCAGGAATTAGCATAAAATAGTAGATAAGCATAAGCTTATTTGCAACCTGGGAACTAAACATGCAACTTATCAAATGGAATTACAAGGTTTGGGATCAAGCATATCGTTGCAAGTGGGCATCTATTCCATGCTGAAAATTGTGAGCCAACCTAAATATGGTGTGCATTCGGCACCCGGTGCCTGCTGCTTTCAGCTCACGATGAAGACCCCTGTTAGATTGGCTCTCCATCAAAAGGCAGAAACAGAGTTTTCCCGTCTCCTTACAAGCAAAACTTGCTCAGGCTTTTAACAAGCTGAGATTATCTAGAGGTTAAAAAGTCTCTACATTAGTGTACTTCTCAATAATGATTAGAGACCAATTTAGAAACCAAAAGCATTGTGCTTTCTAATTTCTATATTGTTTTGCATGTTCAAGATTTAAAAAAACTAAACATCTATACTTGCATGGGTCTAGAATATACTCTTGAGTTTATAGATATTGTGCGATAATCTAAAACATACTTTCTTATTTCATATCCCAACAACATTTTATGCTAGTCCCAATTCAGTCCACCATAATCTCATAGCCTCACCAGTTATTAGAAATTGTGTGCGAAAATATTAATCTAACAATGTATCAGTTCTAAAACCTCTTCTAATCAGATTAACAGGAGCCTCTTTATGACATTTTTGGGATTTATATAAAAGCCTAAGATTCTGCTGTGAAACTATTTTTGAGAATTATAATCCAATTAACTCCTTCAAAACTCTGGATACCAGTTCAATGAAAGTTAGCGGCACTGGAATGTCCTTATGACGAGGGAAAGAGGAGATAAAAGTTCGAATAAACAATTTATAATAGAGAGAAACTTCATCCTCATACAGTACCTCGAGTTCCTGTTTACGCAACTCCTCTTTTCTAGCTTCTGATCTAGCACTTCTTTGCACCTCAAAGATTAAAGCAGCTCCAGCAACCTGAGGCATCAAAGAGGCAAGTAAGTACTACGAGTTGTATGTAAAGACCCATATGAAACTGAAAAGACAGAGCTAATGACAAGAAGCCATGAAATTCAAAACTAAGCACTATCTTCTGCGTATAATTCACAGGCATGCAGGCAGATGAAGTGCCTTTCTGCATATTAAATGACAATTTGTCGACAGCTGCCGACCTGAGCCACACATACAACATAAACTACAGCTATACATAAAGAATCTTAATTCCCATGTTCTCTAGCTTTTTTATGAACAAATAACAGAGCATAGATGATCTCAATGACACGTAGAAAATTGAAATTAACATCAGATGAGAGGGAGAAAAGATAAAATTTGGGAATAAAGACAACCGAAAAGATAAAGAGTTCCCCAAGAAGATCAGCAGCAGCTTGAACAGCTTTCTCTTCATTCAAAGGACGAATTGCGGTGTCAGTCGAATGGTTATACAGGCGCCTCTGCATGGTTGTGGTGAAGCGATGATTCACCTAATTGCAAAAACATTTAAGAACAAACATCAGGAAAATAAAACCCGATAAGCATCAGATGGGGGGCACATTCCCATCAAGTACAGTTTTTTTATCTCAACATAACAGACAACTCCCAAGAACCCCAAATGCATAATTGTATATGCATAGCATGCTTGCAGAAGACATGCTACCAGATGAAGGAAAATAAAAGAAGCAAACTGTTCAAGTCAATACTCATTTTGTGCATAACAAATAACTTAAAGAGAATTTTATCTTCAATTTTCCCTGGCAATTCAAGCATCCCTAAAGCAGTTCTGTTTTATAGTTGTGTACTAGAAAGGTAAGAGAACATTGGTTCTGCATAGCCCCATTGGACTGTATCCTGAAATAAAATCCAAACAAAACTTATAGTCAAAAGACTCATAAATCATCATCAACCACCTTTCTTCATCAAATAGGGCTAAGAATAACCCACTGCTTTCACATTTCCCTCATCTACAAGATTCAATTCAAGCAATTCTTTCTTGAGCTAACCACAACGAGCTACTGGTGTCTCCTTAGGATAAGGAGTCTGAACTCTATCGACATAGAATCATTCCGGATGCCTTATTGTTTTTTTAGATAATTGTGTTTAGTACTTTCCAAAAAGATATTTGTGTTTTGTAATCAAGAATTGACTATATCGGATTCCTTCATACAAACTTTCTTATGTATTTATCATTCAGTTTCTTTCTAGTTTTTTAATAAAACAAGCTTTCTCACCTTTTTTTTTTTTTTTTTGTAGGGGATGATCAGGGAGATCCCAAGACCATCCAAATTTTATTAGATTTCTTACATCATTCACGAGAAAAATCTACCTTTTTTAATCAAATTCTCTGAATATAATGTCAAATAATCATGTTAACTTCACAGATGTCTTATAATTTAACCAGCATAACACTAAGAGCATCAATATCAATACACAAAACGAAACCGAAGCCATGAAACCCTAACCACCTTCAGGTTAGAAGATTTAATTGACAGGTTATAAAAGAACAGCAAACAACTCGAAACAAGAAACAACCCAAAAGAAGAACAACATCTAGGGCTTAAAGATCCCACGTTTTGGCACGAATCCCACCAAGAAATAAAGAAAGAGGAGAACGAGAGAGAGATGTGGGACCTGGGCGAGGTTTATGATGAACTGGCGAAACCTTGGGTGGAAGCCGGCTTGTTGCTTGAGTCTGGAGGCGATTGGCTTGCTGAGGGTTCTCAGGGCGAGAGATCCCAACTTCACCACCGGCAGTACCATCCTCTCTCCCTCTCACCACCTACCCAAAGATTGTTTGCTGTTCTCATCGCACGGCGAAGGGCGGGCTAAATCTCAGAGTTTCTTGGAGAGGAGGAAAGGCGGGGAAGCCACGAAGGGGGCGAGGCATTTGACCACGAAATGCAAGTCAGAGCAAGAGAACGCGGTGCGGTTGCCGAACCGCGGTCTTCCCTTGTAACGGTTCCGGAGGGTCCGTTATGTTGGTATATAACGGGATGTTCATAACGGTGCCCGTTATTACATTATGACGGCCAACTATTATTATATCTTCCACGTTCACTGAATAGTAATTTGCACGACTATTGGTGTTGCTTTTTTTTTTTTGGTAAAAAGCAGCACCTTTATTCACAAATCCTGCTGTAACAGGAAATGTATGAACTGAGCCTTGTATACAAAGAATAATCACCGGAAAAGAGCTCGATTTTGAAAGAAGAAAAGATAGCAGAAAAACTGTTGAACCATTCTTACATGGGAACTGATAACTGTGCTATATAATTTCTAAACCAAAACGGAACTGATAACTGTGCGAGTATCCTGGGAGTAAAAAGTGTGGCGGTGTGATCAGCAGAGCACCAGAGCCACAAGACAGAAGTAGCCAAAAGTAACTGGAATCTGTGCATGGCCAAATAAAGCAGTATAATGAATGGGAATGAAGTCTGAGCGAAGGGAGAAAATCATGGAAGAAGAGCCATGTCCTGTCCATTCGGAGTGCCATACTCTGTGGAGCACATCTCTACTTGTACGAAGAACAGGGAAGAAGCCAAAATCTATGTTGTATCCATAGTAGAGATATTGGTGTTGCTTTTAATTATCCCATTTTGTTTGGGCGGGGTTTTATCACTCTGGAGGAGTTAAAAGTATTGTGGGAGATTGTATTTTTAGTCTTACGTTAGTTGTAAATTAAGGAGAAGTATGGTTTATATGGATTATAACTTTCTCTCCTACGTGAGGTATTTTTAAAAGAACAAAATCGTGAGGCTCCAAATAATCAAGATTCACCGAAGCTTAAACATGATCAGAACTAAAGCACACACATACTTCCTCTTGAGAGGCTAATGTAGTGGGCCATTAATTGAAGCTGGTTGGGCTCGTGCTAGCCGAGATGAGATCTGACTTGAGGTGTTCAAAAATCAGAGGTGATACAAATAACAGATGAAACTATAAATTTCACTAAAAGCCACACACTCATCCATCTCAGTGAGTAGATGTGAATTGATCTCAATCTACTGGATCCTGTTCCAGCTCAACTGGGTTAAGCTGGGCTTCCAAGCTACACAAATGCTGAGCAATACGTTCCGTAACTTCCTGTGTTACATGTTTTGTATGTTCCATCAAAAATATAAGCTGCACCACCTCTGGCCTATACGTTTGTAACACTTAGGCAAGCAGGGATTAGGACATTTGGTTGTTCTTTCCAGGGTAAGCAGGATTTCATGGATGATTCCATCCATGAAAATTATGAAATCCATCTTCTCTAATCATATTTTTTAATATTATTTTCACTATTATTCTAAACATACATCCACATTTCTAGGTTGTTCTTATTTGCTAACGTATTTAGTTAGCATATAGAAAAATATATCAACCATAAAATGTTGCTTGGTTTGCTTGTTTGTTTCCTTTTGTTGCTTGCACTAAAATTTACTTAATTTGTGAAAAAATATATCTAGTTTCAATGATGGTGCAAGTTTCATTATGTGGGACTATAATTGGCATATCATTGCAGCAAGGAAACACACATTTATTATTCTAATAATCAAGTTGAGAGCGGCATGAGAAAAATGATATATGCTATTATAAATCTCAAGGTAATGTGAATTCAGTTGGAAATTGATTCGCAAACCAGATATTTGGATTAATAGGTGGCCTTGGCTATGCCTTGGTATCCTTTCTTTCTTTTAGATATTTGGTGTGTTTCACTTTAGTTGGATCTATTCCAAGCCACCCATATTTTTTTAGAGGGAAATAGTTTGGCAGATTAGATTGTTTCATGTGTAACCTGTTGCGGCCTTTCTCGATAGATAGTTGGTAGTTGGCCTGGAACCGACTAGCAGTCGCGTCTGTTGAGAGATGACGAAAATGCCGAAAGATGATATACCGTCACCGGACAAAATATACACAATCAAGGTCAAGACTGAGGATGGTGAGATTAATCGAAGAAGGGTGGTGCTGGGCTTCGCTCGGTGTCAGAATGAAAAGGCCTGCAAAATAAGTTCCGTCGGAGATGGCTCCGATGAGAATCCTCCGATGTTCAAATTAGTGAGATGACTTGATAGAAGAGAACGACAGAGTCTTTGAATTGCAAATAGTGTATGCGTACCTAGAGGGGTCACCACTTATCTTTGTTATAGAGGGAGCAAAATAAATAATAAGAGGACATGTGATCATATCGATCATGTCTTATCGTACGGTGCCGTATGATGCTGCGTGGGCATCTTTAGATGTTGATGGCGAGCATGCCTTCTATTCGACGTGCACAAGATGGCGGACGCTATCGTGCGTGGGGCATAATAAATGATCCTATGGGCGTATTTAATAAATTTGTAGCATCTTATTATGGCACGTAGCTAGCCGACCAGAGTATAGCGTCTGAGTGATATAACCCTGATATAGCCTATCGGGATGGCGTGGTGGCTTTGTTTGGTGCTCAACTAGTCGGTAGAGGCCCATGTTATCGGAGTTAGCAAGATGAGACTGTCGAGAGATGGTATCCCACCGTTGACTGGTATAGTCGACCGTATGTCGAATAGAAAGTGGATTACAGGTGGAGCGCTGTTAAGTGTAAGCGACCGTGGATGGCACATTAATTCTAATCGGTTTGATGCCGATTAAAAGTGAGTTACTTTAGCCAGTCAGATGCCGTTGATAGAGACCATCGTTGAGTGGATCGACCAGAACTCAACGATGATTAATAGTATCAGGACAGGATTGACCTAAAAACAAATCTCACATGGACAAGCCAATTGGCTATCTTGGATGTTCTACTAGCGATATTAGGGGTTGGCTACTATTGGAATATTAGATGCTCTCATTTCGATTATATTATAGTTTAGTGGTCCAATGAAATGTCCAACTCAGAAAATTTTTGTGCACCACCTTTCGATGCAGAAACATGCACCATCCAATCACATTGGACCATGTAGTACATTTAATAATGTGATAGATATTTAATGTCGCTTAATTTTTTTTTCTAATTTTTTTTGACAAAAATATCTTTTTTTCCTATAGAACAAAGAAAGATCAATATATATTTCTTTCTGATATCTTATATGACTTTCTATAAATATATATGATATCTTAAATAATATATATGATTTCTTGTGTCTTTATATGATACCATATTAGTTATTATGATTTCATGATATCTTATATGACTTTCTATGAATATATATGGCATCTTGAACAATATATATGACTTCTTGTGAATATATATGATATTCTAAATAATATATATGACTTTCTGGTGTCTTATATAATTTTTTGTAAATATATATAATATTCTGAATAATATATATGACTTTCTACAAGTATATATGACATCATAAACTATATATATAGCTTTCTAATATCTTATATGATTTTTTATTAATATATATAATATATTAAATAATATATATAATTTTTATAAATATATATATATTCTGAATAATATATACGACTTTCTGATACCTCATATGACTTTCTGTTGATTATAATAATTAACAGAATATCATATAAAGATATATAAAATCATATATATTGTTCAAGATATTATATATTATAAAAAATTATATATATTATTAAAAATTATATACAGCATCAGAAAGTCATAAT
>KE505028.1:118405-134917 GCA_000441515.1 Elaeis oleifera | reverse complement strand
CCCCCCCCCCCCCCCGCCAAAAAAAAGGGAGATTCCTCATTTATTGTGTGATGAACTTGTTCATGCTTCTTAACAATTATTTAGGTTTAACAAGATATTGTAAGCACGGTATCCCTCAAGGATTAAAGTGCTTGAGGGTGTGTGTGCGATGCCAGTGCCTTACCAGCTTGCGGCATTGACTCAGCGTGATCTGTACCATGTCTGTACTAGTCCAACATGTCACTGGGACATCATACCTCGGTCCATCTTATTACTTTTATTTATTGGTCCTATTATGACTATATCCTAGCTTATTATTCTTCTCTGAGTCTACCATGCGTATGCTTATGGCTAATGCTGCATTTGCTCATGAGATTTATAACCACTTTCTTAAGCCAAAGTGATATGTAGTGACATGATACTCTGAGATAACTTCCAACAGCTTCATCCAACCTTGCCAAAAATCCAAGAAAATAAAAGGCATAATTTAGATGAGCAACAAAGTAAATTCATCTCATGCCTGTTGTAGATAATAAAAAAATCAACCAGTACAATCTTCAATCTGTCCAAATAGTTTAATTGATAAATAATTAAGAATTGTGTATATAGAAGACTTGCCTCAAAATATTCAATAACTTTGCTTGAGAACTGTCCTAATGGTCCTGTATAGAGTAACCTTCCTCCCCTTTGCATTAAAATTAGCTGCAAGAAGATGGTATCATGTGTCTCAATAAAAATAAAAGTTAAATGGCATTGCAGGAACTTAAAAGAATTTTTAACATGTATTGTTTGGATATAAATAAGCATTAATGTGTAAAATATTATTGTGTGGATTCTCTTGGGTTAATCTGAACATCTAGGACAATAAAGTGGAAAGAAAAAAAAAAGACCTCCAATGTTTCCTTCAATCAAGAGTTAGGGTGGAAGGGGATAGGATTGACCAGTTTTTGATCTTGAACCAACCTGAAATAACTTGGTCTAATCTAAACTAAAGTTATTTGTATCAAGCATGGATTAAAAATATGACCTGTTTAAGCTTGGATAGTTAGGTACCCACATTCCAACCCAGACCAGCCTGAAATCTTTGCACTATATATTTCTAATCCCCCTGAACTTTAGAAATTTTTCATAAATTTAATGTTGGTAATCATTAGTTCGCATTGTTGTTGGTAATTTATTATATATGTAATTGTCAATCGCATCTTATGAAGAACAGATTATTGGTAGTCTATATGCAGCCTATTTATATTTTAGGCACAACATATTTATATATAATTAGGTATTCGAATTATTCATGTTTACCATAGTTTATATCTGTATTGTTCTTCATCTCATGTGACCCAAGAAACCCAGTGGATCACTATTTGTATTTTCTTCAACTCTTTTGACCAAAGAAAGTAGGAAACCCAACAGATCGATGATTTTGGTAGGACAGCTCAACGATTCTGAACTCTCAGCTATGGGCATTGCTTTCAGAACTGGACCAGATGGGTCGGTTGAAGTGGAATTATCAATCTGCCAAATCTACAGTCTGGATGGACCTTCTTGAGGACCGATTCATTGATGTGTTGAGATTTTTCAGATTTTTTACGCAAATTATAATTAAAAAATTACTTTATTTATAACGAATTAGTAATTTATACTCATCGTGATGGTATGATGGTTTATTTTGGTGGTTGAACCAGCAGCCCTTAAACTAGTCACTTCTATGATTTTCAACAAGGATGCAAGTTTTAAAATATTGCCTCTATGCACAGGTTTGGGCTGTCAGTTAAAAAGTGACTTTCTGCAAGCGTGTTATTGGATCATTTTTTGCTACATTCTTCTCTTATGACTTTTCAACTGCAGAAAAATCTTTGGAATAAACAAAAGAAATGGATTACCTCATCAAATGCCTCAAATATCTCAACGCTAGGTTGGTGGATGGTGCAAACCACTGTTCTTCCTGTTTCAGCAACATTTTTTACTGCACGCATAACAATAGCTGCTGCTCTGGCATCTAAACCTGTTGTGGGTTCATCCATAAATATAACAGATGGATTTGAAACAAGCTCCACTGCAACTGTTAGTCGCTTTCGTTGCTCAGTTGATAGACCATTGACCCCAGGCATGCCAACCAATGCATCTTTGATTTGATCAAGTTCAATTGTTTCAAGGACTTCATCTACAAATGTCTGAAGAGGATGCACTTTTTATAAATTCCCTTTAAAGTTTTCAGATATAAGAGTGTATAATCTAAGAACAGAATATAACGTACACGCCTTTTTTCTGGATCGATCTGAGATGGTAGACGCAGCCAAGCCGAATAAATCACCGACTCTTCCACAGTCATTTGTGGAGAATGTATGTCGGTCTGTTCGCAGTAACCTAATATCCTTGAGAAAGTTTCTTGTACTTTTGGGAACCCTCCAATTCTTATATCTCCTTCAACATGACCAGTAGTCTTCCTTCCAGCAAGAACATCTAAAAGAGTGGTTTTCCCTGCTCCACTGACCCCCATCAGTGCTGTAAGAATTCCAGGCCTGAATGCACCAGTGATATCATGCAGCAGTTGGAGCTTTTATTTGCATATCCCTGTTCCATCATTATCTAGGACACCAATGCAAAAAACTGCTCATTAACATTCTCATACAACTTTTGATTCCTCAGAAGTTTTTGGCCACATAATGTGACTGATTACTTGCACATGATCGATTACCTGTGTATCGACATAGTAATTCACATCCTGAAATGCCATTGCAAGCGGAGTAAAGGTAAACCATCCTTCCTGCAAGATTCACCATGATTTCTTTTTCTACTTCATTCTTCTCTGGTTTTGGAACTTAACTAGCATTCTTTGTTATCTAACTTGCTAACCGACACGGGAGAAAATAGCCTTACCATTTCTTTTAGGTTTGGTTTCGCTTGTATGGGATACGGTAGTGGATCCATTCATCAGGTCTGTTGTGCTATGGGTGTCTCCTCCTCGCATCTGAGAAAGCTTTTCGCGAGAGATAATAGCACGAGAGACACCAATAGCTGGATCCATGAAGCTTGTTATCATTTGATGAAGGTTTATCCAAAATACCAAGCTGGTCAAGGTGAACTTACGCCTCTTAAAGGTTAGGGCTAACATGAATGCAACATTGAACAGGAGAATGTATCCAGACAATGCTCCCACTGATATCCAATAAAAGTAGCTGCTGTAGTTCAGTCCGCGGCTTGTCAGGACTTGGTGCCCTATAGTCGTATTTGCTAATGTAATCTGCCAAGTAGATTTATGATAGCAAAAAAGATGGTTAGAATATGTCAGATATCCCTTCTGATTTGTTAGACATGATATTTTCCGATTCCCATGGATGTATTTACCATATATTGGTATAATAAATCCATTTTAGGTAAAAAAAAAAGACAGTCAGAATATTGGACTACTTTGTCCTCTGGATGGGAACTGTATGTAGTTTAAGTTGGAGTAATTCTGTTTCACCTTTTGCCATCTTGGTGCAAGAAATTCATTTACAACTAAGCCTATCTCCAGATATGTCATTGGAGAAATCCAGAATCCCCACTTCAACCAACCTGGCATAGAGGCTGCAAAAGCAAAGCTGTTAAGTATTTTAATTTTGATAGTTGGATTAAGCATCTGGATAACCAAGAACAGCCTTACGTTGAGGGAGAATGAAGCCTCCAAAGAGAAGTATCAGCAGAAAAGACACAGTACCACTAACTGAAGAAGTCACTAGTTTCTGGAAAAACGAGGCAAGAAACGGAATAGGGATAGAGACACCTGATGGACGAGAAATAGTAGAAGGAAGTGACGGAAGAACCTAAGACAGCATGAAGGAGTGACACCGAGTCAAAAGCTCTTGAGATACAAGAAAGGATGGAACACTGACATCTACTTGGAAGACTTATAAAATTCTTAGATAATACCTACCTTGCTACCTCAGGACTGTACCCAATGACATAGTAAGTAAGAGATGTCCAAATAAGGGACTCTATAAATGAGATTGGAATCTTGAGGATAGAAGCTGGAATTGCGTATGCCCATGCAGGATAGAAGTTTGAGTCCCTTTGCCTGTAGAAAACTGGAAGTCTAGAAGCGGTCATTGCCAACTCTGGGAGTCCATTTATCATAAGCAAGATCATTGCGCTATAGAGCGAACCCAGATAGTAATTAGCATGAATTATGTCAACCCCCATACGTGTACGCAGAAATACAGTCATCACAATGATTGCAACAATCGTAAGCTGCAACAGAGGTAATAAAATGCATCATTTATCATTAGCTAAAGATGTCCAACATCATTAAAAAGAAAAAAGGGGTCTGGAATACAAGCTACCTTAGTTGTGTTGAACAGATAAACAAACGAATTCCTCTTCATCAGCAGCAACTCCCTTGCCATGCAAGCTTTAAATAGTTCCCATTTTGATAAAGAGTAAGTATTGAAGGATAAAGCATTTTTAAGCGATTGGGACCTGTCACAGGGCTTTGCTAGCTCCTTATTTAGATTCTGTCCGATGTGATGTGCTTTGAATTTTTCAGAGAATTGATCTGCGGAGACATAAGTGTAAGGTCCGCATGGATTGAACCAATACTGTTCTTGGTCCTTTCTGGACAAAACCTGAATAAAGTTTGAACAAGTTATGTGGAGCCAATTCTGAGGATATGTTGAAATAATTTGAGATCAGTTAGAATATAGAAATTGATGATTACTTCCTGTAGAAATTCAGCCGCTCCTTTCTTTCAGGGCATCTAAACCCACAATCTTCAAAAAAGCTGAGAACATGGCTACGAGGTCCATGGTATACAACCTTCCCTTCTGCCATTAAGATGATGTCATCAAAGAGATCATAGGTCTCAGGTGCTGGCTGAAGAAGAGAAACCACTACGGTAGATTCTGTTAAGTGAGCCAAATGTTGGAGACAAGTAACAATTCGGAAGGTGGTGGAACTATCTAAACCAGTAGATATTTCATCCATAAAGAGAGCCTTTTTGGGTCCAACGATCATCTCTCCTAGTGGGTGCAATCAGAAGATGGAATCAACAGTCAGAAAGAAATCTGAGTACAGAGAATTTGATGATATAAGCCTTATATATTCCTAATATGAGTGCACCATGCTTTTAATAATAAGAATAATAACCAATGGAAACATGTAACCCAGATGCTTCCGGCCTTGCATGGTACCTGTAGTCAATCGTTCTTCTGACCACCGGAGACGCCTCTTCTCATGGCATCTCCCACTATCATGTCAGCACAGATGTCCAGCCCCATGATCTGATAAGCCAGGACAGTTTTGATGAATCATCGTCAACAATGAGAACCGCAAAAGATTGTCTACGTACTAGTCTGACTCTGGTTCTTCCAAGAGAATTACCTTCAATATGTAGTCTGTTTGGAGATTTCTTTCTAATCCCTCCACAGAGGTTGCCTGCAATGGCAAATTCTATCCTCAGACAAGCATGACATGCATGAGAGATACTAAAACCTATCTTTCATGAACTTTTTACTTATTTCTGTACAGTATTAGCTTCAAACTGTTGTCTCACTATTACTTGTCTTGGAGGGCTGGTGGGATATCTTTGTTAGTTTAGAGCATGATGTTAGTTCGCTTTGTCCTGCTCTGTCTCGCCACTAATTGTACATGGAGAATTCGGGAAGTGTTAGTTTGTTAATCAATAAACTAAAATTGTTTAAAAACAACATCAAGAAAACATGAATGTTAGTTTGGTACATCATAAAATGTTTGCATCAGCGGGGAGATTCACATTGTCTCTTTTGTTAAGGTGACAAGTTCGCGCAAGTGTTAATATGACATCTTGATTTTATTGGCTAGATAACCTACTAATTTGTATATCAGAGAGAGGTAAAAGGTTCATCATAGGAGAAAAAGCCCAACATTCATATCCTGAAGCACTAGCAGATCAACTTACTGTATCAGCAGGAGAAAAGCAAGAAAAGCTACAATTTTACCTTCATGTATGTGTCTATGTCGGGTTCGGGAACAATTCCTGCCTGCTTTTCCCTTCTGATCACTTCCTTCATAATTTCTTCACAACATATACTCATTTAACATTCATGATGACATGCTTTGATTTGTTCCAATCATAGTAGAAAGCATTGTAACGGACACTCGAGAAACTTACCTGCTCTGCATCCAACACCCTGAAACCGTGATGAAAAATCCAGGGTCTCCCTCACAGTCATTTCAGGCATATGCAGATCATATTGGCTTATATAAGCTGATGTTTTCTCAGGAACGAACTCCTCCAACTTGAAGCCATTGTACAAAACTTCTCCTGTTACCTGTGGAAGAACTTGCTCTGGTCAAGGATTCTGCTGAAAGTGGTTGTAGAAACTGAACAGCAATAGCAAATCATAGTTTGCTAGTTGATTACATTATTTTTTACGTTACATATAACAACATTCCAGTATTGGTGGTTTTTAGAAATTGATAGGAAGATATATGATGTGCAACCACACACACACACACACACACACAAACAAAAAAAAAAGAAGTCCTAAACATGGTAATGCTAGAGTTTATACTTTAGCTACACAAAGGAATGCCCATCAGACCTAGCCTGCATGGTTTTTATTATATGGATTGCTAGAGTTGCAACTGAAAAATGGTTACAGCTGTGTGGTTTCTGTCATTGGAACTGGTTAAGCTAGTATCCATATATGTGTTTATTTAATGATAATTTTGATTGATTTGACATAACAATAACATCTAGTGTAGCTGCATAAGAAACTAGACCTCCGCGGGATTGAATTAGTAAATTCCAGAAGTAGATTAAGAATCAAGAGCGTTGCTGCAGGCAGACGTTTCTTTCAAAGGAAATAAAAAAATAGACGACTGGAGTAGCATAAATTGAACAACAGGTACAGTTGTGGGGCGTGTCATGAAACTGGTTGAGCTACAATGTATAGTTTTTATTCTTTCTGGGTTGAAATCGATTAAGGCTGATGGTGGCTCGAGGAAAATTATGCGAATGTCATTAGTATGATCTTGCGAATATTTTTGAAGATGCATGACTGATGTCATCATATCTGGTTTTTAATTAAGAGAGCAAACCAAATTATAAGAACCTGGAGAGATTTGTCTAGTTTCCCAGCCAGTGCTAGCAACAAAGTTGTTTTTCCACATCCTGGAGGTCCAAGTAAGAGAGTCATCCTGCAACCCACGCATGGCAAAACTTCACACATGACCAACCACAAGGAAATCTTCCGAATAAGTAATTCGACCGTTAGTTCCATTTTTTTTTTTTAATTACTGAAATGAGAATTAAGAGCCCCCCAAGCTTTATTAAAAGAAGAGAGTATGTACGAAAGAACTCAGCATCAGAAGAGCTGAGACGAAAAAACAGGCCATGAAACCCAAAAGAGTACACCAAAAATAAATATTATCTGCTATCCTTTTAAGAACCTTAAACGTAACGTAAAGCATATCTTTTCAAATATCAGTAGGTATATACTTTCCTGGAGGGTTTGATGATTCCGCTGATGTCTTTTAAAATGCTAATGGTAGCTTCTTGAGATTTTAAGCCTGATAGCCTGGCAAGACCCTGTTCCAAAGAAAGAGTATTACTCGTGCACCGAACAAACTCAATACCAATAATTAATAATCGACCTGGTGCCCGTTCCCTGCTTAAATTCCTTTTTACAATTCAATTTTAGAATAAATTGGGACTATAGTTTTGCAGGTATAGTCGAATAGCTCATTCTTCCTTTATGGATCTCTACATTGTCATTTTTTTTCTCCTCTACTGAATCAAGCTTCTCCTTTTCTGGTGTGGGATGTATAATTTGTTTATTATATGGACCAAGTTTATATCACCTCATTATGGAATATATAATGTTACCAGCTACAGTCTGGGAAAAACATCAGATATTTCCTGGATACACTTGTTGATGCGCTGCATTAAATTATCTCATGAAATTGAATTGATGGTATTACCCATTCTTTCTTTTTTTTAAAAAAAGAAACAATATATGTGCACCCGAGCATCTTTTTCCATCAATAATCATGTGTGGTTATCAGCCTCACTTACCGAAAACATGCTCTTGGTGACATTCCACAAGGTGGGCAGGGGCTTCCCCTGAACTACTTCGCACTCCGCCTCCACACACAGATTCTTGTACCGCACAGCTATGGTTGGCTGCTCCACATTCACTCTGTAGAAACCATTGCCAATTCAACTAGCATACATCAAACAATTACGTGTGGCTATAATTTCATACACGTTTTATATAACATTACTTTGTTAATTAACCACACATCCACGTCGACAGTTGATGCAGACTTGTGTCCGTGACTTCACTGGTTCATGAGATTTCAATTAGACGTACAAATTAAGCACGTAGAAAGGAAGGCTACCTGTCTATTCTCTCTCTTTGCCTCTGCATCAGTCGAAGGTTGTCTTTCTCAATGTTCTTGATGAGATCCTCGATGAACAAGCGCCGCTCCAGTGCTCCAAGCTTAGTGACGTCGATCACCTTCCTCTCCTTCGACCGTCCTTCTCCATCATCGTTACAGTAGTAGTGGTGATCGAAGAGGGATGTTCTTACTCGTTCAAACGTCGGTAGCCTTTCGATAGCAGCCCATTCTAGGTCATGCTCATCCTTGTCGATATGCCGCATGGAATAGGTGAAACTCCTCTGGGAAAGATTGAGCTGAAATGATGACCTCGTGCTCCTCTCTATTTCTTCTATCTGGGAAAGATTGAGCTGAAATGATGACCTCGTGCTCCTCTCTATTTCTTCTATCTCACTACCCAAGGACTCGGCCTCGCTTCTGCCTGCCAACCGAGCCATCCTTGCCCGCTACATGCAGTCTCCTTTCCCAGTCGTTGGAATGAAGCTTCTGAGCTTGCTGCTCTTCTCTGTGCGAAGCTCCAAATTAAGCTTTCTTCATCTCTCTTCACGGCTGTTAGTGTTTTTTATCTTCTTCTCTTTGCTGTCTTGAGTCTCCCGGAAAAAACTTGTACCGAGTCCCACTGGAGTCGAATCCTCCTCTTGTAAATATGCTCTTCTCTACTAATAAAGCAGGTGGCAAACTTCTAGCCTCCTTTCAATAATAAAACATTAAAAAAAAAAAAGACTCGGTGATACGTAAATCCTTCTTTTTGAGTCTTCCATGGTATATGATGGCGTAAGGTGCTGCGTCACTGCAGATGCTTGGAAATTTTCATTAAAATTCGGAATGCAAAGTTGGTGGGAGATTCTTGTTAGATGGAAGCATAGCAAGGGGACCATGTTTTTATATTACTATTGATCTAATATTGACTCGGTGATGGTACCCACTGGCCAAGCCGCACAAGAGGAGGCGCCACAATCACGTTGCTCCGTTCTTTTGGTGATTGACTTTGTCTGATTGGTTTTCGTGAGATAAGTATCCCTGTTCCCGGATCGACGGTAGTTGATCTTTAAAATTGTCGAAAACTCTAAGAATATATACAAAAACATAAGCATAAAAATATTCTTTGAAACAAGTCATAGCAGCACCTCACCAACTTTGAATGTTTGCCGGGCATACCCCCTAAAATTTGAAAAGTTCTTAATTGCCCTATAAAGTTGCTAAACCATTCCAAACCAGTCCTGCGATTCACCTTCGTTAAAGGAGTGGTGTCATATGACTGTCGTATAGACATGAAATTATATTATGGCAAAAATATCTTTTATATCAATTGAGTATTCTACATAATTTTTTAAAAAAATGGATGATCAATCGGACATAAATCATTCTGTAATAAATCACTTTTTCATTATCAACCATGTTAAAATTCTATTCTCATGAAATAACTTAATTTTACAAAAAAAAAATTGAAAAGAAAAGTTCTTCCCGCGAATAAAGTAAATCCTTAGTATGTGACCCAAAGTTAAAGATCACTAATTGCATGGATCTCAAAGCACTCCGAATACCTTCATCTAGCTGCTTGTATAGATCTCAAAGCATCCTTAGCATATAGTTTAGCAACACCAATTATGCAGATTTTGAAGTACTTTGAACCCTTCCTTCAACTGTCTGCATAAATTTCAAAGCATCTTTAATATAAGATCCATAATCAAAGATCACCCACCATACAGATTTCAAAGCACTCCAAACCTCTTCATTTATCCGTTTGTACAGATCTCAAAGCATCCTTAGTATATGGCCCATAGTTAAAGATCGCCAACCATCAAAGCACTCTGAAACTCTTCAATCATTCGCTTGCACAAATCTCAAAGCACACTTAGTGTGTTTTCAATGATTAAGGATCATCAATTGCGTAGATTCAAAGCACTCTGAATTTCTTCATTCATCTGTCTACATCAATCTTAAAGTACTTTTAGCATGCCACTTATAGTTAAAGATCACTCATTGTACAAATCTCAAAGCACTCTAAGTCTCTTCATTTATCTGCTTGCATAGATTTCAAAACACATATAGTATATAATTCATAGTTAAAAATCGCCAATAGTACAAATCAAAAAGTACTGCAAACTCTTTTGACAAACAAAAAAACATTTCGAATTAATTTATCATCCACTTGTATAGATTTCAAAGCATCCTTAGTATATAGTTCATGATTAGGAATCACCTATTATATAGATCTTAAAACATTCTAAACTCCTTCATTCATCTACCTACATAGATCGTAAAGCACCTTTAATATGGCTTACAGTTAGGAATCACCTACTACATAGATCTCAAAAGACCCTGAACATTTTCATTCATCTATATGCTCAAAAGATATTTGAACACATCGTTGTAAACATGAGAGCATTTCGGTTATTTGTGATAGCGAGCTAACACCATTTACTAATTGGAAAGTTGGAGGGTTAGTTTGAAATGATGATATTCCTCGTGGAAACATCCAAAGTTAGGGAAGATGTCGCTATAATTTTATCTTTATCCAAATTCTTTATGATGGTTTACTGGTATAGAAGCAATACCCTCTGACATCCAAAGTTAGAGAAGATGTTGCTATAATTTTATCTTATCCAAATTTTTTTATAGTGGTTTGCTGCTGGAAATGGACATCAAATTGCAGTGCAATTGTCTCCATCTTCCATGTAAGCCGCTTGGTTTGGGTTTTTTGAGTTTCCATGTCTGTTCTCCGCACTCCACACATACATGCATCCATAAATATATATATATATATATGGAGGGACGTATGCATGCACGCATGCATGTATGTATATATGAAATTCTCTTTTACCCCTGATCTGATCAAACACATGAAACTTAATACCTTGTCTATTGTTAAACAATAAGTTCAATCTCTAAACAATGCCGGAGCCACAGACAAGAAAGAAGGCAAAAAACAAAAAAATCAACAACTGCTCTCCAACTTTCAACGAGTCTATCTAATCATCCCACATAAGCGGCCAGGACTGACTTCAATGGGCCTTGAAGCACCAACCTTTCTCGCGAAGCACTGCATATCCATTGGCCACAACACAGAAACAACTAATGAAATGGGGCCAGCGCAAGTTGGAGGAAGGCCTAACAAGGGTTGAGCTAATTTAGATTGATCAGCATCAACATCATTAACTAAAATATACATCATCTAGAAGGTGAAGAAAATATAATATTATCAAGGAGCACAGCATAATTTCTACTAATACATCATCTCGATGCAAAGAATGACATCGTGTTGAAATAATTGATAAGGAATATACATTTGAATCCATTTCTGTTGATTAAGGCCTACGCATCTTAAATAAAGTAAATATTAATGGTTGGCTTTCTCTCAGACCTGATTGTATAACAAAAATGCATCATTGGCTTCTACGTGTGGACAGAATTGGAAAAGATTATCTGGTTAGAAAGCAAAACTACTTTCCTTTGTTGGCAGGGTAACTTTATTTATTTTTTTGGGTACAAGTTGGCAGGGTAACATCAGTCATTCCTGCTGTATCTGCTCTGACATTGTAATGCCAGGAATTAATGCACGGCACCAAAGCTTCAAAAGTTATTTTTTTAAAGAATTTCTTCACCTTTTAGATTCCTCTTCAATTGATCTTTTAGCCTCTGCATTCCTACCCAAGAAATGAGTCCGAGGGGAAATTCATGTTTTATATTTCTTCTTAAAAAAATCAAGTAAATATCAAATAACTCACAGCACTACGAAACCATTAGCAGTATCAGATGTTTTTATCGCGTCATGCGGACTATGACTATCTACTTAAAACCGGCCGATGTGGCAAATTTTCTTGGTTTTCAGGGGAAGAATTGAGCCTGGCTCTTAACATGTGGTGGTTGCCTCGTCCTTTTCGCCTTTTCCACGGTGTTGCACTTTGTGTAGAACTGGTTCCGATTTTTATCGGACATCTCAAGTTTTTTGTGAATACCGAGGCTTTGGTTGGGTTTGGTCTCTATCATTGGATGGAGTTGGGATCCACCAACCTAGGCGTGCCCTATAGGACGGATTTAGAATGTACAAATATTTTAGGAGGTCAAGCGTCATGACTCATGCAGGGAATCGAATTCCATTGTAGCTACAATTTAAAGAGAGAGAAATTAAAGAACAAGAGGAGCAACATGATTCGTGAGGGGGGGAGCAGGTGACCTGCCAACTACAACATGATCGGATCCGGAATGTAAAAATTATTACTTAATTATCATATCTAATTTTTTTATATAATTAATATAATTATCTAGAATTCTGTGGGTGTTGACCAGAGGATGTGGGAAACAAGAGAGAGAGAGAGAGAGAGAGAGAGTCCATGGAATCTCCCAAATCTAATTTATTTAAAATTAAATTATGTAAAGGCTATATAACAATTGGTAGTTTATGAACTTTAATACCAACCGTATATGCTAATTTGTTTGTCAACGGTCAGAGGTTCTAATTTTCTACTTTGAATTTGGTAAAGTTTAATCGCAATATTCTGATTAATTTTTTTATATATTTAAAATGTGTTTCTAATCCATTCTTAATGAAATTGGATTTTATTTTGCTTTATATTTTAATTGATTCTGCACTGATTGCAGCAAGAATTCAAAGAGAGAAGAAAAAAAAGTCACGCTATGACTCAAATGATAGATCAGGTAAAGCAAGATAATAATTTTTTATTAAGAGATCTGATATATGCATCCATAGGGTTGTCTGATTAGCTAGTTAGGTGATAATTATGATGGTTTTACAAATTAGAAACCATTCGATTTTGATGAATTTTCAATCCAAACCAATCCAAAAATAAATTGAAACTGAACATATTCTATAATTAATACCTTTAATATCTTTGTATTTAGTGTAAATCCAAATTAGAAATTTCATGAGATGGCAGTGAAGATGGCTCTTATTTTAATGAGATAATCTATAAAACCTTTTCTGGTATTAATAAATTATATACTTCAATAAATAATTATAAATTATTATATTAATTGAGCTTATTTTTCTTATATTTTTCTTCTATTAGGCATAGTATGTTCATGGATTGATGAAAGCAAAAGAGAGGATTGGATTATTCACCAAAATTCTTTTATATTGAAAAATTTATCAATTATGTTTCTTTAATGTAGCTGGACTTATTTTAACTTAGATTATTGTATTTGATGGATGGTTATATTGCTATTTTTTAATTATTGAGTTTGTTTTATGGCAGTGCTATTAGTTTTGCATATGTTTATTAGTTGAGTTAGTATAAATGAAATTATAATTAAAATTATGGATGATGTCTTAAATTTGGTTATTTATATATAAAATTTGAAATGAATAAAAATATTAAATGGATTTTACTTTTCAGTTTTGGTTTAAACTAGAAACTGATTGGATGCAAGCCATAAAAAGTTTAAAATTTATCGATTAGGTATAGATACAAAATGAAGATTCATAAGCTAACTGAAGTAGCATACATCAAGATTGTATCCGAAGGTATTGTTTACTCCTTAATTTAAAACCCTCTGCTATATAATCTATATTCTAATCCTCACTTGAATAAGAAATGCTAGTGTTATTACTTATCTTCTAAGACTTGAAATCATGGTTTTCCAGGATTTTAAGTTTTCCGGTGGGCATTCTGTAAGAGCAAACAGTGTATTTGTTGGCACAAAAAAAATAAAAAAAGGAAGTTCTATTTGTTAATATCTTTGAAACTATAATAATAGCTGTTAAAAAAAATACGGTATTAAAATATTAGCATTGAAATTGCTAATTTGATTGAAGAGTTCATGCAAATATGATACCTATAAATTTGTTAATTTGAGTTTCAACTGAAGAATATATAGTGAATTGCTAAATCATACAATATAAAGTTACCAAGGTATCTTTACCCAGTGAGAATATAAAACCTAATGTCCATGCCGCATTTTTCTGTTTCTCAAAGGAAAAACTAAAGTATATCATACTTGACTTGATTAATAAAATATTAACAATATCAAAATAAAAATGCTTGGAACAATATCAAGACAAAAATAAACTAAGGGGTCCTTGATTCACGACTGAAATCTGAATCGGAATGAGAATCAGAATGGTTTGTAATCGGAATCAAAATGATAAAATCCTCCAAAGTGCTTGGTTCATAATTGGAATGAAAATTTGAATCCACAGAGGAGAGTAGGGATTAAGTTCTATATAAATTAGATCATTCCCGGTCCATCTCGGAATCGAAATTCGAATGAAATTCTTCCCAACCAACGATTGGAATGGAAGTCATCTATTCCCATTCCGATTCCAAATCCCACTCCCTCCAACCAAGCACCCCTAAATATTAATGATAATGAGTTCATTTAAGGAAAAGTAGAAGTTCTACTTTTTGATCAAGAATGAAAGTAAATGTTGGTGGCATCTTAACTTGATGAGAACATGAACCTAATATCCATGTCACGATTGGCTCCCTATCTTGGAATTTTCTCCAAAGAATTCAACCTGGAATTTTCTCTAAAAAGTTCATGTGGGAAGGTGGAGATGGGTTAGGTACATGGGTGAAAGGAGCTAGAGAGGCGGAGAGTCAACGGAGGTAGAGGCTAGGTGGCATGCAAGTGAGGTAGATATCTCCCCCCCTCCCCCGCCCCCAAAAAAAAGCCTATTTCATTGATACAAAGATTAATAACAAAGAAATTGGATTCTTTAGTGTATATAAAGTAAGTCTTCAGCGCTAGCTAAGTATTTTATCTACGTCAAATGGGACCGATTACTCTCCATTACCGTTAAAGGTTTTTTTCCTTCTCTCACCTAACATGGCCCGGTAATCGAGAGAGCAACGTTTCAACTGGCGCTGTGTTGTTAAAGAATAGCAGACGCCGAGGACGTGCCAAGGCTATAAAAGGGGTATTACACGGCCCATCCATTTTGGAGTAACAGCAAGGTCATACGGTACTACCCAGTCAACTAAAATCCAAGCAAAAAAGCCATGAGTGGGTTGAGCAGGGACATGAAACCCTCCCTCGAAAGATCGGTAGGAAGGGCAGCGGTGCTGGGGATCGGCACTGCCAATCCACCGCATGTGGTGGAGCAGAGCACCTTTCCAGACTACTACTTCAAAATAACAAACAGCGAGCACATGGCTCACCTCAAAGAAAATTTACACGGATTTGTAAGTAGAGCTAGCTCTTTTACTAATTTGGTTTCCATTGCTGGCAAACAATACGATAGCAATGTTAGATGTTCCATTGCCTGGTCGATCTCTACTGATGAATACATATATGAGACGCAAAGGTGATATATATATATATATGGTACTGATCGATGCTCAAGTAGTCCAAGCTAAAATAAAACTGTATGCATGCATGCATGCACGTATATGTACTAAAATCGATGCAGGTAATCGCTTATATATATAGTTCTTCTAGTTAATTGGCATCCTTTCTTGGACAAAGATAGGATAGAAGTCTTCTCCCAGGCCTATCCGGCTTGCAGTCTGGGCCTAGCCTATTCGGACACCAAAGCACCTTCGGTTCAATGTGTTCTTCAAGTTAACTTACCACCAGACTCTAAAATTACGACCCTGCATCGCGTGCGATCCGGACCATGCACGCGGAGGCATAAATGAGTCAAGAACTATTCAAAAAAGGGATAAAATTTTTATAATTAGCTCAATCATAAAAAAATTATAGTAGGACCGTCATCATCTGCTACATATCCCACCCACCAATCACAAAGCAGAAGTAAAGAGAGAAAAAAGAGAGGAGAGGAGCGGGAGGGAGAGGGATTGGTGGTGCCGGAGCCGGAGGAGGGAAGGGGCGGGCCGCGGTGGGGTGGTGCGGACGGCGGAGACCGGGTGTAAGCGGTCAGGGCCGAGGTGCAGACATCGGGCGGGGGCCGCAGCAGGGACGGCGCGGATGTCGGGGGCTAGGGCGCAGGCGGTCTAGGGCCATGGTGCTGGTGTCAAGGCGGGGGCCGGGTGCAGGCGCCGGCGGGGTGAGAGTGGGGGCCAGGGTGTAGGGGTCGGGTGGAGCTGCCAAAGAGGGGTTAGGCATGGAGAAGAAAAAATTTTTTTTTAATGAGTGACAATATGTGGTAGATGATGATGGTCCGATCATAATTTTTTTATGATCAGATCGGCTATAGAAATTTTATTCTACAAAAAAAAAAGTAATAATGTCAAAGATAACAAATTAACC
>KE505028.1:76287-118284 GCA_000441515.1 Elaeis oleifera | reverse complement strand
AAATTTTATTCTACAAAAAAAAAAGTAATATGTCAAAGATACAAATTAACCAGAAGAGAGTCAGGAAGAGAAGATTAAAATACTAAAGAGGACCAAAAGCCTAAGCTCTATGGGAAGGAGTCAACAATATGTATGAAGCCTTAACATTTCCTTACAACTCTTCAATTCTTTTGAGTCACTCGAAGAAACAAGCGCAGGCAACAGATAAACCTTATCCTCTGGGAATAATTAATTTCTTTCCAAGAAACAAATGCTATTGCCCCACTGTCTCGATCCTAATTTCACAAAATGTTTAAAATTGAATCACCAAAAAATCTTATGGGTTCGATAAGAAATTTCAGCATCTAAATGGGCTTTAAGATGATCTATAGTTTGTGTGTGTGTACGTGTGTTTAAAATTTGCATCCCTCAACAATTATTTAAGCTAACCACCCACCCCCACACCCCTTTCTCTCTATCCCTCTCTCTCTTCCTACATGCATGCATGCCAATGTAAAGAAATCTCGTCCAAGATAATGACAAGTTTGGCAGACTCTTACATCTTATACCTGAGAAATCAACGGTAATTTCTGTTGATTGAAAGGTCGTTTTTTTCCTACCATTTGATCGCAGTGACTATTAATATGTACTAGTTCTTGACTCTGCACTCACTTATACCTAACCATGCCATGTGCTGAATATATACGAGTGTGTACAGGAAAAAGTTCACAAAAAACATGGAGAAGTACGTGCAGAACACTAGCGTCCGTGTATATGGGTCCAAATTTTAAATACTAAATATAAAGATTAAGTATAAAGTGGCAGTCAATTAAATGATGAAATATTAGAATTAATTCTTCGGAGGGAGAAAAAGACAAAAAGGAACTCTAACAAGAGAGTAACTGATCATAACTCGGAGGAACCACTGCTAAATTCCTGTATGGAGGATGAAGTGTCCCCTGCAGGCCAGAGCGGTTCTTCATGGTCGCTGTCCTAGCTGCTTCTTCCATTTCCATGTTAGTTCGGCATTTCACGGTCCAGTTTTGTATAGATATGGGAAGAACAATGAGTCGATGATTTGTTGTTAAGCTAAGATGAGAAGGTCTTCTGCTATTAATTCTTGTTCCAGGTGAGAAGTCGAAGATCGCAAAACGGTACACAGTGCTGACAGACGAATTCCTAATAGCAAACCCTACCCTGACCTCCTTCAACGCTCCTTCATTAGATACCCGCCAGCAGCTGCTGGATGTTGAGGTCCCAAGACTGGGCGCCGAAGCCGCGACCAGAGCCATCAAAGACTGGGCCGGCCCATGTCCGACCTCACCCACCTCATCTTCTGCAACAGCTACGGCGCCTCCATACCCGGAGCTGACTACGAGCTGGTCAAACTCCTCGGACTCCCGCTCTCCACCAAACGCGTTATGCTCTACCAGCAGTGCTGCTACGCCGGCGGCACCGTCATCCGCCTAGCCAAGGACCTGGCCGAGAACAACCGCGATGCCCGGGTCCTGGTCGTTTGCTGCGAGCTCAACACCGTAGGTATTCGGGGCCCGTGCCAGAGCCACCTCGAGGACCTCGTGAGCCAGGCCCTGTTCGGCGACGGCGCCGGTGCTCTCATCATTGGGGCGGATCCACGAGCCGGCGTCGAGCGGTCTATCTTTGAGATCGTCAGGACGTCGCAGAACATCATAGCCGGATCGGAGGGTGCGCTCGTTGCGAAGCTAAGGGAGGTGGGGCTCGTGGGAAGATTGAAGCCAGAGATCCCGATGCATTTATCGTGCAGCATCGAGAAGCTGGCGTCGGAGGCTTTGAACCCTGTGGGGATCGCTGATTGGAATGAGGCGTTCTGGGTGGTGCATCCAGGTGGGAGGGCGATTCTGGACGAGCTAGAGAAAAACTGGGACTGGGGGAGGAGAAGCTGGCGGCGACGAGGGAGGTGCTGAGAGATTATGGTAACATGTCGAGCACCAGCGTGCTATTTGTGATGGAGGTGATGAGGAGGCGGTCGGAGGAGCGAGGACTGGCTACGGCCGGAGAAGGGCTGGAGTGGGGCGTGCTCCTTGGGTTCGGGCCTGGCCTCACAATGGAGACCGTGGTCCTCCGCTGCCCTTAGCTCGAACCTTTCCGATTGGACTTTGTAGTGCAGCACCAGCCAATGAAGCTTTGGAGAAATTATCAGGTAGAGCTTAGTCTACGATAAATGCAGACTATAAGCCAATAAAAAACCTGCTGTAGCAATAATTTGAGGTAGTTAAACAGATGTGCTGAGTTGAGTTGACTTGATTTTTAAAATATTGCCGCAGCATTTTTTTTCATTGGCTTAATGCTTAATATTTATTATAGACTAAATCTATCTAATAATTTCTCCTGCATTTGTCATCTTAGCTAGTTTCGTTTGTGGAAGCAATTTAGGAAACTCCAAGATTTCACTCAGAAAAGTTGTTCAGTTGATCCAAGACTTCCGGTCATTCCTTTCACTTATCTTTGCCATAAATCACATAATAATGGCTCCTACAGATTTTTTTTTTTTGTTAAATTTTTCCCTCTTTGGTGTTAGAGATTTAAGAATATGGGTCATGCTACATAAGATATTTTATCCTTACACCAGGTCTTCTTCTACTTATCCCATCTATTGGATTAGATGGACACTTGATTCTACTTTAGATGGCTGGAACTTCTTGCTCCCTCAATGAATTAATGACTTTCTTACGATTTAAGAAAGAATAAAGTTCCCTTGCAATAGCAGTTTTATAATTTGAAAGACAAATTTGAAGGCAAAAGATCGAAAAGTTGATTTGCTACCATATTATCTCTCCCCTCTTCTTGCCGCATCAGACGGCCACAACAATTCGAGAACTCCATATTGGAGTACCTCGCCATGGGATTATGGATGTAGAATGTGGCTTTCTTGTACGGATTTAGAACACCGTTCAATTTGAATCCAACAATCAAATGAGGGGTTGAGGCGTCCAATCATGGCAGGGCTGACCCGAAGAAGATCCCAGCCGTAGGAATCGATCGAAATGGCCAGTGAGGGGCCAAATGCGGATCTCAATTAGGCCGAGCTCGTATTAATCAATAAAAGCCGGGTCGATGATCCCTCCGTTCCAACCCAAAAAATCCAGCCCAGCCGGATAGCAGAGGCACAAAACAATCCGGGTGATATACCGGACATGAATCCAACGGAACGGTCAGGATTCTTCTACTCAGGCCTGCTCCAGGGTTGACTCGCTCCACCTGATTCGACCCAAAACGTGCTTTATCAAAGGACCAACCAGACCTGACCGAACCAACTTTACACCTCTGATAAGTCAGTTCCAATGTGAACCAAAAAACAAAATCACTGCTCAGAGAAAATCTTGTATCCTCAATTGTTGGCATTATGTACTCTGCAATACCCTCCTCCTTTCGTTGATTTTTTGCTGATTTTCTCTACCATGGCGACGTATTGCCAGACAACTGATTCTGGCATCTCAACAGGGCATAAGTTCATGATTTAACCCGATGCAAGCTAGCTAGACCGAAATAAAAATCCATCCTCATGACATTAGTCGGGTCAAAACTTTGACGCGTATCCAAGTTTAAATTGTAGGTTGAGCAAACACTTGATGCAACAGAAAATGCTTCGGTTGTCGGCTCAATCGCCAGGTTAGTTCCTTGTGCTGCTATCAACCAAAACCCATGGAATGCACCAAACTTCGGCAAACCGAACGGTGGCTCTAGGATTTCTACAGCTCCAGTAGCTCACCTCAACAATCTTCCTTGTTGGTTAAATGGGTATCCCTTCCCAAGGTTTGGTGAAGGTTAGTTTCGATCGTTCCTTCAGAGCAATTGCAGGTGCTGGTTTATTATTAGGGATCATCTTATCAGGACTATTCATGCAGGATCTAGAGTTTTTCCAAGCTACTACAGTTGCGCTTGCTGAACTAGGGGCTGCTCGGAAGGGGCTTCCAACTGCTTTCTTTATTCTAAATCGCACAAGGAAAAATGGTGCTGCTTCAGATTCTTCGCATCCTCTTCAACATATTCGGATTATTGCGTCAAGGCTCCAGGCCTTACATGCATTTAGAGAAGTCAATGCCCAGCAGATTGGCTGGTTGGGAGGCATTTAAATCGTGACTTCACTGCAGATTCCGGTCTTTCTGCTGAAATTGCCAATGTTGCTCAATTTGATGCCATAGGTTGTTTCTATCCATGTTCACTCTTAATTCCCCCCGCAACTCCTATTGTACGCCCCACCTCCCCCTCCCTTCCCAAACAAAAAAGGAAAAGGAAAAAGAAACCAATAAACAGATCAAAGCCCCTTAGAGTTCGTAAATAGCAGCCAATTCAACACCGAAAGGAGTACCAAAGCAAAGAGAGAATTCCGTCCAAAACATACCAGGATCAAGTAAAGATGGCTCAAAGCAACACCGAGGGAGGCACAACTGATGGGCTGTTGCAAGCCGTAGCCCATGCAAGTGTTCAACCACTTGATGGCACATGCAACTCTGGATCACTCTTTCCTGTGAGGACGGTCTGCTTTATCGAGCGGATTGCTTTCTTGGACAGATTGAGCTTTTGTGCTGGACTTTAACATAAGATGAAGATCATATCGAGCCACCAATTAAATATGGAGCTCAAGTTTTTGATGAAGGGCCAGAGCTTCACAGGAACTTGATTAAAGTAGTAAAAGAGACGTTGATAAAGCTTCTAGTTGTTGTCTGACCCGTGATAGGAGTTCGTCAAATGACTTACCAGGAGGAAAAGATATTCCAAGAAAGGTGTTCTTACTGATGCCTGAAGGAATCTAATGAGGAGTTAGCTAAAATAGTCAAGAACTAGATTCGTGTATTCCCATCTTTAATACTTGAAGGAATTGAATATTAAGTTATCTTCGCTAACATCTGCTCCAGCATCACGCTAGGTATGCTAGCATATGTATACATCATACTTCTATGAGAACACGAAATGACTGTGAAATAATTGCACAAATCCAGTTTATGATTTACACTACGTTCGAATACATCCTTGTGTCTCACAAGAAAAATTATTGAGATAGTTTCTCATCATTTATCCACCAGCTTCATATGAGACATGGAATGAAGCTGAAAAGTGAAAATCTACATGTACCTGTACCTCTCAAGACTAAGTTTTTTTTTTTTCCTTATTTGATGTAAACCTCTCAAGACAAGTTATCGAGGTAGTATTTGTCATCATTTATCTACCACTTTCACATGAGACGGATGGAATAGAGGCTTGAAACTAAAAGCCCCCTTTGTTTCAGAAATGTACTTCAATCTCTTGCACATACTGAACAGGCAACTACACTCATATGTCCTATTCTCGAGCGAATTTCTCCCCAAATTCCTGAAATCACAAAAAATAAAGTTGTGATTCCCAGCTCTTAAACTTACATCAAATCATTCAACTCCACAAGCCATGTATAGTTAATTATCAAACAACCTAACAACCTTATATCTGATATATTCCAATTTTCATGCGATGATAGAAGAATTGCACGATATTCTATTACTAGAAGAGCACCACAATTTAGTCCGCCACCATGACTAGTAAATGCTTGCCAACATACCCCAAATGCCCAAAACTCTCCCCTTAACCTGATCCACCGATTAAATTACCACCATCCCACACAAATGACTAAATGTAAAATGATATGCATTATCTGTCGATCTCTACCAACTAAACATTGCTAGTGAATTCTAGTCCTTCAAGCCAGCTATCCTATCAAATAGGTGAACTGCTAAATCCTATATTATTATGTGATAGGTATGCCACCATCGAGCCAGGTCCTTTGACTAAAATGCTATAAATAATTCTGCCTTCTCATGAGGGTAAAGGAGGACAATTTTAAGACAAAAGTTAAAGCTACGCAAGAAAAGGAGAAATGTTCATAACACACTACTTCCCAAATTCTAACCACATAAATTCTATTTTCTAACCTTCTTGGAGAAGAGCCAGAAGCATGCCTGCCCTTTGTCAGATGTCTAACAAATGAGGAATGGATGCATGGACTAAAACTAATGGAAGATGATGATGAAGCACCGCATGAACAGGAATTTCCTAGACATCATTCTTAGCATCTGATCTCTAACGTCTGACTTCTTTTTCTTCATTTTTCCAACATCTTTAATGGAAACATGTCTCTCATGCACCAGGTTTAATCATAAGAACTTATTTTTTCATCTTAGAGATCACAAGAATTTGGGAATATGTCTAGTGCCTCATAACTTTGAAATTTACAAGAACTTATTTTTAATCTTAGAGATCACAAGAATTTGGGAATATGTCTACTGCCTCAGAATTTTGAAATAACAAATAAGGATACATTCTCTGGTAAGTTTTCGGACTTCGAAATAGTTACTACAGAACTATTCTCCAAAATCCCTTACTGTCAAGTGTGAACTAGAATACTACTCCACATACCCCCAACATTCCTTTCTTGCTCTTTTCTTAGAGCTGGATAAACTCTAATGATATAATGTCATGAGCAATCTCAGAGTGCCTACTCAGCATGTACTTTATTCTCATCCAAGAATAGTTCACAAATATATCACTAATTATCAAGCAAAATCATCGAAATAATTATTCAGAAAGCAAAAAAAATACCAACAGAACTGTGTTTTATTTGTGTTTGAGAATTCTATCCTTTCCTCGCATCAAAAGAAATCATGGTATAGTTGAAGTAAAAAAGAGCAGAAACTTCACAGTGGCATATAATCAAATACCTGGTGAATTTGCGTCGATCCAAATCTCACTTCCTCTTCCAGAGGAGATACACATCGGTCTCCTCGTAAGCATAATCCGGGTGAAGATCCTCGTGGGGGACCTTCTCTATAACCGGAACACCTGCTGACATCGCTCCCAGAACACTCGGTGGGCTTCGGGTGATCGGAGCTGGTACCCCAGCAAGACCACGCCGTCGGGCGCTAGGAGGGCATCCATGGCGGTGACGAGGTGGGCCGCGGAGTCCTCCATGTAGACGACGTCCGCGGCGACGACGAGATCGAAGGGGGCTTAAGGGATTCGATCTGGGCGGGTTGTTCCAGTAGAGCTGGGCGACCTTGGGGGTTTTGGGAGGGCGGGCGGTTGCGCTTGAGGTTGCGGCGGAGGGCGGGGAGGACGGGGGCGATGTCGGTGAGGACGACGTCGAGGCCGAGGGCGGCGAGGCCAAGGCCAGCGGGCCGCAGCCGGAGCCGAGCTCGACGGCGCGCTTTCCGGCGAAGTGGAGGAGATGCGCGTAGGGTTGGGGACAGAATCAGCGGTGGAAGAGGGGAGACGGGGAAGCCAGCGGTCGACGAATTTAACGAGGACGAGGGCGCAGGGCCAGACGGAGGTGCCGACGTGGATCGAGCCGTTGTCCTGCTCGAAGGAGAGGGCGGCGCCGCCCACCGGGAGCTCGATAACCGGCGAGTCGGAAAACTTCATCGTTTATTCGTCCTGGTCGGGCCGGAGGTTCTCCCTTGATCTTTATTCTTTGGGCATCTCGGCTGGCCTGCCTTGCACGTACGCTTATAAATTGGGCTTAGATAGAGCAGAGGGAAGCCCACCAGCCCATCTTGTATGTCAAGTGGAGGCCCAAAGAGCCTTCATTGTTAAAGAGAACCGGCCACATGACCTATGGATATTAACTCATGCAATCAAGTTTGTTATGGTTTGATGTTCTGATAAGAAGTAACGATAAAACTATTTTGTCTTTAGCACTGTAAGGCCGATTTAATATTTACAGGAAGGGAAGAAACAACAGTGTGAGGTTAAGAAATGGGGGCTTGGACTGTGCCAATGTTAAATTTAATGACAATATAGATAATTTGAGCATTATGCTATAATGTTGATATCATTTTATAAAAAAGATAAAGTTTAGGTGCAACAATGCTTTGATAATACCTAGTACATATGGACAGTATAAGGTATGCATGTTGCCGGATGTGGAGTGGCATGTATAGAATACATGTGCAATCATGTTGCATGCTGATCAGTGTGAGTTTAGAATCCTGGCAACCGATTTAGCTTACTAATTGCAATTGTAGTTTCTAATAATGCTTATGCATGCTAACACATTGCTAGTGCAGGGTTTCAGAAAACTGCACAAGTGTCATTTTAGTTTATGTTTAAGCAGATAATTAAGTAGTCTCCAATAGTTGAGCACTTCAAAACTATAAAATTCAGATCTTTTTGGGAATAAATCAGTATAAGTAAAGAAATTTATATTGGTGATGTATTTTTGAATGAAGGTTCAAAAGAAAGAATTTAAGATGCTATTCTGCACCATTAAAGCACACAGACACATTTTAGATCCGATGCATGGTGCAAAACTTTCTCTAGTTTTCGTTTTCTAATTTCATTACAGAGATTAGATTGATCGATCCACAGCGTGCTTAAGCATGGTATTAAACCCCAACGTTTGTGTTGTAGTTGGTTCAAAATAAAAGCTATCGTTTACTTTCGCTAATAGCCTTCCTCTTTTCATTGCAGAATCAGTGTAGACGTAGCCCTATGGTTCGCAGTTGGCAGAGTTTAACCAAGAAAATTTTAAAAAAATGACAAAAGGAAATGAAAAGGAATATATACGATGGAGAAGCAGTAAATGTTCAACTGAACGTTTAACAAAAGCGAAGGTGGCATGTCGTTCCCCACTCCCACAAATGCTGGGTTTGGGCTTGTTTCTCCATAGCATGGGTTGCAGACCATAAGTTCCACGTTTCCACAGTAACAGAGCAGTGATCAAAGGAGGAAAGAAGGTGAACACCAACTATAAAGAGAGAACATAAACATTGATGCATTAACGGATACCTAATGTGCTTGCCACTTGACAGTACTAGCTCATTTTTGGCCAGCCTTGGTGGGTTATTGCTATCACATCACCTGCTGCATGCAGAAGATCTTAACAGGCGCTTTTCCTTTGGACAGTCAACAAAGTTGCAAGACATGCTCCACTAGATCTAAAAGCTGTAATGGGATGGAAAGAGACCAACATGTTTGCAATAAACTCATGATAGGATATATAGGGCTCATGCATATTATGGCTCTTCCATGAAAAAGCCTACAATCATATTTATGGTGGACACTCCATAGATCACTAAGCTTATGTATACCTAGTGAAGCATAGAACTGAAGGGTATGGTTTATTGAACAAAGAACCAGCTTTTAATGACCACTTTCAAATACTAAAATTCAATTGGAACAGAAGCAAGATTGCCATGAATAAGCTAGAAGGAAGGTGCTCTTTGCTTACCCCCTCTTCCCCACCCACCCCCCCATTACCACCCTTTTTTTCCTTTTTCCTTCTTTTCTCCACAAAGGAGCATCCTAAAAGGAGTGCCTTTCAAGGTCCATATGAATATGCGAGGATCTCTTTCCAGTGCTGATCAAACTTAGTGCTTAATAAAACTGCGCTCTCCTTAACTCCTTCAACCACTCATACCCGCTTTTCTTCCCTGCAAAGTTTTCTCATAATATAATCTCTCCATATCTCCACTTCCATCTCCTTTTCCTCAACTCATCCACTTCTTTCAGTGGATAAGTACGTGAGTCGTAAACGCTAATTAATAGGCTCAAATCCATCCATTAACTGACGATGGGCAGATAGTCTGTACCCCAACACCCAAGAAATCCCTAGTAGCTCCTCCTCCACCATCTTTTGAGCCAGCCGATGCCTTGTGGAGTACATATTATTGTATGGATTGGCAGTGCTCTCTAGACTACCTGCCATGTTAGCGGCTACGCCTGGATGGCTTGGATTGAGCAATCCATTGTATTCGCTGCCATCTTGGACATGAGCGTTGTGGCGCTTCATCTCTACGCCACCAAAAATGATGGACTAGAGGAAGTCACGCCAATTTGAGCAGCTTTTGTAGCAATGCAGTTGCAGACATGCCTGATGCTGGCATGGAGTGCTGCTGATGATGCCGAGTGCTAAACCAGGAAGGAACACTTACAAGGTCGGCTTCCTTCAAACTAGTAGGTATTAGTGACGAGGTGCTTGTAATTAGCTCTCCAGAGCTTGATGAGGCCAGATCGTTACCATACATCCAACTTAATTGGCGGTTGATTTGCTGGCCGCCATTCGAGCATGAAGCAAAGGGATCACCGTGCAGGGTTTCAATACCCACCGGTCCAGTTTGATGCATACTTGAGAGACTGCTATCAGTGCTCAACACCTCGCCATGGTGCATCCAGAGTGGAAGTCCGGGCGTAGCATGATCGCCTACTTGACCTTCGGCGGCCGCCGGATTGAACATAGCAGGGAAATGCTGCACCATGTTAGATCTCATCAAGCCACTGGTGAATTGATAATTGGCATTGCTGTTCGATGTCAAGCTACTGATGTTTGATGCCGCAGAGACTCGTGCGGTCTCTTCGGCTAAGGCATCACAGAAGGCCCTGTGGGTTATGAAGCTGTCCCTCCTGTTTTAATTAGTGAATCAGTCACAAACACTTCATTAGAATCTTACAGATAAGAAGACAAGGAGGAGGAGATACAAAGATGATGGATAACAGCTATCATAATTGATGTGGATCAATTAATTCTTACTTTTTCCTCTTGTGATGCTAAATGCAGGAGGATTCAAGAGTCACAGAAAGAATGTGTCACCACGACAAGTTAGCTAACTAGTTACCAAAAGCATACATCATCATATACCTTCCTTCCTTCCAGTGGTTTCATAGTTTGACGACCATCCTTGTGATTAATTAATCTTGAGGCCAAGGTATTGGGTAATTAAAGCAGATGGCTATAAGAAGAGTGATGAACATACCTAGAGAAGATGGTGCCACAGTCACAACGGTACTCTCTCGTGCCACAAGTCTTGGAGTGGGCCTTCCAATCGGACTGCACCGCATACCGCTTGGAGCACTTGTCGCACTTCCACTTCTTCTCGCCGTGCTTGCGGCAGAAGTGCTTCTTATGCCAGTGAGGTCGCCGAGTGCCCTTGATGGATGGTGGTGGATGCAGGTCTTCTCTGGGCACACGTACACCCTCTTCCTTGGCTCTTTGGTGCTTCTCTGCCTCAGCTTCCATGGAAGGTTGTGGCCACGGCGGTGGAGCTGCAGATTTTGATCTCTCTGAAAGCCTTTGCCACATATCTCGCACACAAACCGGTTTGTAGCCAAGAGGGTCTTCGGAGACAAGGCGATGACTTCTGCTTCAGGATCTGCTCATCAAAACAAAAAAGGTCATGACCAATGAGAGCTAGCTACAGATAGAAGAGAAGAAGCTGTACGCGGAGGAAATTTAAGGATGGGAATAAGAACAGTTTCATTGCCTGGATTTCCTGGTTGGTTTCTCTTCTTCTTGATGATCGGAGGATTGGATTCCTGAGTTGGGTTTGGTGGAAAGGATTTTGAGATTGCTTCTCCTGCCATTCTTCTCTCTTTCCTCTCCGTCCTTCACAATAGAACACCACCTTTTCTAGGTAAGGGTATCAGACCACAGGGAAATCCTTGGTGATATTTATTATTAAAAAATCACGGGTGAAGTTTACTTGCCACATAAAATAATTAGTGAAAGGTAGATGGATCAATATAGATAATCGGACCCAGAAATTAATGGCTTAAGCTTTTAAGTTGAATTGGATTCCAAATTCTATATCGATATCTTCCTCTGATTTGCTTTAAACTCCCACGTTTCTTTGTTAATAAGAAAGAAATATAGCTCTCTGGCTTTCTGCGGGGGTTCCAAGGAAGGGCTTCTGGGGACGACCAGAATAGCATTATAGTTGTAAGAAGAGGCGGTGAAAAGTGCAGGCTATCTGAAATTTTAGTTTATTAGCTAGAAGGAACAAAGAAATTTAGCTCTCTCTCTCTCACCCCCCGCCAACGCTATCTCTATCTTTCTTTCTCGAAGGAGGTCTCAAGGAAGGGCTTCTGGGATGAATAGAATAGTATTGGTCGTAAGGAGAGTTGGTGAAAACTGAAGGCTGGATGAAGATTATAGTTTTATTAGCTAGGGAAAGGGTGGGAACAAAGGTGCATGATGACACATATGATGAGGTCGGAGCAAAAGTGTACGTCTAGGTGCCCTTCCAATTTGGGATGATTATCCAATAATTTGTTTTGCTGGCCTTTTGTGTAATCTTGATTTGTTGATCCAACCCAAATTTCGGAGTTGTTTTCTTACGAAGTTGCTAATAGAAGTCCTCTCAAACATTGCTGTGGGAAATGAGAGTAAGATTGTCAGGAATATTTTGAGCCTAAGGCCGTCCAAAATAAAAAATGGCATTCCGTAAGGAGCAATGCTCCTGTGAGCTTATGACAACAAATTAATACAGCGCAAAATGTTAGTTTCCATCGAGAATGATATTGTTAACAAGTGCCTGATCCCTACATCTTTTCCTAACATTTTTTTCTCTTTTTGAAACTTTCCAATCTACCGAGCTCCATATATTTGCTTTGGATCGAACCTGTATATTTATCAATATCATCATTTCTTAACATGATCACCAGCACTCCCCATCAAAAACAAGAAAAAAAAATATTTTTCAATTAAACTCATAGAAACCATATTCTTCTTTGAGCTGATTAACAAATCATTGCCAAAAGAAATGTCTTCCTCCAAAAACATTACAAAAATGTGAGTTGATATTTATTTAGTAGAGTGATGATTAGCTAAATGAGTTCTCTTACCGGCATCTCACGAAGGATAAGGATTCCCTATAGCATGTCATTTTCATGGGAGGCTACTAGTTGCCGATTGTTTGTATAATTCAAAGTAATACTACAATAAAATTCACAAGGGTCTCAATTGTGACTCAACCAAAACTGTAATATAAATAAGACTACTTCCTCAAACGTTCAATGCCATCTAAGTTTCTTAAGCATTAAAGACTATTAATGAAATGATCTGCATGCCCGTATCTCTCATTTCACCAGATTTTATGATTGTAAATATTTTTGTATATATATCAAATAATTACTGCAAGGATCATTTCTTTCAAAGTTCATAATGATGTATGCCTTACATCGTATACACCAATTAATGTGGCCGTCCATCATGCCAATCAGCTCATCTTCTCCCTCGTGGTGCAGAGCCATGCATGATGGTGCACACTGCCATGTGAGGTATAATTTGTACCACCATTGAATGAATAAATATACACCTAATATTGGACTATAGGACCACGATACCACATGGCTAAAACCTTTAACTGGCATGTGAATCCTTGGAAATCTCTTATTAACTCAAAACCCAATATTGGGAGACCCAAGGCATGGGATTAAGGGACAAATTGCGTGTCAGATAATTTTTTTCTTAAAAATAGAGAGGGCTCAATTAACGGTTGATTAGTTTAAGACCGGAGAGGACGGAGGGAGCCATTCTTTGATTCCACGCTAGAAGGCATGTACGTGCTTCCAGCGTGGGGGCTGTCAAATCCGAGGCTACACGACGCTGGATAAGACAAAGGCAGAAAAATTATCTACAAATGCCATTCACATCTCCTTGACCAAGATCTAGGAATCCATCAGCTGTCTCCTAATTAATTTCTGGTCTTATTTTTTCTTCTAGTAGCATTAATTAATTTTCAATTAAGTCACACCCATGCTCCTTGTGGCAAATGGAAATCACTTACTAAGCTATATAGCTTGGCTACCCAAGTCTCGTTGTAAATAAAATATTGTTACGCGTGAAGGAGTACGATCCGGCATCAGGTTACGCAAGGATGGTGAGAAACTAAGCATGCACGTTGGGTACGGAGACCATTCCCAAGGTCTATAAAACTTTCTTAGCTCTATTTTCTCGTTAGGAAATTGTTGGGAATGCTGAAATAATGCATTGATTTGAAACTTGTTTTATACATTTCAATGCGCAGCAAAAATTTCATGCAGAACAAACTTTACCTGGGTGGCGTTCCTCTTCATTTTGAAGAGATCTAAAGTTTGGATATTGGCGTAAGTTGAGGTATGGTCCCATATCGGATTAGCTCAGAGGCTCTACTAGTTCTTATATAATGATGGGCTATTTATGTGGAAGATTAAGTTTTGTAGTTGGGTTTTAACATGGTATCCACTCTCTACTCACTACGCATTGACCTTTAATCCGTTCTTTTGGCTCTATAAAGTGACACAAAAATCATATATAGTTCTTATTTTATTTCTTATCTCATTAATCATTTGTTATAAAAATAGCTGTCAATTTTATAGAAGGTGGGAATTTCTATATTTATGTGTTTTAAAATTTTAAAATAGTATTCTTTAAAAAAAAAAACGTTGTGCCGTCCCATGAAACTAGAATTGGCTAGAAAATTGCTCAATCAATATATCGCTCCTTCCCCTTTTGGCCACCCTTTTAAAAAAAAAAAAGAGAATAAATTACTAAATCAAAACTTTAATGGACTTCACAAAGGAGTAAAGCTAGTTTAAGTTTCGAGAAATATCTATGTTTATGATGAAATCAGTATATATTAGACCTGGTTGTATATGTGTTAGCTCTTGTACTCAGGGAAATGAGGAGTTAGAATACGAGGAACTTGCCCTCATACTTATATATTGGAATCCATGTTGATCCAAAAGCTTAAGTTGTTGAATTTAGAGCCCAAATGGTATATAACCACTTTACTAATTTCCTTTACCATCTAATATGAAAAGATATTTTCACGCTTCGAATTCCAATTGTTCATATTCAAATATTTTGAATGATTATATGTTGGGTTTTGCTACTTTGGCACCGTTAATGCATGGATCCTCTGACGTCCACGAACGACATCATAAGGTGCTATATAACTGTACATGGCTGCAGTTAAAGAATAGGCAATCATCAAAAAAATAATCCATGAGTGCATACCATATAATATATATGGTATATATTATTCGGTGATTGTCCATCTTTTGAGCCAAAGTAATCTAAAATGCACGGTATCCTGCCGTGCGGCATGCTAAGAACCATAGCGGCAGTCGGTTGGCATCTCCTTGCCTTCTCTTTTTTGCTTATTTTTTTAATCCATTGATCTGGCCACATGTCTTCACCCGTTGGCTCGTCCCAGTCGTCGTCGTCGTCGTCGTCGTCGTCGTCTTCTTCTTCTTCTTCTCTCTTCTTCTTCTTCTTCTTCTTGGGTTGCTAAGCCATAGGCGACAAACTACTACTCTTGAGATTAACCAAGTTGTTAGTGTCAATTTGCAGGTCTGCTTCCTTCGGCAGTTTATCGGATCGGTCAGCAAAGCCGACTATTTGCACTCCGTCGTGGATTTATGGCTGTAAGCCCTTGCAGTCTAATCTAAATAAATATGCCAACTTTTTCATAGCTCCTTGTAATGTTCCATTGTGTCTTCTTCTTCTTTTGATGTTAGATTGTATTGTCCCCTTGTTCATCAGGCCCACTTATCTAAAAAGAGCAACTTTAATTTTCATAAGTTTCTTAAGAGAGCAATGGATGAGGACCTTGTCATGGTGGTGGGAACGAGGTAATATTCCGTCCATAATGTATTTCTGCATTGGTTCTTCGACACGTAGCAAGCTAATAAGTCCTGCCATTCTATTTGCAGTGTTTGGGTCTGGATGTTTGCAGTTCTTTTCATCTTCTTCAATGCTCTGAGTAATCTCTCTCTCTCTCTCTCTCTCTCCATCCAAGAATGGTTCTATCAAGTTCACCAATTTTTTTGAGGACGACTTCTATTCATGGTGTCAAACCATGTTGATGACATAGATAGGACGGTCGGAAAATGATTTAATGATTGCTGTTATGAAGCTCTCCTATCAAATTCTCACTGCGCCTTTTTTGAAATTTTTTGGTAAACAGGATTCTATAACTATTTTGGCTGCCCTTTATTCCCCTGGTGGTAAGTTCAGACTCTCTTCTCTGATAAAGAAGCCCTTGTGAAAGAAAGCATTCCTTTCAACTCTTGATGCAGGTACTTCTGGCCGTGGGAACAAAGCTGGAAGATGCCATCACCATAATGTGTCTGGAAAGCAGTGAACAGTCTGCTGTTGTGGTAGGATCATTGCTGGTGCAGCCCAAAAACGATCTCTTTTGGTTTGGCCGCCCTCAGTTGGTTCTCCATCTCATCCATTTCATCCTATTTCAAGTCAGTCCTAGTCTACCATCTTTTTAAGCCATTTCATCTTCTACCGATAGTAATGTTCTGGTTGCAATGCTTACATAAAGAGTTTATTGAGCCTTCGCAGAATTCCTTTCAGCTGGCATTCTTTGCATGGACATGGGTAAGGCTGTTTCATCCACCTAACACTTTGCTAATAAGTATTGACCTGACCTGCTCGATTAAACAGTACAAATTTGGATGGAGATCTTGCTTTCACAGAGAGAATGTCGACATTGTCCTAACCATAATTATTGGCATACTTGTTCAATTCTTATGTGGTTATGTAGCCCTGCCTCTATATGCATTAGTCTCACAGGTAAATCTCTACATATGACATGTTAATGCAAATCATTCAACAAATGTAACTGATTGTTTTTGGCATATCTTGGTCTCACTCCATCTGTGTGACTGGTTATGTTTGAATTAGATGGGTACGTTCATGAGGAAAGCAGTGTTCACCGAACGCGTCATTCGGGGTCTGAAGAATTGGCACAAGATTGCAAACCAAAATTTGGCACCCAAGGCATCCGGATCGCCGAATCAGACTGCTCGATCAAGCTCTCACAGTGTCCACAATGTTTTCTCCATGGTGCCCTCACCATCTTGTACAATCAACACTCCAGTATCTGATGCACATGAAGCTAGCTCCCTTGAACTTGTTTGCACACGAAGGGGCACAGAGCATGTTGTGGGGGAGATAGTGGAAGAAGAGATCACCCCGCTACTAGCAAGAGGTTAGCTTATGATGGTGAGATCTCTTTTGAGTGGATGAAAGAGCGAAGGAATTAGATGGGAGGGTGTTTTGTTGGGAAAGAGCTTCCTTCTTGAGCTCAGAAACCTTCTTAATTTCACAATTTAGTTGATTAGACAGATGAAGGTTTGACAGGTTGGTTAACCTTAACATCATATCTGAAATATCCCTCTGTACATAAAGAATATATAAGACCTTGACCCAATTGGCTTGTAACTTATCAGTTGTGTTCTTATACCTTACTGCTTATCGATAACAAGGGAAGTAGTCTCTGCATATCCTATTAGATCACATCCAATACCATGCAACTCTGATTAAAGCATCAACTGCTCAAACATCTGCTCCGAAAGAATACCTGAAGTCCTTGGATCAACACTTCAGGGACTCGAGCCAACACAGCCAATCGACTAATCTGTTGACTAGGGATTTTATCAAAATAAAATCCTAAGGGAGTATGTAGACTTAAAGTGTGCATTAATAAACAGATCATTTTTATTTCTTGGAGACTTCTGATTGCAACAACACTCTGAATTGAAAGCACCAACTCGGAAAGTAGGATGAATGATTACGTTCGTTCATAACATTACAAGCGGTACAAAATACCCAACTACCATAGTGAAATTATGCCATATAACTTCAACGTCTCTTAACAAATTTGGATGGACTTTCCTCCTTCAAGTTAAAAATGATAATAAAAAAAGAGCTCCTCTTTTCTTGATGATGCTATGATGATGAAATTGCTGATGTATACCTTTGTGTCATGATCGATGAACACTAGCAATATGACACCATTTTGTCTTTTTAATATTCTCATTTGAATTTTCAGTGCCGACCCTTATGTCGCAGATACTTGTCAGCCAAGTAACACAGAAATCTCGACTCTTTTATATCACTTGTAGCACCAAATCACCCGATCCTACTATCAACAACGGAACAAGCAAAAATAGACTGACTTAATCCACTAACTTGTTAGGAAAAGAAAAAAGATCTTAAGAATGATGCAAGAACAAAACCATGAAAAGAGAAAGCAAAAGCAGATCATAAGCACACCAATATTAATGAAGGTGGCGTGAGGTAACATGATAAGGAATTATCCATATTCATAGCACAAGCCAATTTTCTCTCATCCGGTGCAACTACTCTATCTCAAAAATCATCCGGTGCATGTAGACGAGTAACAAATCTCATGAGCTTCTCTTGATTCGCGACCTAAGTTGTGGAGAAATGAAGAGCCAGCGATGCATCTGATAATGGGAACAAAGCTGGGGTCATTGTTGCCGTTATGTACACTCAAGAGTACTTATGAGGCCCCGTCGTTCCTGGAGCAATTTGTGTGAAGCCGGACAAAAACTTGTTCTGGTATGGCAGGTCACGCTGGATTCTTTATCTCCCAATTCATCCTATTTCAGGTAAAACGTTCGAATGCGTCCAACTCATCCTATTTCTCACTAACTCTGACAATTACTAAATTGTCTGTGTATATAGCATACGATGCATCTGTCATCCTCTCTAATAAAAGAACACCAACACGAACCAGCTTGAATTTTAAATTGTTTTAAGCAAAAGATAAACGTTCCAGTAAACTCCAGTCACTAAAATCCTGTATCGTTTCTTAAGCACTATTTACGTTTGCATGGCTGCCACTTCCGTTAGTATCTAACCTGCTTTGAGATTAAGCCAAGCAGCCAATATCAAGTGCAGATAAAACCACGCATTTGGACAGAACAAAATGACCCTCAACTTAGAGGCACCTGATAACCTTTGGCAACTAACCTCCATGGCCGCAGCTTCTAACGTCTCATAGCAAATAGCGCCCACCAAAGCCCCACTTTGATTTTCAGAATGAAACCAACAATAAAGCATCACTTTCCTATCTCAAGTCACATCTTTAATTTGATCACTATTACGGAGGCATTTACTGATACACACATAATTTGATCCACCCATGCACTGGCCTTTCTCCTCACTTCTTACCCTCAATTCACAAGCTCAAGTTAATTTCTCTTAATCCAAAGGAATTGAAATGCACACTGATCATATCTCACCATGTGTGTTTAAATAACTCATTGCAAGCACTTTTTTGTCCGTACATATACGAACAATATAATGCCTATACAATAATGATATGATTGTTCCCACCATAGAACGCATTCCTGCTGGCATTCTTCGCATGGACATGGGTGGGCATGAGATTCTTCTCTTCTAAATGCAAATCTCTCATTACCGTCGACATGCTCAACCTGCTAAACAGTACAAATTTGGGTTCAGATCATGCTACCTTCGACAAGCAGTGCCTGATGCCCTTGGCCATGGAATTGGAACACTGATCCCGTTCCTGTGCACACACAGAATCCTACCCCTGTACTCATTGGCCACACTGGCAAGCGCACACATTGTTCACAGATTCATTAAAAATTTGGCGTATTTTTGAACATTTACTTACCGTCACACGGATGGTTGGATTTGTTTGCATTAAGATGGGATCTTCAATGAAGGAGACAATATTTGGGCTTGAGGAAATGGCAAAGAGTTACAAGGAGAAACCTAACAACAAGGAACTCCAGTCCGGCAAATCCCTTATTGGGAGCCTCACATTCATTTACGACTGCAAATTCACCAGCTCATCCGGAGATATCTAGAGCAACTTCGCCATCCCAATTAGACATATCCAGCACCGCCGAGCATGGAGTACCATGAAACATAGGCCAACTGGAGATAGAATTAGTGACTGAAGATACAACCCAGCCAGGTACCAGTGACACACCAACATACGACAGAAAGTATCTTTAGCAGGGTGAAGCAGGCAGAGCAACAGATTCTTATCGGGCAGCCAGAGAGAACTTGCTCGAGGATGCTTCATTTGAACAATATCAATGATAGGTAATATGAAATAACAAGCTACCATAGTATGCCTTGTCACTCCTCTCTAGTTCTCCAATGCAAACTTCTCAACTATCAAAGTAATAATGCAGGAGTTAAATATGAGCAGAATTACATTTTATAATAAGATTAGAAATTGGCTGATCTTCATTAAGAGGAAGAAACAAGACTTCCAACTCTGTTTATGTAAATAGTGTATCTAAAGTTGGATCATCTGGGCTAAAAAATTACTCCCATTCAACTTATTCTGCATAAAACCGTTAAGGATATTAAGTAAATCTTTATATCAGGAGCTTGTAAATCAAATTGACAACAAACCTCTCCGTGCATGTTGATGTAAAGAGATATAAACCTCTGACAAATAACCTATCAAATGGTACATCAGGAAGACTTTGATATGTGCCCAGAGGTTGTGTTGCATGCTCACCCTACCACTGACTGTGTCCTGACATCACCTCAGGTGGCCCCTGCATATCATGGAAATTTAGAAGGACCTGAAACAACAGGACAACCATATATGTCCTTTTTGGAGTCTCGTGGTCAGTTAGCAATACACAAAAGAGTAAAATTCCAAACAAGATGATCTAAACCTTGCCACTTCTACCTACTAGTGTGAGTCTCATAGCAGAGGACAAATCTCTTTGATTGTTCACAAAGAAACATGGCAGGTCATAAACCTGGAGTAAGTTACTTCAGGGAAAATCGACTGAACCTTAATAAAACTAAAATAATTCTTCGATAAAGATACACAACCCAAATTCTCATAAGATATTACTTTTGAGTGATGTGATGCAAGGATTCCGCAACTAGGTGGAAGCCATAAAGTTCGAGAAGCTCTTTCACCATGTCCATTTAATACCAGAGAAGCATACAAGCATTTGCTTCATTGAGTTTAGGGAAATCATACAGGTCAATACCAGAGAAAGCAAGATGCATGCTGCGTGGCCTAAGTATGTAGTCAAATCTAATAAATCCAAATTCATAGAACCCACCGGATGGAGTACAGCAAAACTAATTGCCACATTAACTCCAGTTGAATCATCAATTAGTACGTGGTGGGGAAAGAAACCTTCATCTGAAAGTTTAATTTAAGCAAACCATAATAATCTTACTATCCTCTTCAAGTACTCTGAACAGAAGCATGCAGTGACATAAACCGGAGAATGGAAGAGAATCATTAACACTCAAGGGGCAAATAATCCATAAAAACAGGATAACAATAGCCAGAGAACAAACAATTACATGCATGACTCTGTACATAAAATTGTCCTTTCACGTTAGATTGGCACCTACACTGGTCAAAAGTGCAAGACATGAAATGATGTCTGAAAATGAACCCTCTAAAACAGAAGAAAGCCCTGTAAACCATAAACTATGGAGGACCCGGACAATGATGTCAACTCGCACCAGTCATAATCATCAATTAAAATGAAAATAACCTAACAAGGATGCAGATACTGAAGCTTGATTAGCAGAATACTGGCTTCCCACTACATATTTGGTGAGTGACGATTAGCTTTTCAATATTATCATTAAAATAGGCCATCTTCACTGTCCAAAAGTTAAATATCTGAAAAATCTGAGACATTGTTAAAATAATTTAGTGTTTCCCAAATGTTAAAAAGTAATTTCTTGCTCCTATATTTTAACCTAAACCAGAGATCTAGAAATCAACAAACTGCTTCATGGACGGTAGAGCTACTATTCCATAGATATGAATATGATATAATTTAAACAGAAACAATAGGACAGCAATTAAAAGTCAGCCATGCATCATGATGGATTTGATAAGCTCAACTGTCGCAACACCAATGAAAAATAGAAATAAATACAAAAGTAATATATATATATATATATCACAAGCATACCTCATTTGGTTGCAATTCTTTTAAAATCCCAGAGCACCTTCCGAATAGCAGAAGCATGTCAAAAATCCTGACTTAAATTACAACAAGAAATGCAGACAGTAGCATGATTACAACACCTTCCGGACAGTAGCATGATTACAGCACCTACGCAAATCTGATATCAAAGGGCTAATCAAGAGTCTTGTATACCCCTAGAAGGAATGCTTGGACGTGGTTCCCAATCAAATTCCCCAACATGCTCTAATACCAATTTGGTGTTATGCCCCTTGTGAGATGAGTGAGAGAGAGAGAGAGAGAGAGAGAGAGAGAGATATTCCATATGGTTCCAAATATTAATGTAATCATTTGTAAACTAGAGGTCATGCTTCAGGAAGTAACATGTAATATAGCAATCACTTTATTGATAATGTAACCCTCCAGAGAAGAACTTGGGGCAACAACATGAAGCACCCATTTGCATGCCAATAAACCAGAAACAAACCAAAGACTATATAGTGCAATATGTGAGCACCCTTGCATCAATAATAATCCGGTATTTTGGATATTTCACAATAAAATTTAACTTAGAGAGCAAGATATAATTCAAGTATATGAGAACTCCCACCAAATTGATATGACAGTAACCATGTAACAATATGTACATGCTAACAAAATTAGCACCCAGATAAAGGGCTTCAAAACTTCCTAAACCTTTCATATATGTGTATGTAAAAAATTGAGAACATCACTTAATTTTTGCAAAATAGACCAAGAAGTAGGACAAAACCTTAGTGTCGACAAAAAAGATGAACAGCTTCTTCAGTCAACAGGAGACTTAACTAACTATATGGCATTAACACAGTGGTTTCTTGATCATCAATATCATCTCTAATATGGAACACACACATAATTTCTCAAATCTGCAATGAAGTACAGCTTCTTTATGGGGATATGAAGGCATCAACACACCATCCCTGAAGAAAAAATTTAAGGCTGATTGTAATAGAGAAATACTTTCATTATTTGCTATTTCAGAATCCTCCTCATTTCTTATGTGGCAACTGCATTCTGTTGGTATGAAATGTACCATATGCCGAGACACCATTTTCTTAACCTGCTTGTTAACAATGTCCTGACAAGCACAGCACTCGGACTGAACTCTTTGATGTTGATTTTTTCCAAAGCATTCTTCAGAGCTGCTGCTACTTTGAGAAATATAAGATTTCCGTACTGCTGCTAAAAGACGCAAAGAACATGAAGCAAGTAGATCGTGGATATCATCTATTGTGGAATAATGGTCCTTGGGTCTCCAGCAATCATAGAGAATTCTACGAACCAGCACATAGATAGCACATAGACATCTAGAGCAACAACAGTACAGGCATGCAGTCCCAGAGACAACTGAAAGCTCATTACTCTTTCTGTGTGTGAACTGAGAAACTGTACCAAGTTCATTGGTAACATGCTCACCACTACTTGAAGAATGATAATTGTCCAGACAATTACACTTGTCGCTAGCCTCTTTTGAGCAAGACATGGTCACTGCAACCGAACTGTCAAGATTGGACATATTAACCTCAGCAGGAATGTTGCTTTCTGTCACTCCCAAGCCATCGACATGTTTCATATCTGCCAGCTTTTTACCAGGTGATGGACTCCTTGATCCATGAGTTCCATCACCATTTAGTGTAGTTGCAGCTGAGGTAGAACCTGGATGAAAGCTGGAGTGATTAGGCTCCTGAAAATGATTAACATCTGGTATGATGCTTGTATCAGAACTAGGTGATGTCCCTTCATTAAAATCAACACATTCTCCATTACTGGTAACTAATTTATGAGGACCTTTAGGTGAAACCTCTTCATTGCAGCTTACATTTGGTACACTCCGCATGCTCAAAGGATCATGAACAATATTACCGCTGCTCAAATTATTATCTACATAAAGACTCTCTGTAATCACTGACTTGGTGTTTGACATTGTAATCTGATTATCTGTTTGTACACTGTAGAAACAAAACAGAAAGAACAATATAGTTAATAGTCAGAATTTTTTTTTGGAAATGTCAAAAAGGTAGTTTCACAAAATTTCAGGAAAAGAACAAATTTTGGATACATAACAGGAAAGTAAGAAAAGATAGTTAGCAATCATAACCAAAAAAGCAGAATGATAAATTACCCAACCATAATGTCCAAAAAAGGGTATGATTTTCTGAATGCCATAAAGGAATTAAAAAGCAAATCCTACATTGGAAAAAATAATTAACGCAGGAAAGGAAATTCAGCAAAAACTGCAGAGAGTTTGCAAATTAGAATATTTTCAATTTCTTTTGTGTACAACAACCAAAGATTATGGAGGAAGCCATAAAGGATAGGAACTAAAACTGTACTGTCACAGGCTCACAGCATTATTTGCAGATACTGTGATTTTATTAATAAGAAGAGGATAAGAACAAATGAGAGATCAGATTAAAATCAGCAGACCAAGGAAAGAAAATGACCTAAAAATGTAAAAAGAACAAAAGAATATGGAGGAAAACCAGAGAATAAGGGCTTAAAAATATAACAAAGTGCATATTATTTGCACATGATATAATGTAGATTGATGAGAAGAGGAAGGGTATAATTGTTAAAATGAAAATATGGATGAAATTTGTAGATAACCCCAGGGATGGAATGCAATTTCAATGGAAATGGAAATGAAATAAAGTTCCAGCAAAACTAAATTGCCAGGTGATAACATAATGAACTTGGTCAAATATCCTGGAAGTGATATACAAACAAATATATGAATGATAGAGAGTTGAGTGGATGGCATGGAAAATTTCTTCTGGTTTGTTATACAGCCAATTATACCTTGGTCACCAAAGCACAAACCTATGTCACAATTGAAGTCTTGGATGACTACTTGATTCCAATATCATCCATGAATAACCCTATTTCTTTCCAATTCTTCCCTTAGTATTCAGGGTGAAGTAGTGAATAACAACTCTGTTTTGTAAGATGTGTTCGTTTAATTGTGAAAGGCCGCTACTTCAGTTGGTTTGGCTCCTCATTTCAAGGTGGAGTTTGTGTGTTGAATTACCTCTAAGATGGATCTTGGGATTTCAAGAAATTATGTAACCGCTTGAAGATGTAGCTGGCAAGATAGGCACAATTATTGTGGGGAATGGGCACAATTTCTGTGGTGTTATCAGGGCACAATTTTGGGAGTAATATAGAGCATAAATGGAATGCAATTGAGCACAGTCCCAGTGGCACAATTGCATGGTTTTAGGTCTGTCAGGTCAAGCAGGTGCCTACCCATACCTGCTGCTATACATAGGCTGACGCTGAGGCAAGTGGTGTTATCTTGTACTTATCTAATAGGTCCCAATTAACAAAATATTCTTCTCTATTAGAAACTATCTCAAAAGGGGTAGTTATAAATGTTGGGTTAAGAGAGTGCCCTGATAAACCAACTGAACATAACAAAGATGATGATGTTGAGATGAATGTATGGAAAATTAAGGATAGACTGAGAAATGGGTATATTAGGAAAAGCATGATGAACCAACTGAGATGCCAATCATGTGTAATGAAGATCCAACAAAACTTCAATAAAGAGCACTTCAATGTGCCAATCCAACAAGAAGGAGAACGGGAAGACCTAAGGTAACATGGATTTAAGTTCTGAGAAAGGATATGGGAAAAATGGGCGAATAACAACAGAAGTCACCCTTACAGGAAAGGTTAATGAATAACTGTTCATAAAGTCAAGCCACAAGATGGGACAAGGCTGGATTGTTCTGCTTATTCTTCTACCAATATGGAAAATGAAAGATAATAAGAAAGCAAAGGGAGCCCAATCTGAAAATTTTAGTAAGAACAGTGTTACCTCTGGAATGTGTAAGCCCAGCTATTAACAATATCTTCTAGATAAGCCACTTGTGACAGAAGTCGAAGGTAACGGTATTTGTCTTTCCTGCCCAAAATCTTAGCTCGAACCTGCCCAACTAAAAGCTCTAAAACCCTTCTAACTGCAACAGAGACTTCTCTAACTGAAGTGTAGACACCTTTATATGCCAATAGACCCACAGCCACTAAACCCCTTACAACACCAGAATTTTCTCGATTCTTAAGACTGCTTGCGCTTGCTCCAGCAACTTCCTTGTTGGATGAACTATTAGAATCCATCAAACAAGAATTAAATGGCCAACCCTTCCAAGGCCCATTTATGTCTGCAGAGGGACCTTCTGTCAGTTTCGAGGTTATCCAACAAAGCTCAGCAAATTGTGGATATCGTAAAATCTGATAACCAAATGTGGCAATTGCTAACATTGAACTCCCTTTCACAGTTTTACCAGGAAAAATCCTTGGAACTGAACCTTTATGCCTATCAAGCTGAAGATCAACCTTGTCATGGCCTCTCATCTTAGATGGTGGTGACCATCTCTGATCACCATTTGTAACTTGCTGAGTTTCTTTGTCCCTGCAAGATGCTCCAGCATTTGAAACAGTCCGCTCAGCATCCACAGAAGTATCCATGTTTAGCCTCGGGGGTTCTGTATTAGCTTTCACTGCAGGAAAGACTTCATTTTTATCATGAGAATTGCTTATATGAGTTCTGTGATGCACCAGCTGTGCATAATGCTGAACCAGGTCCTCTGATAATTTTGCCGCACACGAATCAATCACCTGATTAGGATTAAAATTTCCATCAACACACATCAGAAATCGTGGTGCTATATGTTCTGAAGGAGCAGAATCAGCATGATTCACAGCATCACTGGAAAAAAAAGCCTTATTGCAAGAGGAAGATCATGATTCTGCATTTCACAAGTAGCCTGCAAACATAAAACATAAATTTCAAAAACTTCAAACACAATTGCAATCACAAAACAAGCACTTTGACTAGTAAATGAGATGCCAAAAAACATGACCGCCAGTTTTGCTCAGCAAATAGGCATTAAGCGAATGAGAAAATACAAAAAAATCTGCTCTTTTAATCTGCAGAAATAGATAACAAATCTAACAACTCACTTTATGCTGAGCACCAGAATGTTTGTATTATCAACATCAGTATTTGCTTAAGAGACCTTAGGAAGATATGGCACAAACTTAGAGGTCATAAAATGCAGTCTTGATAATTTATCAAGAAGAAAATGACGAATGCAAAGCAAACACGAGTCAAGATATTATATCATGGAGAGTTATTTTTCCTAAAAGTGAGAGAGATAGCATTATTTGCATCAGCAAGTGATAAGCGGCCTGTAAAAAGAATCTATAAACTTAGATCAAAAGCTTCCTCCTAACAAAACTCGGATGAAGCGCCAGTGCAAATATATAAAAGGTAGGAATGATGTTGGCACTCACCGATCCTGAGAATGATCAATCTAATGACATCCTAACTGATAGCTAGGATTTGAACGTGACAAGAGAGAACAGTCAAGAATATTGAATAATATGCATGCTAGGACAAATTTGAATGAGATAGTTGCTCCTTTTTTACAGAAAACCATACTTCTTTCGCTCCATATTCAAGAAGGTGCAAACATGACTAGAACTAGAGGTGGCAAATATGACCCGACCGCCAACCTGACCTACGTTCGACCTGCCTTAAACAGGTTTGGGTTTGGCTTAAACGGATTCGGATCGTAAACGGTTCAACCTGGTTAACCCATTTATTAAGCAGATCGGGTTTGGATTTAAATTTCTCGACCCGTCCAACCCATTTATAATTTTATTTAAAATATTTGGACTATGGGTCTATGGTAAAATTTGAGCGGCCATTTGAATTTTCATCCGCGGTTGTGATCCATCGACTCGTCAGTGGTCATGTGTCGAGCTTTAAGTTTTAACCGACTGTGATCCCTTTCGAGTTCCGTGATCCGTCGACCATCGCCCCACTTCATATATTCCTCTTCTCCTTCCCCAAAAAGCCCTAAAGCCTCAACCTCACCGCCTCACCCCCCCGTCGCCTCCCTCTTCCATACTGACGCACCGAGGTTCGCGAGTTCCTCCATGCCGTCGCCCCTGCAGTGCCGTCCCCTCCGTCACTCGCTCTGCTGCTCGCTCCCATCGGCTGCACATACCACTCGCCGTCATTATCGAGCGATCGAGATCTGAGAACTCGGAGCTTTCAGCGGCGATGATGGCCCTCCTCTACCTATTCCTCCTCGCGGTGGCGCTTCTAGCCTTCTTTCGGCTGTCGGTGGTGGAGATTCGGATGATGGAGGTCCGATCCAGGAGCTCAACATCTCCGAGATCTCCCTCTCCGACTACTCCGAAAACCTCGAGCTCGACCGGCTTGGGTTCTTCCTCTCTACCCGCGATGCCTGGATCCACGTCCTGCAATAGATCCAAGAGCGCGAAATCACCGCTCGGGTGCTAATCTGCCGAACGAGTTCGCAGCGAAGGTGAGAACCCTCCGGTCTCTGTTCCTTTTTTTAATGGGTTACGAGTTACTTGATAAACAAGTTACATGGGCTCTTCATTTTTTTTTTGGTGGTGGGTTACCTGTTAAACAGGTTATACGGGTTGGATCAGGTGACCTGTTTATTAAACAGGACAGATTTGGATTTCAAATATGACCCGTTTAATAAACAGGTCGGATTCAGGTTGGAGATTTTTGACTTGACCGGTATATGATCCGACCCGTTATATCCGACCCGACCTGATTGCCACCCTTAACTAGAACATATGCATAACAAAGGAACATAGCATGCACAAAGCAAACAAAGCAGGAGAGATGGTTTAGCTGTTTCTATGAAATCATTGGTTTCTTTTTTATTTTTTATTTTTTGATTTTAAGTTGCACAAATGAAGGACACATACAAATATATCTGAAACAACAATATCCTACTCCCGCATAAAAGCCTGCAGATATATGCAAAATTCTGCACAAGAGAACACATACTAACATATAGGGCACCAAATGGTTAGAAGAACAGACTGAACATAGATGACAAAACAGAGAACATCAAATATGATGGAGATCGTCAGTGTAATTTGAGCTCATATATAGAAGTCTCTAATCAAGAACATATGCTCACATGAACTATGAAATCAGCTAAAAGGATAAAAAAATAGTAATGCAGACTGAATCTGAATCTTACCAGAATATTTATAGATCCAGATGCACACACAGAATCCACCTGCTCAACAAATGAATTCCATGCTTGTGAAGAATTTTTTGCTACATCAACTCCTAGTTCTTGGGATGACTTGCAGGCATTTGCACTGCCTTCACTCTGCTTGGCATCCTCTCCACAAGTCTCATCAATAGCCCATAAATCAATTCTAGGCATGTAGATCATGCATCTCCCCACATTCAGGCATTTCACTAATGGAAAAAATTAGTCAAACATTTCAAAAGATGGCAAATAGAACATAAAACAGACAGGTCATTTCATTACTAAAAGCATTTTATTGAACCCAAGCAATTCATGAAAGATGTCCAAGAAATACATAAGGATAATAACAATGATCAATGACTTTTTGGATCTAATTCAACAGTAGATGAGTGTAAAACAACTTGGTTAACCGAGAGTGCTTTGTAATGAACCACATAAACAATTGAAAGAAGTAATGGTCACAATCGATTGAGAGAAGTTGCAGCACGGGTACCTACCAGACTGTCAAACAAACTAGAAGCCCAGGAGAATCTGGACATGGAGGTTCTGTCATAGAAATCAGATGTCCTAGGAAAATCAATTAATCTGGTTACGAGTATTCATGCAACAGTAAAAGAGCTAAGACTTTCTTTGAGTCATGGAGAGAATTTTAATTAAGAGCAATGAACTGCTAGAGAATCAAGAAGCTTGTCTTGGATCACATGAATTTTACCAGGAAATCTAGGTCTTACAAATACTTGCAAAATTATCAAAAAGCATACAGTTTCTGGATGTAGGATGCATCAAACAATTAATGCATTCAAGGTGAAACTTTAGGCCTAAAGTTATAGAACCAAGTCCGATTACAGCATCAGGTGTCAACATCATGCATGTCTCATGAAGTTGTTAAACATTTTGAGCAACATTAATGACTCTAGAAAAAAAATACTAAGTTAACAAGTCAATACATGTTTAATCCAGGCTAATAATTAATTAAAGAAAGGAAAGAATAACATTTTAGTGTACAGAGGGATATCCAAGCATGAAAGTTTGAAGCTCCATTACGAGGTAGGAGAATAATCAATCTTAATAAACTTTAATGGTCAAGAAAGCTAATAAACAAAATCCAAAAACATACTTAGAATTTGGGTAAGGCCAAGAATAATATCTCCATGTCCTTCTTGAGAAATAGTAGCCAAATCAACCTTCTGAATATTAACATGGCCCACATACCCATGAAGAAGGCAGCCAGCCAGATGTTGTTGGCCAGATCTGGGAGTTCCAGCAATCAAGGTTCGAAATCCTGATGTATTCCCCAATTTAAGTGACTTCTGCATTGACTCACGGTGTGTACAAGCATCAGAAGTCTCTGATCTAGAGGAAGCAAACCTTTCAAGGACATCATTGTCATCTTCCAATGGATAAGAAGGACCAGATCCTGATGGACCCATCACCAGGCCATAGCGCGAGAGAATTTTCACTATCTCATTTGCAAAATACGGGTTCGAAGTTAAAGAATGAAGCTGAGACCACCAAGAGACGGCAGGGATACTTCTCTGTTCTAAGGCAGAAACAGTGATGCTTTCAATAGATTGCAATGCCTTGCGAAAGGAAGGAGGTAACCAGATCCGCCCATCAATGTAAAATGAGATAAGCAGGTGAGACAGCGGTTTTAGAAGGCATGGAACAAGATGAGAGTGGAGTGGTGAAGAAACTACATCATTTGCAGCCATTCCTGCTTCCCTTCGGGAACATGGAGGAGGAGCAAGTGCAAGAGCTTTTAACCAATCTCTTCCTCCACGACAAATTCTGGCAAAGGAGGAAGTCTGCGATGATCAGATCCTTTTTCAGCAGAAGATAAAAGTTCTTGTAAGGCACAGTTCCTCTTCAAAGCATTCATTGCTGCTTGAGTACAAAGAGACTGCAGATCAGCACCCGCATAACCAGCAGTCTGATTTGCAATCCATGAAAGAAGAGACCCAGATACAGGATTTGGCCAATTTCGAGTATGAAGTGACAAAATAGCAGCTCTATCCTTCAGTGTTGGTAGTGGAAAATATATTTCCCGATCAAATCTCCCTGGTCGCCTAAGAGCAGGATCAACAGCATCAGGACGATTCGTAGCACCTATCACTATAACTGAACCTCGAGACTTCAGACCATCAAGCAAGGAAGTAAGGTTGACACAACTGAGTTATGTGTTTGATCTTGATGCCTAGACCGATATGGAGCTAACCCATCAATTTCATCAAAAAAGATAATAGAAGGTTGAGATTTCTCAGCAACCTGAAAAAGAAGTCTTAATTGCCTTTCAGCATCACCAACATATTTCCCAAACAATCAGCACCTTTACGAGCAAAATAAGCAATCCTCTTTTCCCCGCGAGAGCATGCACCAATTAATGCCCGTACAACTAATGTTTTACCTGTACCAGGATATCCATGCAATAGAACACCTCTAGGAGGTGTGATGCCCAGGGTACTGAAGAACTCGGGATATAAAAGGGGTAATATTACCACTTCTTTCAAGCACTGAATGACATCTTGGAGCCCAGCAACAGATTCCCAACCCTGGTACGGCTTTTCATTTTCATAAGAACCCCCAATATAGACAGGTGCTATTCTTAAAGATCTCGGTGAAGCCTCTTGCCTTCACGTTTCAAGAACTCTTCATCCTCTCCGCAATTTCCAACCACTTCTCTTCAGCTTCCAAGTCCTTCCTCCATGCATCATGTGAAAGCTTTCTCATATCCAGCTTCAATTTCTTAAATTTCATTTTCCTAATTTGCTGAGAGTAACTCTCTCCTTGAGGTTGGAAAAGATGCCGATGATCATTGCAAGCTATTAGAAATTTGCGATGATCAAATATACAACCATCTGCTCGGCCACAAGGCTGCAACAAGAAAGATTACATACAAGGAAAATAAGAAAAAAAACATGATAAAGATATATCATCAATAGAAGAGAAATAATATACAACCAAATGGTAGGTTTTAGGGCACCGATCAACACGGCAACCAATGGTTGCTCCAGGTCTCCCACAACGGCTGCATTTCAATACCCTTCCCCTGCAAAGTGCAGCTCTAACATTTCTCAGGCATCCTAAACCAGCAAAGTATACCTGAAATTCACAACATACATGCATTAAATTTATGACAGTTATTTATTGTCTGAAGATAATAAAAGACCTTTTTGAATATCTGTTGTCTAGCATCAGCATCTATGTTATTATACAATGACAGATGCTAACACAATCAGAGACTACAAGGCCTAAGCCCCATCCTGAAGGAAGGTGATTTAATATGAAGGACATGTAGCTATTTAGCCAACAGTATATTGACACATTTATGAATTTATCCCACTAAGCAGATATCTGTATATGCTCAATCAACAAGTTCGGCATATGTGATGAAACATTTAAAAACGCTGCAGTTACACAACCATGATGACACATGATGCTATTTCAAGGCATGTTATCAACTATACAACAGGAACCTAAAGATGGGAACCCAAAGAGTTATGAACTATAAACAAGTCGAATTCGAAAATTTTTGTAATATCCCAAAAACTAGGATCCTGTAGGAGCAAGATTATCCCTCTAGGAGAGCTAGTATAGTCGGCCATAAGGTCACACCCCTTCTTCATTCTATGAGCTATTCTAGAACTTCGGGGTTCCTGCATATCCTTCGGTGGCCATTGAGAAAAGGAGTGGCTAATTTGTTTCAGTATCTTTGCGTACCTACTTAACCTATCCGACTTCTAACAGGTAAGTGCAATATCCTTCATGTCATCCAGCAGCTAGACTGAATCCGACCCATTGGACAAAAGTCAGGTTTTTTTTTTCCTCACTATCCCAGGGCGATAAGGATGCAGAAGGCCTATGTATCCAGGAGCTGAGGGTGCCTCCCGGTCAAAGCATAGTTCCAATCCAGTAGAAACAGTGGGTGCAGGAACCAGTAAATATTATTGGTTCCAGATGAGCAGCAATGAATATGATCTGAACTATCAATGGTAGTCCAGATCAAAGAAAGTCGGGGAACACAACTAGCATACCATGCCTATCATTTATTATATCTACACATTTATAAAAAAGTTATATGGTGTTAAGGATATCATCAATAATGGTATACATAGTAACAATATCAAAGTAAGCATTTTCAGCACTTCATTAACAAAATCTTTCTACACTACATATGGGGACACAGATGTGAATACTCAATCATGATAAAATGGAGAACCCAAACATTCTTTAAAGATGGGAAATGGGCATACATTCCAGTATATGATGTGAGATGCGAGGTAATGAACAAATGCAGATGCATAAATACATATACATCGACATATACATATATACATACATGCATGCATGTATGTGTACATAGACATAGATACAAGCCTTTTCACATCATATGGAAGGCAATACAAAACGTGGAACAGAATAAGGAAGAAAATTTCATTAATTAATAGTTCAAAGTAGCCGTGGGAACATGAATCAATTTGCCATCTACGTTCTCTGATACCCTTCCCTTTGCATTTCACAATTTTCTCCACCAAATTTCCATTAAGAAATGTTATATTTAATTCTTCACCAAATAGCTACAATGACATGATAGATCTGACAATTCTCAGCAAAAATCTAAGAAGAATGGTGGATGTAATATAAGGCTTTCTTGCATAGCTGTTGATCTCTCATATTCCATTTATCAAGGTTTCCGAAATAGGTGAAACAGAATGGTACCACCAGCACCATACCATTCCAATAGGATTCTAGCACCAAGACAAAGACCCATGTCACCGAAACAATGCGAAAATGGGACATCCGGGGTGGTATAGACCCTGGTTCAACTGGTACAATGCTTGTATCAATCATCCTGAACGAACCAGTTGGTATCAACTGGAACTGAACTTGATATTACCAGTTTGAACACATCCCAACCAGGACATCCTGGGAAATCTATTTAAAATAGAAAAGGGGTGGTAGGGGGCCAATTAGGTACCCGATTCCTTTAGGCATATCGTGAGGGACTCCCAAGACCTCTTACCCAGTTGGCGAGAAAAGAGTAAGAGAGGAGAGAGTAGAGAAGAGAGGAAGGAGGGTGGGGAGGGGTTTTTTGCTCAAATTCGGAGAGAGAAACCCAATGAACCAGCAAGGAAGGGCACTCTGTTCAGGTAAGACCATTGGATCTCTATTTTCTGGTATTGGCAAAAATCAGAAAAAGGGGCAATCTACATCAATTTTTTGTTTACTTCAATATTTCTGGATATTGTAGACAGCGCCATACAATATGATGAATTTTACTTCAAAAAAATATAAATTATATATTTTTATATTAAAATATCAATAAAATAAAGCAAGTGGGAATATAGTCTAAAAAATTGTAGCATGCCTGCATTCGTAGTATGCACGTGCTGCAATTATTATGGCTGTAATATCTTTCTCAAATATTTATAACTATTTAATTAATTTATTTATCATTATTTAATTAATTTATTTATCAAGAAAATAATTTAAAATACCTAAGTTCCTTAAAAATCTTTTAAAAACATAGTATATGTCCCAAATTATCTATGTAATTCTTAAATTTCATTGTCATGCATTTCATTAGAAAACAGATTTTTTAATGACTTTTAGACTATTTTACAGGAAATATTTAAAATTTGAAAATGTTAGTTAAATGTAATAAATATGGATCATGCATTGATCATTAAAAGATGAGTTCTAAAATTGTCATCTTGTATTTGTTGATTAACATATAATTTCTGATTTCCAACCTATTTTATGATTTAATTGTCAAAAATATAGAACATGCATGTGATAATTAATGAGAACAATTCTAAACTATCTCGCATTTTGTTCATTGATAAAATAAGTTCTGAATTATTTTTAAATAAATAATTATTATGAATCATGACTAATATGATAAGATTCTATCAAACTGAAAATGCATTGAAAATGTCTTTCATGAATTCTAAATTGAGTGTATGATATGCACGAAGTACATATTTAGGTTGGTAGATAGCTTCTAATAAGAAGGGTCCAAGAGAGCCCGATGTTCGATAGCACCATTGAAGGATAGGCTCAAAAACATCATTACATATGCCAGGGGTGGCAATTTACTCCGCCCCAATGAGTACCCGACCCAACCCTAACGTATTTAGAGTCAGCGGCGAGGATCGGTAATGGCAATAGCCCCCTCAAACCCGGCCTGATTACACATAAGCCTTGACCAATCGGACCCTCCACACCCTTTGCTTCAAGTCTGGTTTATATTCTATGTGTTATTGACTTATAGAGCTTTTCTTTATATTTTTTAGGTTCATTAAGACCACCACATGATAGCAAAATTTAAACTATCCTGGATGATCATGATCATAATAGAGAAAAAAGTATTGTAATCAATCGTGAGAGATTAATCATGTGAAAGACTATAAGATACATATTTAGTTGTTCTTTTTTTAAAACGATTGCTTTTCTTAGTTTACGGGACATTTGATTTCTTAAAGAACAATATTTCTGTTTGTCGTTTCTATTATTATTGAAAATTTGGTTTGCTATGCTCTATATCTTTGGCTCTTATTTTGTTTAATGTTATTTGAAGTATTGAAATTTACTTTATATTTTTTTTTCATTCGGTTAATTTGTATGCAAAATAATGACTTTTGTAGCTTTACCCACCTTAACCCGCCCGCCCTATCTAACTATACCACCCCAGCCCAAGGATGGTACAATGTGGGTATGGTAATGGCCTACCCAACCATACCCGCCTCGTTGCTATCTTGTTGGACCCTTGCAAAGTCTAAGGAAGCAAGGTAGGGGCTCAATTCTTTCACTAATGAGGGAAAGTTTATGTATGCTATGCAAAATCGGAGCCACAATGCTCGGACAGAAACCAGATTTGGCAAGGAGACATCATCCTCCAAGAGGAGAGGAGGATCCAGGGTTGGTTCAGCAAGAGGCACACAAGATCAAGGTTATGGAGATGGGTATGTAGAGATATCGGAGGCTCAATTGCCGAAACTTATGTTTACGGGCAGGAGGATAATATGTGCGCTTGGCACATCATAAGCCAAACTCATGAAAAGATTAGAGAGACAAAGGAGATGAGGAGCAGTACCTATAAGTTGAGAAGTTGCTATGTAGATTAGAGAGAGTTAAATTAGTGGCACGTCTACCAGTGCATCGGACAGCTACAGTGAACAACAAATCTAATCATATGCTAGAGGAGGATCTCCTAGTGTATCCGACAGCTTGGACATTATGCTTCATCCACGTATGATCTATTTGGTTTCTTCCACACATCACATATCCCACGAGATCCAACTCTGCACATTATCCCTCCTATTGATATGAGTATAGCCAGGGTTTGGAGTGTAATGCTGCTTCCTACTATCCTGAGCAGGTATGACTAGGCTCCAAGCGGTAGTAGATGTACACGTTTGCAGCACTAAGAGCCACAACCCAGTCATGATCCAACATCTTATAATCAACAAGAATGGGGACTATATTCAGGTTGGTATAATATTCCAGGTCCAAACTACCAGCAAGACCCGGATGTACATGAGAGCCATCAAAATTCTACATGAGATTAGACTATTAAAGCAAGTTATTATGATTTCTTTTTACAATTTTGTACTGCATTTGCCAATCTTCACTGATAAATGTTGTTAGTTAATTAAACACTGTGCCGGTACAGATATTAACCCTCAATTATCACATACAGTTTAAAACATAAAATACCAAATAAGATCACCTAAATATCTTCATCATGCATAAAAAAACAAATTAATGAAAAAAATACAAAATTTGGTCCTTACGGTATGCTAACTGTATGAAGTCTAGTGCCGTGTCGGTGCGGGATGGCCCGGTACCATACCGGTTGAGCCAAAAACAAGTACCAAGCTCTATATTGATTTTCAAAACCTTCCTCTTTATTTAACATGTAATGGAGGATAAAAATCCATTTAATCAAACATACTTATGCTACCTAAGCCTCCTAAGCTAAATCAAACAGTAGAGCAGGTGTCGGGGAGGGAGGGAGGGCGAGAGAGACTCCAATGACCTAAAACACTAAGCTTCTTATATTACAAAAATTAAATTGATAAATATCTATCCATGATTCAACAAAAATCTTAGAATTCACATAATGTTAGATGTAGATAGGATCATGTACTTAACTAACAAGCCAGGAGACTCATATCATACATGGTGGAGATTGTTAGTGTTCTTCTGAAATCAACTCAATAAAAAATGTTGTGAATTAGTCATTGACAGATTGTTTTACCAACATAGCCTAATATTAACAGCGAAGCTGCAAATCCCTGACTATCAAATTATATTTTATTTCCATTATCTCTTCCACCTTAAGTGTTATTTATGTGTCCTTGCTAAACCTCAAGAACATTCAAGATCGTATAATACAATGACATATCCCAACATCTACATGTGGTCAACTCATATATCGCAACAAGATAACACTCCTTAAAAATGAAATCATGATGACTAAATCATCAAAAACTATGGTCTCAGTTATCAAGGAAATCAATAATGCTCTTTATGTTGCTGGAAACTCATGCAATTTGTCTCAATGTATATGGTCCAACTATACGGCATGCAAGGAATGATACTTAGTGATAATTAAAAATCATAAAGATAAGTAAAAACTAGAATTTAAGAAGAAAGAAGGGAACTACAGTGGCAAAAAAGAAAAATAAACCAAGAATTTTAGTGGATCAATTCATTAGATTGTTATCAGCATGTTTTTCTTTAGAGAGAAAAAAAAGAGAGGCTCAAACTACAAGTTCTTAGTTTTTGCAACGTGGCAAGTTTCTAGGCTTCAATCGATCATCATAATTTGTCTGTTACTTTGATAATATTTCAAGATAGTGTTTAATCTCAACCAGAGTATCCTAAGGTGAAGACTTAAAGTCCCCATAGTATACATCCAACCAACATCGGTGGAACCACCCCGAATCGATTCCGAACCATACTGGCGGTGGATCGGGACAGTTCTGGCCTCTGGATCGAGAAACCGATGGAAGAGGAGAGAAGAGAGAGAGAGTGTGTGTGTGTGTGGCCGACAGCGACTAAAATAGGGCGGGAGAGGTGGAGAGAGGGCTTCCAAAGCCCTCTCTCCTTCGTGCTTTGGAGCTTGCCCATGAAATGAAGCCCTCTCTCCTCCGTGCTTTGGAACCTGCCCTTGTTTCGAAAAAAGAAGGGGCTTCTGCCCTTATTTTGAATTTTTAAGTAAAATCGGCAACCACTACCAACTTCATTTATTATTTTTTGAAATTTTTAAATGAGGAATTTCAAAATGAAATCATCATCCGCTTAAAAAATTTCAAAAAGGTTCACTTAAAAATTAAAAAAAAGCTGTAGCTGCCAACTTCACTTAAAAATTCAAAAGTATATATATAAAAAGGGCAGAAGCCCCCTTTCCAATGCATGGAGGAAAGAGGGCTCCGAAAGCCATCTCTCCCCCCTCCCTCACCCCTATTCCAACCGCCACACACACTCTCTCTCTCCCCCTCTCCCTTTCGATTTTGCCGAGCAGTTCATGTTAGGATGGCATGGCATGAGGGCATAACGTACCAGCTCGTCGGTCAACCAGCACGGATACCAGTTCCATAACGTACCATCTCGCTGGCCAACCGGCACGGATACTAGTTCCGGTGCTACCTTCCATACATCTAACATAATAAATATATGTACAATGGATTGCCCGAGTTTCATGAAGAGAAGTTGAGTCTTGTAGGGGATCTTTGTTTCTTCAACGGTTCGACCGCTCTACAGTAAATTTTAACTTGCGACCAGCCTGTCAAAATGTTTATGTTCTCATTTGACACCAGAAAAGAGCCCTCTAGAAATCCTAAGATATGTTCTTAATAAGTATAAATTTCATCGCAAGATAAAATTTCCCAATCTACTAAGGATCCTCAAGTCAAAAATGAAGCAAACAATATAAAAAGACCAAGAATATATCAATATTTTTGAAATTACAGCAATATTATTCCTTCTTAAAACCCTAGCACATGGCTACAATTCCTTCCTTTATTTCTATTAAAAAAGATCAATTTATATAATCTTCTAATGAAATAATATATCGATCATATGGTTATGAAAGACCAGAACATGGTTTGGTAACCGAAGATGATCCCCATGTTGACCTCCTTAATATGTTTTCATTATTGCCTTTTAAATTAGTTCCAAGTTCACTCCTTGAATTTCCCACCATTACTTCTGTAGGTGTGTTCTGGCCCTCACTTGTAAAAAATGTCTGCTCTACTACTCCATAAAGGCACCTAAACTTTAGTCATGGTGCACTAAAATTTAAGTCTACCATTACATAAGGACTAGGTACCAAATACCAACCACAACTTCCAATGGTTTGTAAACAAATAAGTTCATCCTTCAAAGAAAGTGCCATCCTACAACCTAAATATGGCAAAGAGTCCCTACAATAAACTTTAAAATTCTCCCAGTAATCAAATCCAAAGTTCAAATCATCATATCTCAATGCTCTTAAATTGGTTCCTCTCTTCATTTTATTTCCAGGGCATTCTTTGACATATCATGCCACTCATTAAATAGTAGAAAGTACACAATCAAGAAAAGTGGATTCCACTTGTTTAAGATTTTGATCAATAGGATCATTAAATTATCGATCTTCTTCATCTTCCACCTCTACTTCCTCTTTCATATGTCTTTGTTATACATTTATGACAATCAAACTCTTAAGCAACACTTTTGCATGTTTAATGCTAGCAAAATGATATGGAACAACATGTAATTACTTTTGATCCAAGTGAATAGAAGGAGATAGAACATAAATATTAGATTGTGTATGGTATTAAAAAAAATAATTAATTAAAATGAAGAAGAAGAAGAAGAAGGATGAAAGAAGAGCATTCCAAAAACACTAAATGTACAGATGGGTGTTTAAATGAGTTTAAATAACCTGGCTTGTGATAAGACAACCCTGAGTTCAAATTTTAACTAGCAAGCTCAACTGGAGTTCTAGAATATACTTCATTAGCTAATGAGCCTAAATAAAGCTCTGAAAACCTCTGCTAAGTTCAGGCTTAGCTCACTCCTTGGAGGAGAAAACTAGGTTGTGAGAGGTTGGCAAACTTGCACTCTTTCAGAACCAATACAATTCAGGCAACCCCAATGAACCAGTCAAAGTTAGCTGTATGAACCCATCTGGCAGCAAAGCATGGCTGCCATATACTCATTTTTAAGGCATGAACGATGTCTGTGAAAATATAGAATCATCTAATGACAGTGTAAAATGAACAAAATTACATTTAAAGGCAGCTAGGTAGCAACATCTCTAACATGCAGTAAGAAATGCATACAATGATTTCCACCAATCAGACGTGTATGTAATAATATAAGAAAAAGACAGCTCAGTAAATATACTGCACCTCCGGACTCCAAACAGCGCAATGCTGATGCACCCAAACACGAGCCATGCCGAAACGATCACGAATAGGACCCAAAAGCCTACCAAGCCAACCAGGTTCATCTCCAAACCCATCCCACACATCATAGTTAGGTTCCTCTGAAGCTGACGATCCTTCATATGCCTCGTTATCACTCTCCATGGACTCATGGACGAGTCTCTTTGGTGGCTTCCCATCAGTCCCTCCCCACAAAGGCCACACCTCCGACCTTCTTTCACATGCGGCTCGGTAGGCTTGTCTTGTGAAATGGGCAATTCCAGATTATCGTCCTTCAAGTTCTCCTCATTCTCAACAGCTTTGCTGTTCAGATGTTCGCCTGATAGGTTGGCTGCATCCTTTCCCAAGTCAGTATTTTCCACTTGGGGAATAGGATATGCAGTCCCTTGTTCAAATGGCTGATCTACTTTCTCTTCTCCACCTACATTCATACATTCAATCTGTTCTCTAACCTCCTGAGCCTGTTCAGCAGTCTGCAAGTCCTCGTTTGATTCACAACCAAGCTGCAAATCAGAGGCAGCTTTAATTTCATCTTCAGGGGATGCCTTCTGACCGCTATCTTCTCCATCATCTGAAGGCAAAATGACATCTCTATCTCCAGGTTCTTCAGCACCCTCAGATATCTCATCACTAGAAACCCTCTTCCTCCTGCCCCTCTTGGATCCTAATGCCGGCGAATCCAACCCACTCATCCCCTCCTTAGTCACTGGCTTCGAAGGCTCCTTTTCTTTCTAACAACCCTACCCGATGCCCGAAGATGCTTCTTTTCACCAAAGAAGGGGCCTTGCTTCCCACCTTCGCAACCCTAGATCGTAGTCTCGACCTCCAATTCCCCGCTTCCACCTCCGAATCCTTAGTTCTTGGCCACAAGGGCTCAAAGACGTCTCCTTTCTCCGCAAAAGAAGCGCCTTTCCCTCATCTTGACGATCGCCATTCCTTCTCATCCTCCCTTCTTCTTCCGCCTCTTCCGACTCCCACCACCCCCTATTCGAATTGGCGAATCCCCATCTCTAGACCTCTTCCTCCGGTGAGAGGGCGTGGGGGAGGCGTCCAGCACGGCCGGGGCTCTCCGGACACGGGAGCTGCGGCGAAGACGGCCGGAATCGTCCTCCGGCGACCGAATCCCCGGGATGGAAAGACCGGAGGGTTTGTCGCAGATGGCGTCCAGCCTCTTCTGCTTCTTTCGCGCCCGGGAGCCCGCCGGCCGGCCCTTCCGCCGCTTGCCGCCGCCGGAGGCCACCGCCGGCGCCGCCGCCGGAGTCTGAGACAGAGGCATCAAGATACACGAAGAAGGTGAACGAGAGAGACGGAGGAAAGGTCAGTGAAATATCGCCCTAAAGAGGAAGAAGCCCAAGCGGGGTGAGAAGAAGGCGAGGAGAAGGGAGGAGGGTTTTTCCATGCGGGATCGTACGCGATTTGTCTTTCCAACCATTTCAATGCTGCAAGGGAGTGTGTAAGCGTTATTAATGTAGAATATTGGGTTCAGGGGTGGTGAGAGTTCGTCTTAATTTTGGGTTAAGGGAGTGGGTTTTGGACATTTTCTTTCATGCAGTGGAGCGAGCGGGTGAATTGCTGATTTTTCAGGAAATCAGAACGGGGATTTAGGGGACTGGGAGCTTTGGGAGTCCGAGCCTTGGATGCTTGGGCTCGCTTGAGCTATAATTAGTAGAATAAAATTGTTATAGTTAAGTATCAAAAAAAATATTAAATTATATTTGATGCATCGTCAGACAATCTTAAAAGATAATCTAGATTGTATTCAAGATAGATTATTATTATTAAATTATCGATAATATTGATTATTGTATTTAGTACACGTAGGTAATATTACAGTAAAATTATTGAAAATCTTAATTAACATATTTAGTATGACAATCAAATTATCGATAATATGGAATCAAATTCTCAAAATATCTCTCTTGACCTTATAATAATAATATATTATATTATATTATTAT
>KE505028.1:44979-61062 GCA_000441515.1 Elaeis oleifera | reverse complement strand
TCTCTCTCTCTCTCTCTCTCTCTCCATCCAATCCTTCCTGATCTCTCACCATGATATTCTCTCTCCCAATCTCATCTCTCTCAATCAGGCTCTAGGCCGAGCTTGGGTCTGGGATCAGGTCAAAAAATTCAGGCCTCCAACCAACCTGAATCCAGCAATTTTCTTTCAGGCCGGGCCTGAGTCCAGCCCAATTCTAGCCCTAATCATTGGTGCTCTTGCTTTCCATATTACCTTTCAATAACCACTCATTACTCAAAGTCTATACTTGTTTTGTAATTCCAGTTGCTCCCCACTGTATCTAACTTCTTCATGATCTTCCCTTGACTAACGCTCATTTTGATACATCACTACTATAACCATCTCATTGCACCTTGGATGATGATAGTGTTACCCATTATTTACCTCCACATCTTGGAATTATCTAAAACACGAGCATTCAATCTCACAACACAAAACAAGAATTCAGGGTTGTTTGATCGTACTTCAAACAAACCATCCATCATACAGAACCACGAAGGAACAAGTCATATCTGCAAGAGATGACAAGAATGTTAGCTAATGTGCCCCTATAAATTAAATAGAACACAATTTTCTTGTTTTCAAATTTTGATTTTTCTTGTGCAAATTTACTTAATCAGATAATTACGTAATTGTAGTTCGAGTTGTTCACTATTGTTTTTTCGATCTAACGGTTCTTAAAGGAAGATGAATGATGGCATGGATGGACCATTTTGATTTATTTCTGCCCACTACCTGATTTGATTACTTCATATGGATGGAGCATCACCAATATTAATTTCTTAGCATTTAGGTCCCACCCAAGGTTCGCAACTCCATATGGAACCCTGTAACGGTATCCAAATGGTACACCTAGTATAAAATGTCAGTACACTACAGACCTTGGTACCAACTCTTGGTACAGGGGCATACCAATCTCGGTACCCTTCTAGTAAAGTATAGTATTGCCCCATGCTATACAACACGGTCTGGTATGGCAAATCATTGCCCCACCCTTGGTAGTCTTCATTGGAAAAACATATTTATTTAAGCTGTGGATGAGGGCTTTTGTAAAAGCTTTTGACCTTATTGAGGGGAATGCATTCAGTTATATTGAGCCCAAGGCTCACATAACTCATGTAAGATGACATATTCGGTCCCTATCCTTTCTAGAGACTGATCCTTTCTTCCTCCTGCGAATGGAGGAGAACCACCTCTCCTTCACCACCTCATCTTTATGTGGTAGGCATGGCCGCTCCTCACCTTCACTGCCCAAAGCAATTATAAATTAGTTTAGAGTTTGGTCTCTCTCTATATCCGGCTCTCTCCCCTCTTTGATAGGGCCTCTCTCCATTCCCATCAAAGAGAAACCTGTCCATAAGTGATCCAGCCAGGTTCTTCAAGGCATTCAAGGTTTTCTTGCACATGTCTGTTATAATTTTTTGCTTCTAGTTTTCATACGAGTAGAAGAATCATAAATCATAGAATTTTGTTTTGAGGTGTCCGGTTCATTGATTTGATGTCTAGAAGATGGAATAGATGTCAAAAAAAATGTCATATCTCCTACATTCTATACCGGCCGAACCGGTCGATACATCCCAGATCGAGCCGGACCGACGGGGAACTGGGACAATTCGGCCAAGGAGAACGGTACATCGGAGGAGGGAGAGGGCAAGAGAGGAAGAGAGAGAGAGGAGGAGAGGGAGAGGGAATACGATACCGCCAGAGGCCGATGGTGGCCTGCTGCGGTCATCGGAGGGCCAGAAAGCCTCCACAGCTCCGTCCCGTCTGATAGGACTTTTAAACGAGCGAGGAAGAGAAAGAGGGAGGAGTGACGGAGGGATGCACAGCCGGTGAAGGGACTGTCGGAGTTTGCTGAATGGCCATCGTGACCACCGAGCGACGGAAACCATGCAGATGGAGTGCGGCCACGGAACAGAAGTGATCTCTCCTGTTCCTTCATCGTGTTTTTAAAATGTCGATGAATAGTAAAGCCGGCAATGGGTTTGCTGGCTTCACCTTCTGTAGCTTCCATTTGCTTTCCCAAGTAAGAGCAATTATAAGTCTGCCTACTACTAAAACAGCTTTTGGTGGCAAAAGTTAACCCATATAGTGAAATTACCAGCACCCTTTGAGGAATAAGGATCACAAAAATTATATGCATTTTATTTGGCTAGCAACTTTGCTGTTCCAGTGCAGCAACATGTCAAAAAGGACTATATAACTTTCTGAAAAGGATGCCAATAAACTTATGCCACCACCCTTAAAGGAACCAAATGTGTTAATTCCCTAGGATGCATCTCAACCATTTTTCATGTATGCCTTTGCTGATCCCAAATCAAATGGTTTGAAAACTCAATTTCTCTTAGCATCCTCTGACCTAATGTGAATTCTTTCAGTTTCATTATCACCAAACTTCTGCTCCACCAAATTTTCCCAAATATAGCAGTAAAAGATGGAAATAATGTGAAAACAGAGACACATAGCTATGGCCCAAACAAATATCTACACAGAGTTTTCAATTTCATTAGAAAAATTGCAAAACTTAACTCTGATAGGAGCACCAACAAAATGGCAAATTCAGATATGACAACAAAAAAACCTCTGCAGGAAAGAACTGAGCAATTCCAAATAAAAAAGTTCAAAAATATACCCAGATAGCTTCCTTGAACTGCCGATAGAGAGGATTATTTGGTGGCAATGGCGATGCTTCCTTCAGCTTAGCAACCTCATCCTCCAATAACTTCTTGAAATTGGTGGGCTGTAATTTATCGGACCAGATGAAATATACCGCAAATAAAATAAAATATTTGATATCAAATCAAATCACACACCGACAAAAAAAGAGACTGACCTGATCTGAAGGCTGATACAAGCTCCTTATGGATTGGATCGCCTCGGAGAAGCAGGTGCAGTCATTGTACGCCTCCAGAAGCTCCAAAACCGTGGCTTCCAATTCCTTCACCTACTTTGGCACCCAGAAGTGAAGGATCGAGATGGAGAGGAGGATCTATGGTTTTGCAGCTAAACTAATCGTTACCTTGTCGGATTGCTGGCCCTTCTCGAGGTCCACGGCGATGCCCTTGATCATGGCCTGGGCTTTTCGGATATCCTGGCACGAGGGAAGAAAAGGATTAGGCCTGAGAGTGGTTTAGAGTTTAGGGTTTAGTGATTGGCTTGTAGAATCTAGGGTTTGGGTAAAGCGTTTGGGTTAGGGTTTGTAGACTGGATTCTTGAGCTTAGGGTTTAATCTATACCACGATGAGGGATTGGTTATCGGACGAGAGGCTGGAGACCGCCGTGGCGATTCTCCCGGCGGCGGAACTATGCTGGCGAGGAGCCGACGTAGACGCCATCCTCTCTCTCTCTCGATCGATCGAGCTAGAGATGGAGGGAAACGGAAGCAGGGACTTGCTCGGAGGGGGAATTGAATCGGACTGGCACGTGCGATTGCACTTGTTATGCTTATGCACGAGACAAAGCCAAGGTGTTCGGCAGAGTTTAAGGACGGAATACGGGTTGTATCTTTCGTGCAAAGAAGGATTCCTCTTCCTCCGCCCGAATCGACCGTTGGATCATGAACCAAACAGAACTCAACTCTCCGAACTCCATCTTTCATCCAGCTTGCATAGATCGCAAAGCGAGCAGTGGATGATCCAACGGTGGATTCTGGCGAAGAAGGGAATCCTTCTTTCGTTTGAAAGATACATCCCTTTCCCCCGAGGCCCACTGCACATCTTATAAACTAACATCAACCATCTGATCTTGATCAGATAACGAAGAAGAGTAGGTCAATCAAGCGAGGTCACGTTGTACAGGTACCATGCACCCATGGCGAATATTACCTTTATGGGTGAGCAAAAATCGTCCCTGAGCCGATCAAAGTGGTGAAATCGAATCAAACCGTAAGTTTAGTTAGGTTTAAAATTTTATTCGATTTGATTTGATTAATTTTTGATATATATAAAATAAATAGAAGTTGATTCAGATTTATCAATAAATAAAATTATTCTCAATTCGAATCAGACCAATTTTAATAAAACGACGTCATTTTGATTAGGATGTTGTTTATGTTGGAATATTAATGTATTAGAAAATAAGTCTGGATTTATGATATTATTTATCAATTTGATTTTGTGTTGATTAATTTTAAATCTTAAGTGATTTACTTATTGGATTATTTTTTTTGTAATGTGTTGGAAATTTTTATCTTAATTCTTAATGATGGTGCTTGTTTAATAATTTTATTTATTGAATAATAATATCTTATATCAATTTAAATCATTTTACTTGATAAATTATTTTGATGGTACTCTTATGTGAAAAAAAATCTCTACGAATTACAACAACAAATAAATAAATAAATTAATAAATCAAATCAAATCAGGCCATTTAAATCATATTGGTTTGATTTAGTTTCAATCTCCTATTTGTCCGATTTGATTTCTAAAATATCAAACTATTAAGGATTAGTTCGATTTAGATTTGAGCATAAAATCGTTCCAAATTGAATCATGCTCACTCCTAATTATCTTGATGGAAAAGTAAATTTTTAATATTTTTTATTAAATAAAATCCTTGAGTCATGTGAGGACATGCCCATAAAATTCTTATATGGAGTAAATCTGCATAGGAATGAATGTACAAATATGAATACAGAGTACCTGAGTTGGCTTAATTTACGTACAGATGCACGCGTAACATTTATATGCAGAGGAAGTTCACATGGGAGGAATATATGCGGATAAGCATACACAATTTTCATTTGTCATTACGGTTTGTCTTGCATAACGCATCGAGATGCGGCAACATATAAAATCTCTGTGCAAGAAATTTTTTTGGACATTGCGTCTAGTGTAAAAAATACACTGCTTCATCTGATTAGCCATATAATCATCATTTTATAATATATATTTAATATTTATAATTTATTTCTTATTTAAATTTAAATGATAAAATATCTTCTTTCTTTTGAAAAATTATAATATTTATGATCATATTATAATACCCTATAGTCAAATTAAGACTTCATGTCATAATTTTCAATCAAAATCATAAAGAAGGAAGAATATTTTAATCATTAAAATTTATAAATTTTAAATAATAAAATATTCTTTCTTTCTTGACTTCATGTAGCCAAATTATGATATTCTATGTAGGAAGTCATAATTTGATTGCAGAAGGATATCGTAATTTTTTTAGAAGATGAGGAGCATTTTTATCATTCATAATTTTAAATGAAAAAAATAGAACTATAAGCATTAAATATGTATTGAAAAGCGGTAAAAATTTTTAATGACGAAAACACCCTTCTCTCTTTATGACTTCTAGAAAAAAATTATGACATTCTCTATAGGAAATCATAATTTGACCGCAGGATGTTATAATATGGTCATAGGATGTTATAATTTTTTCAAAAAAATATATACGAACAAGTGCACACGATTTTCATTTATCGTTGCGGTTTGCCCCGCATAACGCATTGAGATGTGAAAGCACGTAAAATCTATGTGCAAGAGAAATTCTTTGTACACCGCACCCAATATAAAAAAATGCATCGTTTCATTTGATTGGGCTATATAGCCATCGCTTTCCAACGCACATTTAATGCTTGTAGTTTCACTTTCCGTTTGAAATTTTGAATGACGAAAATATCTTTTTCTTTGAAAAATTATGACATGCTATGGCTGTATTATAATATCTTACAGTCAAATTATAATTTCCTATATAGGATGTCATAATTTTTTTTAGAAGTCATAAAGAAAAAAAATATTTCATTATTAAAATTATGAAATTTTTAAATGATAAAAATACTCCTCTTTCTTATGACATCGTATAGCCAAATTATGGCATCATGTGCAAGAATCATAATTGATTATAGAATATTATAATATGATCACAGGATGTCATAATTTGACCATAGAAGATGAACGGTATTTTGTCATTCAAAATTTAAATCAAAAAGCTGAAATTACAAGTATTAAATGCGCATTGGAAAGCAATAAAATTTTAATGATGAAAATACTCTTTCATCTTTATGATTTCTGAAAGAAAATTATGATATTCTCTGTAAAAAATAATAATTTGACCGCAGAATATTATAATATGTCTATAAGATGTTATAATTTTTTTAAAAAATATTTTATTATTCAAATTTTAAATAAAAAATATTTAATTAAATAAATCAATTTTTTTTTTTTCTACATCACAGATGTGGGGTATATAGAATTTCTCATCTCGATAAAGAAAGCTGCGTAGGACAGCCCACCTGGCCCGATCTTATTGCAAATAAATGTCGATCCGGAGAACCGGAAATATATTGACCCGGAGCGGTCCAATCTAGAACTAACTAAATAATATTATTATATTAATATTTTATCCCTTAATATAAAATTTCTCGTTCGTCCACTTATATTTATTAATATTTATTATTTATTGGTATTTCATCCTGTAAGCGATCTCACGGCGATCTACTCCGACCTCCGTCCTCCTCGCCTTCCGCTCCAATCACAGCCAATCTTGGAAGGGGACCAACTGACCAAGCCATTCCCCACATTGATCGAGTTGGCTCGAAACTCTCGGGATTGGATCCGTACGAGCAGTCCAAGCTCGGGTTGTAGTCCGGTCAGGCAAAGTTCAAGCCGACATGGTGCATTAGGTCAGGCCGTTACAACAGTTTCAGAGAGGTCTATCAAATAATTGATGTTTGAAAAACGATCATTATTGGCCAGTTATCTTCTTAATAATGATTGTTATTTATCATCCATACATATATTTTCCGAGTAAAAAATAACTTTTCAAAATTCATATTCTAATACAAAATTTCCTTCCACGTCGAAAGAAAAGGTGCAACACATGATGCTTTAATAACTTGAAATCGTAAATTAATGTTATGGCAAACGATAACCGGCTTATGATATGGTGGCATGATTTGATCTTAGAGAGAGATGCGACAAAGCCAGAGGTACTGGTGATGCTGCCTGGTCCTCCAATATTTGGTTGAATCATCAGGATATAGAATGGGATGCAATTATCTCTGTTTATGCAAAGCGTGGTTGGACCAGCAAAGCACAGCATATGTTTCGGTTGAATACCAAGTGACGTAGCTTCAATTAAAAAAAAAAAAAAAAGGTCTACTTTGAGATGACATGTTTTAGAGCCCAAGGCAAATTCATTTACCAATAGAATCATATAACGGGAGCCTCTGATTTCACATTAATCTAACCAAAAGAAAGCATCTAATTTGAGCTGCAAAATGCATGGTTCTTTCTCTCTTCTGAAATCAGTCAAGTCACGGAGCATTAAGAACCAAAAGGATTTAGCATGAATAGAAACATTATGCATATAAAATATGAAAAGCGTTTGTATCACCTTTCTTCGCAAAAATTCTATTTTTGAACCGTGCAACGACCACTTGGAGATCGATGAAGATGGATGGATGGAGTTCAGAATGCTCTGACATTTGTGCAAAATGTGATTCAGTGGTCGATGTCGAAAGAAGATCAATCATTCTTTCGTGTGAAACATGCCACCCGAACTCGTAAACTAGTGAGTGGAAATGTTATTTCTCGAGCCTCAACGCACATGCCTCTAAAGAACAGGCTTTCTAAACCCTAACCATGGTAAGCTCTTAAAAGGACTCTTAAACATCTTGAGAAAACACTAATACAATACTTATGTTGAGGAGGGACTTGGTTCCTCAAACTATTTTCAATATGGTGCCCGTGAACAGAATTGTCAAACCAAATCCCTTCCATTTTGAGGTCACATATTTTAATGCCTGAAATGAATAATAATTATCGAGCCTCGTTCAGTTCAGTTCTAATCCTATCCAAAGATGCGGCAATATTTCTCAACGTTACAATGCATATAATAATCTTATTAGAATTTTCCCTCGGTTCAAAATTTATATAAAAAATATTCTAAAATTGTTGAACTTGAAGAAAGAGTCGTCCGAGGGGAAGCTTTTCTTAACTAGGATTTGCATGATTTCATTCATAACATGATTCCCTTGCCCTCCAAAATACAGAATCACGGTAATTCAATCTTGATCATATGAAAACTTATCTAAATTAAGAACTTCAAATACCAAAACACTATTTCACGAGCAAGGCATACTAGTAGCTACATGCAATATAATTAGTAGCTAGTGGCATTTTACAAAATTTCCGCTCCCACCTAAGTCTCTTCACTTGCCATTCACGAATCATTTGTTGGGCAGGTTGGATTTAAATTGAAGCTCGAATCCGCTTCAACTCGGGATTGGACTAGATGTCTAATTTCAAATCACAAACCATCTGAATAAGCGTCATATAATCGCAAGTTACTCCACGGTGTCTGAATGGTCTATGATCTACATACAGTTGGTCCTTCCCATTTCAACCATCAATTAGAAGAACCCGAGTCTTTGTGAATCGACAATCAATATCAAGCCATGCATTCAGCTTGGACCCAAGTGTGGCTTGTCAGTGAATTGACCAAGGCGGAGTACTTGAACTACTTAATGGTGGATTAGTTTGAAACTGGCTAGCTTGTGCCCATCCCGTATTGTTCTCATCTTTGTGTCGCCCTCACCAGTGGTTGTGAGATGCGTTGCTGGAAATAATAACCGTATAGATCGAAGGGAGTAGTATATAGGATTCTTCGAGAATGATGCAAAATTAAAAAAAGGAAGAGAAAACTCGTTGTGCCGGCCACAGAGCATGTGGTGACAGGCTGCCAACCACGACGCCCACAGCACACCTACAATCGGACCATAGAATTCTTGATGAAGTCGATATATATGTACGCACCAACTTTTGAATGGTTATTATTTATAGCATGTCGATTCTAAAAAAAATCAAATGCTATGCAATTTAGAATGTTCTAGACGTCTAGTAATTCATACTTGGACCCACGTACAGATGAGAACAACGCTCCGCTTTGTTGACATCGAGGGTGTTCCATAGTTAATGTTTAGAGGAAATTCTTTGGCAGTTATTACATGGCTTTCAAATGTATAATATGCAGATATCGGAATATTCCATCTCCTCCTATAAATAAAATTCCCGGTGATTGAAAATATCGCTGGTCTAGGAGGTATTTAATTATTTCCTCACAGGGTTGCAAAAACTTACATTTCCACGTAGATGAATTTTACTGGCTGAACCTCATCCATTTGTCCTTTATATGTTAAGGTCTCATTGTGAAATGCAGATGGCTATTACATAACATGCAAGATAAGCAAGTCCTTTCTCTCTCTATCTCTCTCTCTCTTTATTTTTTTTATTCGATGAAAAGAAAACAATGAATTGGTTGAATGCCCGTAAATATTCGTTGCAAATGTGGTGTGATTCACCGGCTTATGACTATTACCATCTGCAATTGACCGAGGTGATGATCTCAATAATGATCGACCTATCATATTCACTTGCCATCTTGTAAAGACAATCAGTAGCAATAAGCCACGTTTCTCCATTATAAAATATATTTAAGATGATTGAAGTCAATTAAAAGAATGATTATAATCTTGCTCACTTACGAAATACATTGGGGATGGTTAATTATGCCGCACGACTTATGCAATTAAGTTTCGCAATGCTGCAAAATATGTGGAACATTATCAAGCAATTAAAGTGCACATCCATCTGATTTGGTACCAGACATCGAACCTCACTCTATATAAATCTACACACTCAATAGATCCTAAATATGCTCATGCTTATGTTTATATTCTGCTATCCTTATTTTTCAAATCTTTGTTGTTCTCTAAAAAATTTGTTTGACATAAATATCGGAGGATTCTCCACCAGACAAATCCGATGGCTTCTGACGGTCTCCTTTAGTTTCCGGTCAGGCTTTAAACCCGAGACCAATCTATTATCCAAGCTCAACCACTGCGTATTCGTTGTTCGCCAATTTTTCCGACCACTCGTCCCATCTCTTCAGCTCCACGCGGATCCGGTTTCTCCAACTCAGATTTTTAGTGGCAACAATTGCAAATAAGAAGACAAATATATATATATTGATGGCGTTAACAAAACATCCAAAGAATAGCTCTATGATTTAGGTAAGACTCTTGCTCCATGTAGATGAGATTCCTCAGCATGTATATATAGATAAAGTAGTGCTCATCATGATACCGGGTGGCAGACATAAATATGATGAATTTATTGCCTATGATTCTTGAGTCATCCAGAATTTCCATCCTACCAATTTCCTCCGCGTAGAATATCCATGTTGACCCTCGATGATTTCAATCACTTCCCTAGTCTCATTTGCCACCATTTAGTCTCCAACGCGCACAAACAAAATTTCCAAAGAGCAAAGCTATGGTAACTCAGTAAAATCACCCAATATATAAAGTCACTCAGCTGTCTTGCACCGTTCCACATTGCTTCATTATATATATATATATATATATATATGTATGTGTGGCAGAATTCATGCACGTTGCTGATTCAGGGGGGCAACAACGAATACTTTCGAGTTACATAGCTGAGTTACTAAAATCATCGTACAGAAAGGATGCGAGATGGCAAATTTTATCGGAGCCGGGGCGTCGGACCAATATCTTCTCCACCTAACCGATATAATAAGCCCTCACAATCCATGATCCATTTTGATATGCATAATAACCACCACGTCGTAAATATTCTATTGAAACATACTGAAAAATGTATTGTTTCAAAAAATAAAAAATAAAAAAAGTCAAGACCCTCTTCCCTTATACTCAACCTGATCATGTCCAGCTCATTCCAGCGTATTCACAAACCTACTCTCCCCATATATCCCACATACACTTCCTCCCCTCCCACCCCAACCTCCTCCTCCTCCTCGATCCACCAGCACCACCATCACGATGGCCTCCACTATCAGCACCACCATTGCACTCATCGTAGCCACATTGCTCGTCCTCACTGCCCCCGGTGCCCGGGCTCAGCCTGTGGCCCCTGGCCCGACCCCGGCACCGCTCAACCTCACCGCCGTCCTCGAGAAGGGCGGCCAGTACACCACACTCATCCGCCTCCTCAGGACAACCCAAGTGGAGCAGCAGGTCAACAGCCAGCTCAACAACTCCTTCAACGGCCTCACCGTCTTCGCCCCACCGACAACGCCTTCAACAGCCTCAAGGCCGGAACGCTCAACGGCCTCAGCCAACAAGAACAAGTTGCACTCGTCCTCTACCACGTCCTCCCTCGCTTCTACAGCCTCTCCTCCTTCGAGACTACCAGCAACCCGGTTCAGACCCAGGCATCCAGCAACAATGGCGTTTACACGGTCAACATCACGAGCACGACGAGCCAGGTGAACATCTCGACCGGCGTCGTCAGCACGCCGGTCACCAACACGCTTAGATCCGACTTCCCACTCGCCGTTTACTCGATTGATAAAGTCCTGCTGCCTTATGACCTCTTCGGGGCCAAGCCTCCGGCGACGGCTCCGGCACCGGCACCGGCGAAGGAGAAGCCTGGGAAGAGCGACAAGACCCCGGCAGCACCGAAGGCCGATGGGCCTTCGGCGGAATCGGAGAGCAGCCCGTCGGCGGCGGTCGGTTTGAAGGGAGGGAGTGCTGGTGTGGAGTTTTGTTGCGGGGCGGGGTGATGGGGATCATTGGGAGTCTTTTGTGAGGAGTGAATTGAGTTCTTCTTCATGGGATTGTATTGCGTTGTATTGCATGGATTTATGGTTGTTATTGCGATTGTGTTCGATTTGTTGTGGCGTTTTTTTTCTTTTAAATTTCCTCTGGCTTTGAGGTTTCTTATGTCCACTCGATACCTCGCTTCCCTCTCTCTCTCCCCCTCTCTCTAAAAAAAGAGTTCTTATGATCTCATAAAATGATATGCTAAAGACTCGGGCGAAGGTAAAATGAGATGAATAGACATGTACCAAGCTCTGTAACAAAATGGATGTTAGCACATTTACATGTACAAGAAAATCATCATGTTTTCATGATTTTCATGTTTTATTAGAAAGGTTAATTGTGCACGAACTTTCTAAGTCATAAGATTATAATCTTAAAATTTCGAGAGTAGAATGTTTAAATTCATCTTTTTCTATTTTTGAAAGTAATAAATCATTGCCAAAAAAAAAAAATCAACTTTTAAAAAAAATCCCAAATTAATTCTCATAATACAAAAAAAAAAGAAAACTTAAAATAGAATATCATGAATATGAATCATGACAAAAATATTAAATTTTTTAACATATGATAGGATAGGGTCCAGTTTCAAGTATGGTGCAGTCCATTTCCAAATCAAACCTTACAAGATTTCAAATCTAATTTCAGAATCTAAAATCCAATCTGATAACTTGTTTAATCCATTATTCATATTTATGTTATAATTTAAAATTAATTTGGGAAACAGTGTATATATGGATGGGAGTAGGTAGTTTGCAAGTTGTAATTAGTGCATTTTGATCGATGAAATGTGTATATGAAATAAATCATGGTCCGACTTCCGTGGATATATTTATACTAAAATGGTGTAATTTTTTTCAGCTTATAAGAAAAACCATGGGTAATACTATTGCTTAGGGCATCCAGATTAAATATAACCATGGTGCTCCACCCTCGTCTTTAAGATTTTGATTGCACATCGGACTTTGTGTTAAATATTTCATGCAGATTGCAATGCCCAACCGAAGACATGCACCCAAGCTCGGTGCACATGGCACTGGCACAGCAGTTAACGGAAATATAAGCATGCATTTATTGAAGGGTGTGACAGACGGAGTACTAACGAATTTAATATAAGCCAATGGCCAGCTTCTTAGATTTCGTCGCTTGCCCGTTGGGCAATTCTTCCACCAAATCAGACAAAAAGCTAACAAGTCAACTCTCCTTCAGCTGACTAACTGTCAGACGGAAGTTAATTACAACGTTCGATTTTGGCCACGAAATATTAAGAAAGATTCGCCTGGGTCAAATTAAACGAAGGGAGTACTGAAACATTTGATGGATCATTCACCAAGATATGACCTTTCCTCTTGCTCAATAATAACTTCAAGTCATCTACCATGCCAGATGTCGATCAGGTCTGCAAGTTTGATTCAAAATTTCCGTGGTCAACGCTTGCAACTACTTGTTTTAAAAGAATTTTATATTATAAGTAATGAATGAGAGAGCATCATCTACTAGAGTTCCTTATTCACTAACGATGCTTCTTTATCTTTTCCAAGTAGGTTTATTTACGTGGTTTATCAAAAATATTTTAATTTTCAGAACAGTCACCACTTGCCAAAATTTATCCTAAGAAGAGCGCGGACTCAGACGAAGAAGATCACAATCAAATATCATTGGAATTAATCCATTGCTCTATCGGCAATATCATCAAACTTTGTGACAGAAACTAGATTTTCTGATTCATTACTTCTAAATTAGTGATTCTATTTTTGATTCTTATTTTTATTGAAGAATTTTTTTTTGAGAGAAGTTACTGTTATCTGAAGTTTGACTTTACCGGATATTAGATTTTTTGACAATGAAGAGGATGCGATGGTGGAAAGTTGACTATTCAAGTTTATTTCTTGCGGTCCTTCTTTCTATCTTACTTCTTAAGACTAATCTAGGTAACTGGGACAGCTCAGTTACCTTTGTTGGTCTTCATCTCTGCTTTGTTATTGTTTGCATTTTTTTCTTCCTCTTGAAGTTGAGCTGTAACATTTTGGACTTCACCTATCTTCATTTTCTCTTTTCATTTCTTTATTTTATTTTATCTAATAAAGCTAGGTGGTATTTCTTGCTTCCCTTTCCCTCAAAAAAAAAAAATACAAGACATCTAGGGCATCATATCGGCCTTTGTTGCGATCAAGATGGTCTTCATCTTTTACTTCATATCGGCCTCTGATGAGCTTTTGTCATCAGAGGCTATAACTATAGATTTATTATAGTTGATATAATACCTTAGTCCTGGAGGTAAAGCTAAGAGCGGCATGGGAGGGCATCAGGTATGCTGGTGCTTAGGGTGGAGTCCATTTTGTTGAAGAGGAACTTTGACAATCATTGTAGGCTAAATCAGGAGTTAGGCCAAGTGATCTCTTTCTCCTTGTTATAGGATGTTTGAGAGTTGACCAGCGAGGGTATAACTTTCGCTGCTAGACATGTGTATCGTAAGGCAAACAGAGGCATTAGACTAGTTGATCTCATTTATCGCTGAATATTCTGGTGGAGCCTTGTAGACTGATTGATCCTCGACCCTAAGGAGACTGAAAGGCATTTTGGTTTCTAATTTTTTTGGATGCACTCATGCCGAATTAGTATGAATAATCATCTTGACAAAGAAGAAGAAGAAGACGGCGACGACGACGACTTGATAAAATACATGATGGCTACCGTCCTAAAAAAAAAGGATAAAATTTGTTGCCACATTTTAGGATTATTTCATGATGATAATTATATAAATTAATTAGTTCATCAATAAATATTAATTTGGTGGCTCCCAAGTGCAACTTTGCAAGGGAAATGGTAACATGGTCCTATAATTCTTTTCTTATGCCAAGCCTCAATAGTTATATAAAATTATGAACTGGCCCTGCAGTCTAAGATTGGTCAAACAATTTTTTAATCAATTGACAATTAACTTTTATCTTTTCTTCTTAAAAAGATTATTAGATCTTTCTTTCTTATTTCTCAGGATAAGAATAACTATAAATATTGATGAGCATCGAGAAGACAAATAGGAAGCCAACCAACTGAGTAATAACTTTTCCTTGTCTCCATGCCGGTATATCCTTCGACCCTTGCCCTGTCATCTCACATCCTAACTAAGAAAAATCACAAGCTAGATAATAAATATCTATCAATAATTTGAAATCTGACCAAGATCCTCTTTTTCTTCGGTTTACTGCTGAAATTGGATGGAGGATGTACATGGGGTTTGGTATCTATGGATACAATCAAATCCAACCTGAAACTGAGCTGCTGTGATACCTCTAGCAGAACATAGGAGTACAGCGCACCAAAGAACCCAAGTCTAGTTGGCTAAGAGAGCTCTGTTCCAAGCTCTGTGATCATATATACAAACTCACTGGCAATGTTCGGCCTGGATTCCTGGGCCCTTCTCTACTGTAAACCTTTGGAATTTGCTGTTGATTCCCATTCCATTTTGCATTGTTATGCGCCACTTCTTGGTCCATCATTGGCTTCTCTTGTGTTCAACAACCTTCTTTTTTTTTGGGGGGGGGGAAATTTCAAGATAGTAGATAGATGTCACAGAAATTCAAACATTAGGCCTCCTCCACGAGGGTAAGGGCCACCACCAGTCCAACCAAAGCCCAACATCGGACAGGAGCCCACGGATGAGCCCATAGCAGAAACTTCCCATGGGCCGTAGCTTTCCCTAACTCAGAGGAGTTAAATTCCATAATTACTGGCTTGAATTTTTAATGAAAGAAGACTATGATTCTAATTTCTATGGCTTTAACTATTGGACTCTGTCAACCAAATCCAATTTCCGAGGCACCACATTTAGCCAACAATCCTTTGCTGATAGTTTAAGAAAACTATCATGCTTAATTCTACATTTGATATTAATTTTTTTCTTTTTTTTTTAATTCTGATTAAGGATTAAAGACCAACTTTGTTTTTCTTTTGATGATGAGGAGGCTGCATGCCACCCGGGTACAGAGTATTATTTACATGAGTCAGGCAACAGGAGTTGCGTTAGAGAAGGAACCGGTTGCCTGTAGGCTAAGATGTGAAGTGGAGAAATAAACAGTGCCAGAAAAAGACCAAGGTCAATAACAGGCCACCATAGAGGAGAACACAACTTAAAGAACAAGGGAGAAAGCAGAATAGGCTGATGCTGGGCCAAGGACGGCAATCAAATGCTAGCAAAAGACCAACAGGTTATAAAATTAATAAGGCAACATTTCACAATAAAGTAAGAGGTCTTTCAAGAATATATAACCTTTTTGCTTTGTTTTATTGTTTGTCTTTCGGAGTTGTCAGAAAAATCTTAGTGAAAAAGCAAGGATGCTTCATTGTATATGATTATTTTTAGGTTTAGTTGTCCTGAAACCCGGGATTAAATATATTATAAATATTTTTTATGGCATGGGGATCACCTTCTTATGCACAAAATTAGATAGTTACCATTTTCTCAT
>KE505027.1:606389-642384 GCA_000441515.1 Elaeis oleifera | reverse complement strand
GGATGTGTCCATTAATTAGAGGGCCTTTTGATTTGCATATGCGATGTCTCTTGGATGCAAAAGAGGGTGTCTAATTATGGATGCAAGGGCTCCAATAGTTGGCACCTAATGGACTTCCTAATGTAAGTTGGATAACTTAAATTAATAGGAATCCTAATGTAAGTAAGACTTGTATTATGAAATTGAATAGGATTCAATCCTTATGCCTATTTAAAGGGACCTCCCTTAAGGTCTCTAGAGCAAAAAAATCAGCAGTCCCTCACACCCAAAGGCTCTCTCCATGCCCTCTCTTCCTCTTCCTTTCTCTTCTCTTAAGTGTTCTATACACCCTTCCTTGGGATGCGCATCTCAAGGAGTTTCACATTCAGAGGAGTTTGGATACCTCTTTCTTGCTAGTTCTAGTATCTGGTAGCAACACATAGCAAGGAAAACTCTAGAGAAGAGGAAAAAAGAAGATCAAGGAGAAAGATCAAGTGTTGATCACGATCCAGGCTTCGTTTAGATTCAGCAGGCTGAATTTTGGAGAACCAAATTTAGATTAAAGAAGCTGTTCTAGGCTGATCTCGAGTGGATACTCGTAGAGGCTGGATGCTTGTGCGACTAAAAAGAACTTTTCTCTTTCAGATCTAGATTTGAAAATAGAGATTGCGAAACAGGTATATGATCTGATCACAATTTGAATTTCAGCATATATCAATTTCAGCATATGAAATAGATCAATATGATTTTATGTTTTAATGCATGCAAAATTTAGATTAAAAGTATTTTAATATTATTCTCTACTGCGGTGTTTAGAAATAAAGTTTTGGAATACATATGCATGCACCAAATCCTGAATTCCAACACTCTACTCTATCTTACTATAAGTAGGTTAGATATTATATTTAGTGTTTGCATGTATGCTAGGTATCAATCAGATCCTAAAGAATCTCATTTATTTGCTATTAAAAAAATTTAAATACTTGTCTGGCACATTTAACGTAGGTTTATGGTATGATAGATTATCACCTTTTGAATTAATTGGATATTTTGATGTTGATTTTACTGGATGTAAATTGGATAGAAAAAGCACGAGTTGAACATGTCAATTTCTTGAAGTTAATCTGATTTTGTAATTTTGCAAGAAATAAAACTCAGTGGCATTATCTATGGCCGAGGCCAAATATATCGCTGTAGAGAGTTGTTGTGCTCAAATCATATGGATCAAATAATAACTTGAAGATTTTAACATTAAACTTAATAAAATTTCAATAAGATGTGATAATACAAAATAATTAATTGAATTAAAAATCTAATTTAACTCTCAAGATCGAAACATATTAAATAAGACATCACTGTATAAGAGATCATGTTCAAAATGATGATGTAATGCTTGAATTCATACTCACAGATAAATAATTAGCTGATATATTCACTAAACCTCTTAGTGAAGAAAAATTTAGCATCATTAGAAGAGATCTAGGGATCTGCTATCAATCAGAATAGATCTTATCTTTATAATCTCAAATCAAGTTGAATCAGTCTTAAAATAATCAATTTTGTGTGCATAACCATCGATTGATCTCATTAAGAATCCCCCAATACCTTTATGTACTAAATTTTACTAAAACTGTAAAAAGCTTTAGACTCATTCTCGAGTCGACTCGAACAAGAACCTGAGTCGACTCATGCTCGAGTCGACTCAAACATATTCAAGTCAACTCGATTATTGCGGCCACAGACATTTAAACGAGCCCATGACTCCTTGCGATGCCCTAAAATCATCCGAAAATCCTTTGTAAGGGTCTCCCCTTTCTCCAAAACCCTTCCAACAGTCTTCCCTTCAATCCTTGCCCTCTATCTCTCCATCAGTCTTTGATCTATGACTGGTTTAAGTGAGATGGTGCAGACAAGGCACATCGGATGAAGAACTCTTTTGAGTCGAAGCATCGAACAGCAAGAATGAAGAAGAAAGCTCGACTGGATCAATCAACATCTCAAGAGGTCGAGTCATCCCGACCTACAGTGGAGCCCGAAGAACATGAGCTGGATGAGGTTGAGGGTCAAGATATGGAGACCTCTCCTCCTCCACAACCCTCTCCACCTGAGAGAATGGCAACTAGGGCCATTGCAATGGGGAGGAGAGTGGACTTTGCCTTCTTTGAGAGATCATTTCTCCATAGGTCTATGGCTTGAGAGAATGGGGTGGAAGAATTTCTATTGCTTGAATATCCCCATGTACTCTAGGTTGGTAAGGCAATTTTATTGAAATTTGAGAAGAGGAGCAGATGATGTAGGTACTTTTGTGAAAGGTGTACACTTTGATGTTTCCGAAGAATCCTAGCTAGAGTGTTTGAATTGCCCTTAGATGGAGCTATCCTCGAGAGATTATCGGATAAGAAGATGGCATTGAGGATGATTGTTGGTAGAGAGGATGTAGTAGGAGATATTCTAGCCCCACCTTTGGTAGAGATGAGGTGCTACATCATATCATTGGAGGAACTTTCATTCCTAAATTGGAGAGGCATGACTTTATGTCAGAGAGAGAGCTAAATGTAAAGTATCACATTGTTCAGGGGATACCTCTGAATTTGCTTGGGATTATGATGCATCAGATCAGAGAGGTAGCAGCCAAGAACAAGATTTGTTACCTTATGGGATGGCATTGCCTAGATTACTTGAGATGGCAGGAGTTTCTCTAGAAAATGAGGATTTTAAAATACAGTCTCACTTTGATGTTTATGATGCCAAGGTTTTGACTTGAATGCACTATCATGTGAAAGCTGGGAGATGGGTGAAGAATATATCTAGACAGAAAAGAACCTAGAGTAGAGGAGCCAGGAGAGCCTTCTACTCCTATTGCCCCTAGAGCTGCATCTAGTTTTCTTCTCCATCTAGGGCTGCCCCAGATCCTGCTTCACCTACCACACCACAATTCACATCCCCTACAAGCCCTTTTTGTCAGCCAGCAGATATTGATTCTACATCCCTGAAGAGGCAGGCTAATCTGATTTCAACTAGAGTTAGTGGAGAGATACGGGCTCTGTCTGAGAAGGTAGAGAGCATTCAAGTTGAGATAAGATCTATATCAGAGAGGCTCACTACCTTGGAGCAGAGAGAGTTGAGGCCTGATGCACCAACTGATCCTTCTGAGTTAGCCTCTAAAATTGATAGATTGAGGGGAGAGTAGAGTCTGGAGGCACAGAGGTGATGTTAAGGGACTTAGTCAGTCCCAACAGCTGGGGCTTATATCACTACTCAGAGCCTTGGGGAGCCTTATTGGGAAGATAAAGAGACTTGCTCCGGGTGCAGTACCAGCAGTAGTAGATGTAGCCACCCCAGTAGCAGCAGTAGCAAATGCAGCTGTCAGAGTCTCCATGTCTCGTCCTCCACCTACTCAACCTCAGCCATCTACTCAGCCTCAGCAGCCTATTCAGCCTCAGCGTCAGCAGCCTACACAACCCCGACCTCCTGCTCAATCCACCTAACTGGCTACTAGTCAGACTAGACCACAATTTTAGATCTATACTCAAGGTGGTGTGGGGTTCCTTCCTTCTCAGATGGTTGGTCCATCGAGTAGGATCAGGAGCCAGAGAGCTAGACCATCATCTTCGCAGACCTCCTCTTTTGAGACCCTAGAGATTTCTTCCAATGAGGAGTAGTACCATAATTGATATCTGCTTAGCTATTTGATGTATTAGGCTTTATGTATTCTCTCTCTGTTTGGACTTATGTTTGTATTAGCTTTAATCTGGACTCATCTTTGTATTTGCTCTTATTTAGACACCTCATGTCATTATATGTTGGTGTGTTATGACCTTTATTGGTCTAGCACATTCATTTTGTGAATGCAATGCAAAACTATTACTTATCCTTATATGATCTTGTGTCCTAATTATCTATACATTGTTGTTTTGATCGATGACAAAAGGAGGAGTAGAAATATGTATATGAGCATTGAGTATATATGTGTTTTGTGCAATATGTGATAATGTGCCATATGAGTGTGATTTAACTTTGAAACATGTGATATATGCCTCATTTGTCCTATGAGCTTTAATATATGTCTTGTGTATGTGTTATAAACATTGCAAAATTGATGAGCTTGAAAGATGAACTAACCCCTTGAGTGAGCACATGTGGTGAATTGATATTCATATATCTTAGTGTACTTGAAATCTGTGATTGAAGAAATATACTAAAAACATGAGCATATACTAAGGGGGAGCAAAGTATAAAACTATGAAAAGCTTACATCTTTATTAAATTGTGCATATTTCTTGAAACTAATATTGATATATGCATGTTATATGCCAATTGTTCATATACTCAAAGTTTTGTCATCATCAAAAGCGGAGAGATTGTTAGCCTCAGGAATTGATTTTGATGGATAACAAAATATTTCAGTATATATTTGGACTAATGAATTTCTTGAGATTATATTTTCGGAGAAATCATAGAGCATCAAGAATGAAATTTTTGAAGATGCAACTGAGAACAAATAAGAAGATTTGGAAGCTTTGGAGTGTGATACACATGTGAAATAAGATTGGATAAGGATATCCAAAGATTGGAATTGAAGAGCATTTCAAAAGAAAAAGTTCACAAAAAATTCAGAGAAAAGCACCTCGAGTCGACTCAAGATGGTTCTGAGTCAACTCAAGCTAAAACAACATGCAAGAATAGGATTGGCACATAAGAGATTCAACCGGCACACTCTCAAGTCGACTCAAGTTGAGTGTGAGTCGACTCAAATGAACAATAACAAAAAAATTTCGATCGAGCGGAGGAGTCGAGTCGACTCAAATTGCTCGAGTCAAAGTCTCAGGGTGTGAACAGAGAGCTATATTTTGAGACAAAAGTTTGAAGTAGATTTGCAGGTTAGTCAAGTCGATTCGAGGAATGCCAAGTCGACTCAAAGCTCAAGTCGAGTCAACTCAAAGGTCAGTTGAGTCGATCCAAATTTCAATGGCTAGTTCTGCAGAATTTTTATAACTGCACAGTCCACTTTCCAACGGCTATATTCAGTCTTTCAATGGTCTGAAATATCTCTCCAACCTACTAAATATTAAAAAATATCTATAAAACTCATAAGAGACAAGACTTATCATATTAATTATTGAGAGGAAGCAAAAAAGTCAAGAGCAAAAGTCTCAAAGCATTAAAAAGAGAGCATTTACTTCCAACCACTTAAAATATCAAATCAAGAAATTTTCTCAAGCAAGAAGATAAGCTCATCCGATCAAAAGCTTTCACAAAAGAAGATTAAAAGAGCTTCATCGATATTTTTACTCATTAAAGGAGCTTTTTATTTTCAATTGTTGTTCTACTTTTATCTTTGTTGTAACTAGTTTCAATAGGATTTTGAAGCTAGGGGATAGGCCTATCCAAGCCTGAGAATTGGATTGTAAGCCAAAAGTTGGCTTGGTATTGGTTGTGTTTGGTGATTCGATGTAAACTAACTGAATTTTGGATAGTGAGCTCAAAAAACTATACGATTGTAATCTTGGACAGATTATAGTGGAATTTTCAAGTGGATCTTAAAAAGTGGACATAGGTGCAAGGGACATCGAACCACTATAAATTTTGGTATTTATGATTGTTGCTTGTTTTCTAACTTTACATTGTCCTTACATTTCTGCTTACTTAGTTACATTTGAATTTAGCACGCACCAACACTTCACCACTTAGAAAAATTATACATTACTTGTTTAAATTTTTGGACAACCCAATTCACTCCCCCCCTTTGGGTTGTCTTACTAGGCAACACGTACCTCAGTGGTGTATTTTGCACTCTTTCTACCCTTTGGAGAGGAGGTGTGTATTGTGGTTGTACCTCATTAATGGGTACTTCTGATTGAGAAATATCTTGTACATCTATTTATAGGTTTTGAACTTCATCAAGTTCAATTTTCCTCCACTGCCTTCTTCTAGGATAAACTCTTTTTCTATAAAAGTGGTATGCCTACTAACAAAAACTTTTTATTCAGTAGGGTAGTAGAAGAGGTATCCCATACTCTCTTTTAGATATTCTACAAATAAATATTTATTTGCCCTAGCACTTAGTTTATGTCCAAATTTTTTTTTTAACATAAGCCAGATAACCCCAAATCTTAAGATAATTAAGATTAGGCTTCTTATCTCTTCATATTTCATATGGAGTACTAGGTATCAATTTTGAAGGTACTCTATTTAAAATATATGCAGCAGTCTCTAGGGCATAATCTCAGAAGAAAATAGGTAGATCTATAAAGCACATCATGGATCGCACCATATCCAATAAGGTGTGATTCCTTCTTTCAGCTACACCATTTAACTGTGGCATATAAGGAGGGTCCATTCAGAGAGAATATTCATTTCTTAAGATGAACTAAAACTCACCAAATGGTATTCATTTCTTCGATCAGATCGAAGAATTTTAATACACTTTTAGTATACTTTTAACCATACTTTGATACTCTTTAAATTTATCAAAAACTTCGAATTTATATTTCATAAGATACACATATCTGAACCTTGATATATCATCAATAAATATGATGAAATAAGAATATCTACCTTTGGCCTGAGTTATCATAGGACCACATACATCTGTATGCATAAGTCCTAATAACTACTTATCCTTTCTCCATATTCAGTGAATGGAGTCTTGGTCATTTTTTTATAAGATAAGATTCACAAGTTCTTAATGATTCATAATCAAAAGGATCAAAGAAATGTTCTTTGTATAACTTGTTAATTTTTGTCTCACTTATATGACCAAGGCGACAATGCCAAAGAAAGGTATTATTAACCTCTTCTCTCTTTCGCTTTTAACTTTCATCAATATGAAAGACATTATTATTAAGAGATAGAATTAGGAGAACCTTGTTAATAATGCCATCACAGAAATACTCATTAGAAAAAATATAGAGCAACTCTTATCCTTTCTATTAATTTCAAAACTTTGTTGCAAAAATAGTGGTACTGAAATTATATTTCTAATGATCTTAGGTATATAATAACAGTTTTCTAATTCTAAGATCTTTCCTAAAGACAACTTCAGGAGATAGGTTCTAATAGTTTTAGCCTAGAGGATCTCTCCTCCAGTACCATAAAGCTCAAAGTCACCCTTCTTCAATGATTTAATTTTACAATCCCACAATGACTAGCATATGTGAAAACCACAGCCGACATCCAATATCCAAAAATTTGACATTGAAGAACTTAATAACAAATTAGTATGTATCACCTTCATACTTCTTGATGCAACACTTACACCAGACTTTACAGTTGCAAGATAAGCCTTGCAATTCTCCTTTTTTAGCGACCTGTCTTGTCACAATGAGAACAGGTACCTTATCTAGAGACTTTCTTCCTCTTCTTCCTCACGATGTCACCTTTAGGGTTCAACCTTTTCTTTGAACCTTTGTTGCCTGTCTTCTTCTTGGAGATCCCATCCACAAGAAGAAGTAGAGCCTTATCCTTCTTGATATAGCTTTCAGATGTTTTGAACATATTTTAATAGCTATGAGATATTCAGTTTGTTCGTATGATAATTCACAACAAACTAAGAGAATGATTTTGGGAGTGATTGCAGGATCAGATTTTGATTCCACTCTCCATCCATCATAAAATCTAATTGATCTAATCGAGTGGTCAAATCAATTATCATGAGAATATGATCTTGTACGGATGTATCTTCTAAATAACTACTTGAATATTTCATATCTAGCAGTTTCATACAGCTCTTTAAGATCGAGCAGTATGGACAGAGTATCCATGCCTTCATACTACCTCTTTAACTCATTACTCATAGAGGCCAATATGATACACTTGACAGTAAAGTTAATATTCTACCACATCTTATATGTGGCTACCTCATACTTTATAGCATCCTTCCTTACCGGTTCAAGGTCAGGGGCATCGAAGATATAGGAGATTTTCTCTTGAGTGAGCATAATTATTAAATTCTTCAACCAATCTACTTAATTTGGATCGATCAATTTATTGGCATATAAAATTTCATGCAGTGATAATGAAAATGTCTTAATGTAGAACTAAACTACATAAATAAAGAACATAATATAAAATAAGCAGACAACTCATGATGACATACATACAACTAGATAAGAACTTTTATCTAATTGTCTCTCACTATTTTATTATGAATACCATAGCCCTCATCGATAGTAAGCGAGAAATCCTACCTTGATTTTTTTAGTGGGGTTGAGATCCGAATTCTTCACAAATGCCTTACATTACACAACAAACATTTATGAGTTCAAGGGTAGAAAATTCTCTTTTCCAATTGCAATCCATGTAATTCTCAACATTTACTTCTACCTCTAAGACATTTATAGCCTTGTGTTACACTACAAACTATAATGTCTTAGTTTAGTCAGACCCTTCATTTCTATATAGCCATATTTGAATAATGTTGTCCTTGTGTTGCACAACAAAGTAACATCATCAAACATGCCATAAAGCATTATATACCTTAAGACAATTCCACATCAATCCCTAGAGTAAGTCATGTGTTACGCAACAAACTTACTATAGTTTTTGACGTGATTTTGGCTTAGCATGAAGGAAGGCATTAGTGTGTCCCGAACATTAGAGTTTTCTCAAGTTCAAGATCACTTAACCAAATTGACCAGATAAGTAGGTAGGAGGCTTCCCATAGCTTTCCTTAGACACCAACAAGTTGGTCAGGTAAGCAAATGAACCTAATTAAATAACCACCTTTAGCACTTTCTAGACATTAATTGATCAATTGATCAAGAATTGGTTAACCTATAGTTGCTATCACTATGACAATATTATTTTTAGGAGGGCTTTTTCGATCTTATACACATCCTTATATGAACATATAAAATTTAGTAGTATATCTATTGAATATATGATCTATCATATATGCATCAATTCATATCAACTCATACGAATATATAATCATACCAAGATATATGATTGCAAAATTTATTATGAATTCCATAACATAATTCATATCAAACATATGAAACTATATCATTGCTATCTCAAGCAAAAACCTAGGTGATCTTTAATTCTACACCTAAGCATTAACATATGATTGAACCAATCAAGGGTGGCTCTGATATCACTATAGAGTTATGATGGCACAGCAAAAGCATGGATTCAAAATTTACTATGAAATCCTAATCATTAAATCCTAATCCAGGACCTCCTTGATGATTAACAATCATATGCATACATTCATAATAGAAGATATAGAAGAATACCTGTATCGCTAAATCCAAAATCCAATAGAGCTTCTACCAGGCACCCAAGTGTTCGCTCTCCAATGGTGATCTACACAGGATCTTGATCAGGACACAAACCCTTAATCAGGTTCCTCCCACTGAATTCTTTCTCCAAGAATTCCTTCGGGTAGCACAACCCCTGACCTTCCTTCCTCCCTCCAAGCCTTTCCTTTCTCTATCTTTCTTTTTTTTGTCTTTCTTAATTTTCTTCCTAGGCCCTTGTCCTAAAATTGAACTTATCCTTACTATTTTTGAACTTATCCTAACAAGAGAAGGAAGAAAAAAATTGGACAATAGGGAGAAAATTGTAAGAAGAAGAGATTGGATTCTCGGATGAGTGATCTGATACTCGATGCGCGTCTCATTTTATAGTTGGAGATCGGATACTTACCCATCCATCTCGCACCCCATCCAAGGGCTATCTTATGCCTCCCCACATCATCTCATGCCCCTCCTTATCTTCTCATGCCCAATCAAAAGGTCCAAGACACATGGAAGGCAACAGGAATTAATCTGAGAGTTGCTTCGCGTAGAAGGACTCTTCAAAAAAAATTTTCATTATTTTCGATGCATCATGAAGCTTCAATAGGACCACCCACTCTATCCAATGGTTAGAGTTCAACCTTGTGGCCATCCAATGGCTCAAAAAGGAGGCACCAATCAGACTTGGGCATAAAGAAATAATAGGCATGAAGGGGTTTTTAAGATACCTTAACCACTTGGACTCCTAGTCCGAGTGGCACCAAGGATTAGGGTGTGGCTAGGGTTTGGATCAAATCCATTTGATTTCAAACCTTATCCATTCAACCAACTATCAAATGATCGATCAAAACTCCACATTCATGATGGAATTAGCATGGAAATTATTTGGATAAGTATGAGGAGCGGACAGCTCATCCCAAGGGGCATCATATTTTTTTTTGTGCACAAGGAGAGACTCCACACGTCAAGAGAAAAATTCTCTTACTTGTGGAACCCAAAAAATCAGTGCCCAACTATTGGCCTAACCAGCCAAAGGTCAACCCAATTTAAACCCGAAAGAAGATTGGATTTAATTGGGTCTAATTAGCTCAAATTAGGAACCAAATCGAATCCAATTCGAACATGAAACTAGGATTTGCAACATATTCTAGCATGTTCATTCTGCAAACATGATCTAATCCAATTAGACCCTTGATCAATTTTTTTATGTGTGTCCTATTGGGTTTCATATCTAGCCAGTAGTAGGTCTGGATATAAGTTGACCTGATTTGATTAAAATTCAATCTAACCAATTTAGGTCTAATCAAGCTAATTCAATTTCAACAATTAGAACCCTTTCTAATTGACGATCAAATTAATTTTTAATTCAATCAAACCTACAAATAAGATTGACGTCTAACAATATATCATGTCTACCTAAAAATATAAAATTTTGATAAAAATATCAAAATATCCTTCAATGATAGATTATCATGCAATTCAATCATTCGATTATCTTTCATCCTGAATATGTTTATGAGTATGGATTTATGTCAAACTTAAACACATATTCTTATCGATTCTCCATCGATCAATGATAACTCTAATGAAGCATTAGAAAGCCTTTACTAATCTTCATCCTCCTCTGATCAGAGACTTCCTGAGTCATCTAGAGATGAGAATGCATAGGATGTCATCTCCTCTTACTAAGAGTGATCGATTCTTTATTGACCAACTGACAATCTTCATACATACTACACTATATCCAAAACATCCCGTACATATCTTAATTATATGCTTAGGTATGAACCAAAATATGAGTTCATATGCATAAGATTTTATGATGGTTTCAGGTCTAAGGATCACTTCCACTACGCCCACTTAGAGAACCATCTTTTGACATGTATGTAAGGCTCCATAAGATGTTCTCTTTCGGTGAGTCAATTCAATGAATTTATTTTCACATGAGTACCTACAATCTTGTATTAGTGTCTCTACACAAGTAGCTAGTAAGATCAGCTACCCTCTCCATCGAGCAAACATAAAATGTGCTGATCTATTCAGAACATTGATCTTTGACTCAATACTCCTATGATCAAGAATGCTTAAGATTAAAATTTAAATTTTAAGTCTCACATGCATGACCCATTAATGTTCCTTAAAATCATTGTCCTAATCTATGAGATTCATCATAATCTTAACAAATATAAGATGCAGCATATGATGAAGCATAAATACTTTATTTATTGATAAAATGTCATGTACGTGAGCAGAAAGATCAAAAAAAATCCCTCGCAATACAAATTATGATTGGCTTGTAGTACAATAATCTTTCAATTCACAAGAGAATCAAATTTTTTCTCAAACTGTCTCTAATTTATCTAATATTTCTTGGTGGTCTTAGGATAAAATTAGTCATTCAAGAGTTTGCTAAGGCCACCAAGGACATAAGACTTAGAGACATCATTAGCTAGCTTCCTATTAGTATAATTCCTCTTCATTTTTAGCTATCTCAGCTTGATCGATTACTAGATTTAGTTTGATAAGAGGTTGATCAACAACAACAATATACTTATAATAATAAAACCCTAGAAGTATATCAATCCTTTGCTTCCAATCTATAAATTAGTATAATCTAAGACCTCAAATTTTAGGGTATCACTAAATGTAGATCCACAACTGTGTAGGCAAAGAAATTTCTGATATCCATTAATATACGAAATTATAAACTCATACATCTTATAATATGTCTAAAAAATAATTCACTTACATGTTGGGAATTCATAAAAGGTACCTAAAAATATAAGAATATGATTAATTATCTAAGATATATTAATCTTAATATACCAAACAATTTGCATTACTAGTTGGGGATTTCGCAAATAGTATAATCATCTACACAAAATGATAAATTAGCAAATACATTAAGCATTGAGCATTTTACAAATTATCAAATTTTCTTAAATAGATATATGCATTATCCGTTGGGTGTTGCACCTTTTTACATCAGATTAACCAACTCTCACTATTACTGGCTATTTTTAGTTTGAGACTATAGACATGAATAATCATATACATAGTCTTAAAATATCCATAAAAAAATAACAATAGCATAGCATGCCTTATGAATTTGATGCAGTAGGCAATAAAGTTTGTCTTTTAATCTCCAACGAATGTATGCAATTATGATATGTGATATTTAAATGAAGTAGTAATAGCATATGTTGGTTAACTAAACAATGATCAATTATAGAATTGAAAATATATCTTACATGATATCAAAGAAATTAAGCTACCTATTCCTTACAAAATAATTTATCTTTCTTATATAAAAAATTCAAATTTCTCATTTATAGAACTTAACAAGTCTAAACTCTTGACATGAAATTATTGTGCAATTCATAATAATAGAGGTAATAATCACTTATATTTGTTAGATGAAATATCTAATTTCATAATATTTTCATAATAAACTTTATAAAAATTCATTCTACATGTCTGACGTGATGCCTGAAGAATTTTAGCTCCAAATCCTTCTTTGAATAGTAGTAAAAATCTTCCTTTCAATAACGGTAAAAAAATCATTCTTTGAATAACAATAAAGATTTTTTTTGAATAGTAATAAAATATATCTATAAGTGATTGGCCTGCTCTTTTAGTCAGGCTAGATTTCTTAGCATACCTCACTTATAAAATCGAATGAGATATTTATAGACATCTAATGTCATACAAAAAGACTCTTTGTTTATGAATTTCATAAATCATAGTTAACACCTTAATAAAAGTGACAAATGAAGATTATGAATTCTAAATGATAACATCTCAAGGGACATATATTTCTATCTCCCACATAAGGTTAATTCATCGACCACAAGTTCCTTGCATTGAATTCATTCCTGTTTGTATACCTCATTTTATTCCCACACCTAAAATCATGGCCTAATATATTTCCAAATTAAATATGAAATCAGATGATACATTTAGTTTAAAATCTATTTTGAACCATAAATCCAATAAATATATGGTAAAAAAAGAAAAGATCTCATGTTATTATTTGGCACATAAACGAGATGATGCCACCAAGCAAGACATTTGTTCTCTAGACATTAGAAAAACAATCATATACATGGGCAAGGAGGATTTGTAGAGTTTGGTAAATGACAAGTTCCTTTTGAAGTCTCTTCAAAACTTCCATTAAAGGTAAAAGAAAGTTGTTGATTTGCTTAAATAAGAGAAGTCACAAGTTTGTTTTAAATATATATAATTTGTTAGAAAGTTAAATAATGTTTTGGGTTTGGACAAAATTTTAGAGAAACACTTAGATGTGTAATTAAAAATATAGTCATTTAATAAGAGATTAAAAAAAGATTACAAATGTTGAAACAATACAATAGACTATTTTATCGAACATTCAAATGATTGCCAAGGGATTGAATATTTGGACGGATTAATTTTCTAGTGTTTTGAATTATTGTCCAAAAGAAATTGTAAATGGCATGCAATGCATTGATCATTTAAATCAACTATATAAAGGGTCCCAAAATAATTCAAAAGGATCTTCCTTAAGTAGGCAACTTAACATGCAAATAGGCTGCTATAGCTGATTCAAATCTCATATATGTAAGCCAAAATTTCTACTTATTTGGTAAATAGAGGACATGAAAGTTGTTCTCAAAAATAAACAAATTTTAAGTGATTTCAAGAAGTTAAAGCTTATATATATATATATATAAAGATGATTATTCATCAAGTTACGAGATCTAATCAAGATGGATAATTTAGATCTAAAGCATTTAGAGTCTTTTGAAGAGCATGCACTCTAGTGCCCCTCAATAGTTTTGTTTTTCACTCTAGCATAATGATATGTCCAGAAGGAAGAGCAAAAAATTCCTGACATAGTTAAGAGCATATTGATAACTAAGAGCTTATCAAAGGAACTAGAAGTCTAAGTCATGGTCTATGCCATTTACTTAATGAATAGAGATGCTCCACAAGAAGTCTACAAAAATTTGTGCATGGGAAATGAAATACCTTTTGTTTACACTGATCTTGCTACATGATGGCACCAAGGTGAAATAATAATAGGGCTTTAAAACCCTAATGGTGACCGAGACCAAAGTAATAGTCATTGTAATAGGAGTATTAACCGAGTAACTCAAAGGTATCTTAGCATGAAACGTCATTCTATAGGCCAAACAAGAAGGACGACCAAGGCAAGCTATTATAGGCAGATTGAATGAAGATCAATTGTGACAAGCTTGAGGCCGATCAAGCATGATTGTGGAACTTCTCTATTAGTCCAACAGAAGGTAGGGATCTGATCATTATAATAATATGAGTATTGGAGAGCCATTGGTGCTAGTTACTAGAGCTATCAAAAAATTGAAGGCTAGACATAGGTTGCTACCATTAGGAGTGGACTATTTCTATATCATTTATCATGTTATATAGATAGTAGAATATAATATAAACTAAGACTCTTCTTTTGCCAATCAAACAATCAGTTTATCTTTAATTTATCCTTACTTTTATCTTTTAAATTTTTACTTCTAATTTTCTACTAGAACTCTAGTTTACTAGAAGTAGTAGAATAACTTATAGCCCTAACTATGACCCACTTGTCCTCTTATTCTAAGCAAGTGTGATAATAGCGAAAGTCTTTGAAGATCAAGGCATGCGAACTTAGGCTACTATCATTGTCCTCTTTTCCTTACCTCCTTTTTGGCTATTCAATGTTGGTGGTGAAATGGTATGAAATTAACCTGCCTATCATGGTGGGGTTTGTGGCAAGTAATTTCAAATGTGTTTGAATTTCAAATAGATGATTTAGATAAGGAAGGAGATTATAGCAGATTTAAATTTCAGATAAGGAAGGAACTTTTGACAATCCCTTGATTTCCACCTTCAAATTAGAATAGATCTATACTCTCACGTCTATATAAATAGAGCCAAAGGGATCCTACGAGAACATGCTTCAAAAGGGAAAACTTCCATAACTCAAAGCTTTTATAGTGAAATGCTCTCAAATCTTCATCCATCATTCTACTCTTCTTTTTGTAAGTCTGTAGGTCTATGAGTAGCCAAGACTAAGCAACCAAGCTTAAGGCCAACTTGCCAAGAATGAGATTGAGGCAAGATCCAGGCTAAGGTGAAGACAAAGGTCGAGTTGATCAGCCCATGGCTCAGCAACTAAGCCCAAGGCTAAGCCGTCAAGCTCAAGGCTAACCTATCAAGAATAAGATTAAGGTGAAGATGGAGGCCGAGTTGAGAATCTCAAGGCCATGCCACCAAGCTCAAGGCCAACCTACCAAGAATAAGGCTAAGGTGAAGATCGAGACTGAGGCGAAGATCAAGGCTAAGGTGAAGATAGAGACCAAAATGAGAAGCCTATGGTGCAGTAACTAAATCTAACACCAACCTACCAAGCTTAAGGCCAACCTGTTAAGAATGAAGCCAAGGTGAAGATTGAGGCCAAGGCGAAGATGAAAGTCGAGGTGAGAAGCCCATGGTTGAGCAACCAAGCCCAAGGTCAAGCCACCAAGCTCAAGGCCAACCTACCAAAAATGAGGCTAAAGTGAAGATTGAGGTAAGGTGAAGCCTGCCGAGGTTAGAAGGTCAAGGTTGAGTCACTAAGTTTAAGGCCAACCTACTAAGAACGAGGCTGAGGTGAAGATGGAAGTTGAGGTGAGAAGCCCATGACTCAGCAACCAACCCAAGGCTAAGCCATCAAACCCAAGGACAAGCTACCAAGATCTAGGCCGATGTGAATATCCAGGTCGATGTGAAGATGGAGGCTGAGGTGAGAAGGCTAAGGCCGAGCCGCCAAGCACAATACCAACTTGCCAAGAATAAAGTCGAGGTGAAGATCAAGGCTGGGGTAAAGATCGAAGCCAAACTGAGATGGCCATGGCTAAGCAACTAAGCCCAAGGCTGAGCTACCAAACTTAAAGCCAACCTATTGAGAATGAGGCTAAGGGGAAGATCGAGACTGAGGTGAAGATGAAGGTCGAGATAAGAAGCCTATGGCTGAACAACCAAGCTCAAGTCGAGCCATCAAGCTCAAGGTCGAGCTGCCAAGATGAGGCCAAGATGAAGATTGAGGTCGAGGTGAAGATAGAGGTCAAGGTGACAAGCCCATGGCTAAGTATCCAAGCCTAAGACCAAGTTATTAAGCCCAAGGCTGAGCCACAAAGCTTAAGGCCAACCTGCTACACTTGAGGTTGAGGTGAAGATGAAGGCTGAGGTGAGAAGTCCGTAGTCAAGCAACCAAACTGTTGCCCAGAAAGAAACCTAAGAGGAGAGGGTGAATTGGATTTTCAAATTTATGCAAGTAGTGTGCTGTTTTAAAGACTAGTGAAGTGTTGATGAGTGCAAAATTCAAGTATGCAGAAATATAAAATGCAAGAAAAGCTAGAAAAAAGAACACAAGCACAAACACATATGATATATAGTGGTTCAGTGTCCCTTGCACCTACGTCTACTCCCGAAATTCATTTGAGAATTTCACTATAATCTATCTAAGATTACAGTCGAATAGTTTTCTAGGCTCACCATCCAAAATCTAGTTAACTTTACACCGAATAACCAACCACAACCTATCCCAAGTCAACCCTTGACTTACAATCCAATTTCTAGGCTTGGATGAGCCTATCTCCTTACTTCAAAATCCAATTGAAGCAAGTTACAAAGGAGAATGACAAAAAATAGAACAATAAAATACAAAAGCTCCTTTAATGAGTAGATTAGGAGTTGATGAAGCTTGTCTGTTGAGTGCTTGAATGCTTGCAGTTAAGGCTCTTGAATGTTCCTTCAATGCTCTCACACAAGTCAAGAGAAGCAAGTTAGAAATTGGTGAACTCTTTTGAATACAATAAATTTTGAAAAATCACTCTTTTCAATTTTGAATGGTATGAACAGTTCCTTCTCTTTGTTTATTTGACTTTTCTTTATATTTGAATGATTTTTCACCAAGTTTGATGTTGTTTAAGCTCAAAACTAGCTATTTTTATCTGTTGGAGATGAAATATAATCGTTGAAAAATTTCTGGAAGAAATCTGGCCCACTGCAAAATTAGCCATTAAAGGCTGTCAAAGCTCCTCGAGTTGACTCAGCCTGACTTTATGTTGATTTGACTGATCTTTGAGTTGACTTAGATGATTTTGAGTAGACTCATTCTCAGCCAACCGAAATATGTCTCTCTGTAAAATTATATTCACTGAGATAGAGTTGACTCGATTTATTTGAGTCAACTCGATCTCAAACCATAGAAACTGATCTTCTATTTTTTGAGATAGAGTCAACTCAGCTCACTTTCGAGTCGACTCAATACCATATCATTTCTGTGTGTTGTTCCAAAATATCCTAGAGTCGATTCTATTCCATCTTGAATCAACTTAAACTTCTTCAAATGGTCTTTTGCATGGGATTTGACTCTAACTTGTGTCTAATTAGCTTAAGGTCTTCTCATTTAGTTTCAATGATGCTTTGCATCTACAAAATATTCTTAGACAAAACTTAAAGATATTAGTATCTCTCTATGCTTCAATGTTTGGTCATCATCAAAATCATCTTTGGAGTCAACAATCTCTTCCTTTTTTATGATGACAAAATATTGAGCATATGCAAAAGAATGGCTCAAATTAAACTAAGTATAAGATATGCATTTGTGAGAACTTAATCACAATACATATTTTCATTTTATGAGATATAATCAGCAAAGAATTTTCCAAAGAATTCTTTTTAGCAATGGTTGAGCAATTGTCTCCCCTCAATTCAAGTTCTTCTTGTTGGTGATTTTAAAGTTTCTATCATTTACATTTGCATATTCTCTTCTTTTCTCCCCTTTAATAAGTGCATTCTATGAGATTTAACATTCATTAAACATTCATTTTGCATTTGCATATTGTCTTCTATCATTTTGCATTTGCATATTCTCTTCTTTTCTCTCCCTTTGTAAGTGCATTCTATGAGACTTAACATTCATTAAATATTCATTAACATGCTCATCAATTATGTTAATATGCTCATCCATTAATGTGCTCATTAACTCATACTATGCTCAATCTCTTTTTCTCACCCTTTGTTATCATGAAAATCAAGCAATGAGACATTCATAAAAAGATAATTGCATTGAAGAGATAACTATGTTTGTATTATTTACGAAAGGATGCCAATTAAACAATACAATACAGATTCAGTCATTGCAAATGAAGAGTAAATTTTAAGCCTAGAGAGACTAATCCTCATCAGATGGAAACTCGATGATAGATTCAAAAAATGAGGAAGAAGGTGCCGGGTGCCAAGTCTTGCTTCGGATCCTTACAAAGGGTCCAGGGCGGATAGGAGGAAATCTAGTGCTAGGTCTAACTGAGGCACTGAGGGGGGCCTAGCTATAGATGGGTGAGGTTGACTAGTTAAAAGTCTCGATTGGATAGGCTGGCTAGTGGATGACTGACTCATCAGCTGATTAATCTGTGCCTCGATCTACCGAAGTACAGTGACGAAGATCTCCATGCTGTCATGCTACGTAATGATAATTTCTTCAACTCTTTTTGCAATTTTGACAGCTTCTATAGTCAATCGCTCAACATTCTGAGATAACTTAAATGTTCTACTTTGAGTTTTTTTCAAGATTTTTAGTCTCTCAGATAGATTGCTAATCTGTTGGCTAAGCATGTCAAAATATCCCTCAGATGACACCCTATGCTCCTCTAATTATTATAAAGCTGCACACAGTATCTCCATACCCTCAGGCCGTGAACTGATGGCGTCATCAATCCTTTGTTCAACCTGACTGCCTCCTGAACCAATGAAGCAATATGATCAGAGGCATTGTGGCTCTCTATCCTCTCCAAACTCTCAAGTCTCAAAGTAAGTCTAAGCATGTCACCACGAAGCTATTGAAACTGTGACTGAGTATCCTCTCGAAGCTCATCATGGCTCTGCAATATTTGAGACTTGAGATCTACAAACATCCTGCCTATTCGCTCCATAATTTGATCCACACCAGCTCCCTTTACAGAAATGGTCTGATGCATCCATAGGATGTGGGATGAAGCTGGAGTAGGACAATGCTGTGGTGCTGCTGGAGGAGGTGCTGAAGAGGGGCCTGCTGCTGAAGGTGAGCCAAGTGCAGTGGCTGGAAAGGGAGGAGAGGGTGGTCCCTATGGCTCAAAGTCATTCAAATGATCTCTCTCTTCTCCCTCTACTTCTCCTCTAGCCTATTCCTATCTAGACTCCATTCGAACCCATCTGCCCTAGACCTTATGAATCTTCATGCGATGCAAGGCCTTGACATTGAAATAGTCAGTATGCATGAGTTCTCTATGATCCTCACCCATAAGATTAATCTGAAAGTCTTTGAAACTTAAAGTAAACCTGATGCCATATGGGAGGCAAGCTTTTGACCTATTTGCCACATCCTTGATTTGTTGAAGCATCATTGAGGTAAGTTCATCACATTCCCTTGAATTAAGTAGAACATTACTGCCAGCTCTCTCTTAGCAACCCAATCTTGATGCCCGATTTTAGGAAGAATATGTGGTTGACTATGCTGTGCAGTAGTCCCATCTTCATAAATTATTGATTTGCAATTACTTGCTCAATATTTGCTAAAATTTTTCTCTCCAATACACATTTTAAAGCTTCAGTTTTATCTTCCAAGTTTAGGTAGCAGATCCCTATCCTAGATACTTTCAAGATTTGCCCCAGTTTTCTCTCAGTTAAGGAAATCTGCACACCCTTCACAATAGACTCAACAGAGTCTCCATGACTCCTAACATTTTCAAAAAACTCATGCACAAGATTTGGGTAAGTCGGTACCTCAAGAGAACACATCTTCTCCCAACCTTGCTGCCATATCCAGCTGCCAATCCAGAAGTGCTCATCATCCAAAACCCAAATCTACTTTTCTTCTGGTTGTGACAACTCTCATAGCCATGAATAATCGAGGGAGAGGAGGAGGAGAGTGGGAAGGAGCAGATGGTCCTTCAGAAGTCTCCTACCAATGCTTCGCCTTTTCTTAGCTGACCGCGAGTCCCTCTGGTGCTTGCTCACTGCAAAGTTTGTGTTGGGTGCCATGGAGTAATTTGGATTTATCAAGAACGAAGGGAGAATCAAGGGAGTTTGGAGGGAGTCGGAGCGAGTCGATGTGGGTTTGGAGAGAGATGACTCGAAGAAACAGTGAAAGATAAAGGTGAATAGGGTTCATGGGATCCTTAAAAAAAAATTGGGCCTGACGAATGAATTGATTTAAAATTCTTCGAGTCGACTCAATTTTGAGTCGACTCGAGTACAGTCTCAAAACAGAAAAGATTACAAAATTTTCAAAATAGCTTTGAGGCATTTTAAGATGACTCAAATCAATTAAAAATATATCAAAAAGCTTAAGATAAATCAATCAAATCTAAAGGAAGAAATTACTAATTAGGTTAGCTAGATAGGGTCCTTAAAGAGCAGTGAAAAGGTTTCTAGGGCACACAAGAAATATTGATTCAAGAAGTTTTGAGTTTGGACTAGTTCAGTGTAAGATGAAAGATTTAATCTAAATGATAACAAATTACTATATCTCTTCTAATTATGCTAAATTTTTTTCACTAAGTGGTTTGATAAAAATGTTAGCTAATTATTTATCTGTGAGTATGAGTTCAAGTATTACATCACCATTTTGAACATGATTTCTTATAAATAATATCTTATTTCAATGTATTTCGATCTTGAGTATTGAATTAGATTTTTAGTTAAATTGATTGCACTTGTGTTGTTATATCTTATTAAAATTTATTAAGTTTAATGCTAAAATCTTCAAGTTGTTGTTTGATCTACATGATTTATGCACAATAACTTCCCACAGTAATATATTCGGTCTCGACCATAGATAATGCCATAGAGTTTTATTTCTCGCTAAACCATGAGATCAAATTAGCTCCAAAAAATTGATATGTGCCACTTGTGCTTTTTTATCCAATTTGCATCCAGCAAAATCAGCATCAGAATATCCAATTAACATAAAAGATGATAATCTACCATACCATAAGCCTACATAAGTGTGCCAGACAAGTATCTAAAAATTCTTTTAATAGCAAGTAAATGAGATTCTCTAGGATCCAATTGATATCTAGCACACATACAAATATTAACATAATATCTGGCCTACTTGTAGTAAGATACAGTAAGGAACCTATCGTACCTCTATATAATTTATTATCTACTTTCTTATCCCTTTCATCTTTATCAAGCTTACAGGAGGGACTTATAGGTGTGCCAATCAGTCTTGAAGTCTCCATTCCAAACTTTTTGAGTATTTTCTTGTGTATTTGTTGGTTGATAGAAATTTCTTCTTCACTTTACTTAATTTAGAGTCCGAAAAATAAGTTCAGCTCTCCCATCATGCTCATCTCGAACTCATCTTACATAAGCTTGATAAATTCTTGATAAAGGGATTCATTAGTAGTACCAAAGATAATATCATCCACATAGATTTATACCACCAATAGATTATCATCTTTCTTTTAAGAATAATATTTTATCAATATTTTTCTAGTGAATTCATTATCTAGTAAAAATTTACTTAACCTTTCATACCATGCATGTGGGGCTTGTTTTAGTCCATATAAAGCTTTATGAAGTTCAAAGACATGGTTTGAAAATACATGATTTCAAAACTAGGTGGTTGTTCAACATACACTTCTTCGTTTATATATCCATTAAAAAATATACTTTTAACATTCATTTGATATAATTAAAAGTTCATAAAATATGTAAATGCAAGTAGTAGCCTAATTACTTCTAATCTAGCTATTGGGGTAAAGATTTCATCAAAATCAATATCTTTCTCTTGATGTATCCTTTAGCCACTAACCTAACTTTATTTTTAATAGTGATGCCATGTTCATCTAATTTATTTCTATACACCCACTTAGTTCCAATTATAAGATGGTCATCAGGTCTATCAACTAGTATCCAAATCTTATTTTTTTAATTCTTCTTGCATAGCATTTATCCAACAAGGGTCATTTTCAGCTTCTTCTATTATTCTAGATTCAATTTATGACATAAAACTAAATAATTATTAATATTTCTCAGATAAGATCAAGTTCTTATCCCTTGTGATGAATTATCGATAGTAAGATTTTTAGGATGTCCATATGCATACCTCTACTCTTTTGGTAGTTCTTGTCTTGGACTTGATGTGGGCTCTTCATTCGTTTCTTCTTTATCCTCTTTTCTTAGATCTTCTTCATTGTTTTGAAAAAAATTATTTTTTAGTGTGAGACTATCCATCTTGTTATTGAGAATACCTGCATCCTTATCTAAAATATCTAGAAAAAAGATTTATCATTAATTTCATCAAAAACTATATGGATAGATTCTTCAACAATGAGAGTTCTCTTGTTGAAGACTCTACATGCCTTATTTGATATGGAGTATCCTAAGAAGATACCCTCATCTGACTTGACATCAAATTTTTTTAAATTATCTTTTTCATTATTTAGTATAAGCATCTACAACTAAAAATATGAGAATAGTTTATGTTTGGTTTCTTTTCTTTCCAAAATTCATATAGTGTTTTCTTTAGAATAGGTCTAATTAACACACGATTTAAAATATAGCATATAGTATTGATAGCTTCCGTCCAAAAATATCTAAGTAAATTACTTTCACATAACATAATGTATGCTATTTCTTATACTATGTGATTTTTGTTTTCTACCATCTCATTTTGTTGAGATATTCTAGATATAAAAAATTATGATCAATTTTTTTATCATTACAAAATTTTTAAAATACTAATTTTCAAATTTGGTGCCATGATCACTACGAATACATACAATAGATATATTTTTTCATTTGAAACTTTTGGATAAAATTTAAAAATACATTGAAGGTTTCATCTTTTTGTGCTAAAACTATTACCTAAATAAATCTGGAGAAATCATCTACGATTACAAGACCATACTTCTTACCTTCTAAACTAGTGGTTCTTATGGGTTCAAATAAATCCATGTAAAGTAATTCTAGAGGTCTAGATGTTGAAACCATGCCTTTTGGTTTAAAAAAATTTTTACTTTATTTTTAAATTGACACACATCACAAATTCTATTCTTTTCAAAATTTAATTTTGGTAGGCTTTTAACAAAATTTTTCTTAATAAGTTTTGAAAGAAAATTTATGCTTGCATGGCCTAATCTACGATGCTATAATCAACTAGTCTCATTAACTTTGGCATCCATTGCAACAAGATATTGATCATTCTTCATGTGAAGATCACCCAGATCCATCATGTAGACATGGTTATATCTATGTCTAATGAACATGATGTCATTATCATTAGGACTAGATACTATGCATAATAAAGACTTAAAAGTTACTTCAAATTTTTTATCACAAAATTGACTAATACTAAGTAAATTATATTTCAATCCATCAAATAATATATTTTGAATAGAAGTAGAGGAAGTGATATGAACGTTACCAACACCAATGATATATCCTTTTTCATTATCTCCAAATGTAACCATTCCTCCATCTTTAGGTTCAAAAGTGACAAATTAAGATTTATCACCAATCATGTGCCTTGAACAATCACTATCAAGATACCAAAGCCTTGTCTCCTTTCGGGCTGCAAGACACTTCTACACAAGAAATTAAGTAGAGTTTTTGGGTATCCGAGTCATCTTAGATCCTTTAGGGTTAGTACTCATGGTTCCTTTGAGAACTCAAATTTTTTTAACCATTTTTCATTTAATTTACTGAAGTCACATGCATAGGATTTATGACCAATCTTACCACAGCAATAACATGAAACATTTGAGATAGGATTTGAGGAAGCTTTGACAAACAGATTTTTTAGTAATTTTTGCTTTTTTAAGGTTTAATCCTAATCCAGTCTTGTTAAAAATAGCTCCTTGCTCATTTAATAATATATGTTATTTTTCAGAGCTATAAATAAACTTCACTACAAATGGTTTGATCTTCTTTAGTTCATCACTTAATTTCTGATTTTCACAAGTTAATGTATTAAGTTTTTCAGAAATCTTTTTCTTTTCATGATTAAGTTCAAGATTTAGCTTTTTTAATTCTTTATTTTTCAAGGTTACTTTCCTATATTCAGACATAAGTTCAAAAAAAGCATCTTGTAATTTATCAAATATAAAGTCTGGAGAGTTTTCAGTATTTATCTCTTCTTGATGAGCCATCAAACAAAGGTTTGCCACCTCTTGAGTTTCTTCTTTGGAGTTTGAGTCATCACTATCACTCCAAGTGGCCATCATTACTTTCTTCTTGAACCTTTTGGATGACTTCTTAAGAAGAGGGCAGTCCATTCTAAAATGATCGGATTTCTTGCACTCAAAACAAACAGACAGCTCCTCCTTTTCTTCTCCTTTCCTTACTTGGCTCACCCTTGAAAGTCTTCTTCTTAAATCCATGCTTCTTCTTCTTTATGAATCTCTTAAACTTCCTTGCGATCAAGGCCAAGTCTTCTTCCTCCTCTTCTTCATCGAAATCTTTACTTTCATCATCCTTAGAAGTAGTAGTCTTGAGAGCGATGATCTTCTTCTTCTTGATTTTTTCCTCCAGATTCTACCTCATAGTTAGCTCATGAGTCATTAGAGACCTAAGAAGTTCTTCTAATGGTAGCTTGTTAAGGTCCTTGGTTTCTTGAATGGTGGTGACCTTCACTTTTCAAGCCTTTGAAAGTGATCTAAGAATTTTGTGAACAAGCTCACTGTTAGAATAAATTTTTTTTAAGCTTTGCAAACCATTGATAATATCAGTGAATCTAGTAAATATTTCAAAATAAATTCATTTGCTTTCATTTTAAATAATTCATATTTGTGTACAAGCATATTTATTTAGTTTTTTTACTTGATTGATACCATCATGGTGATCTTTAACCTATTCCAAATCTCCTTAGCTGATGCATATGTAGAAATTCTATTAAACTTATTAGGATCTGTTGCTGCTGAAATCGATCAAGATCAGAGGACGGACACCTGGTCCTCGTGCAGGGATGCCGGTGCTAGAGTGATTTACAAAATAAGTACTAAACTGAAGGTTGTAGCTCTGGTGAGGATCTTTCGATGCTCAAATTAGAAAATAGAGAACAAAAAGCAGCAATGAGTTCTTTGAGAGGGATTGGATTGGACTTACCTGGGTCCTCAGGGCTCTGATTGTTTATATAGAAGGATGTCGGATAGCTGGATTGTTAGCTGTCAGATCGCACAATCTCAAAATTATCAGACTGTTGGACATGCCAAACTAGATGAGATAATTCAGCCCTCAATCGCTCCTATAAGATCAGAAAAGATGGTTACGCCAAATCTTATCTATTCGAAATAGACAGCTGTTGCGTACGTTGAAGAGATTAATCGACCGTGCAGCTCATACACAGATTAGACCTCGGAGATGCCTCACTCAGTATGGAGATAGACTCCTCAGCTCATACGACAATCAGCGGTCGTGTTGATGATTTGAAAATTTGAAATGCCTTATGATGTAACATTGATTCGAGGCGCTCATGGTAACCACCATAACACTACCCTCCTACTCCTGAGTCTGAGAATCAGGTGAAAGGAGTACTCCAAAAGTACCTCGAATCCAATACCACGTACTTTTGCCTTCACGCCTGCCTTCTACATTTAAAGCGTGTGACATCAGTCTAATATGATTGATGCAGTGGGCATAACTGATGGGACTAATCAGAAGACAGTCCCTTCAAGATTTTAATTACTTTACAGCGGCTTTTCATTTTTCTTCCTTTAAATGTGTGCTTTGAAGGCACAGATAGCCACAGATCTGCAGAGGTAGTTACGGATCTTTTTTGTGCTGATTATTCATCATGATTCATTGGAGCAGGATGGATTTATAATGCATGAAGAGACTTGAGCAAATTTTGACTCATAGGAGGCAGATCGTGGTTTCGATTGTTGAAACGAGATCCGCAATCGAGAGAGAAGAACATGCCACTCCTACCATTGAGCCCATAGTCCTAACATTGAAAGCCGTGATGTAGAATTTTTCAAAAAAAAATTCAATCGACAGGGTGCTAACAGAGACAGCACCGAAAATGAGCACCGAGGGATGGTCCAAAAAAGATCTGATTGAGGTAGTGTGGATGGAAAAGACAGTCGGCAACTCGAAGAAAGATCTAGCAATGACGATAGAGATTGGGGGATCTCTGAAGATGGCAACTCCTGTTGGGCACTTTCTTGCATCCATTTCTTATGTGGGACCCTCAGATTTGACCCCTCATGTTCCATCCACAGAGGAGAGCCTTCAATCCATGGTGGAGTACTTAAGGAACCTCCTACCACCAGTCGAGAGGTTGTTTCTCAACAAACAAAGGGAGGAGAAGTGCTTTAAGATTCCTTGTACATGTGGGCTAATGTCTGGCAAGCTTCGTTAGTTCTAACCTCGTCGTTCCAATGATAGACAAGGAGGAGATCGACTTGCTGAAGTATCGATTAGAACATCTAGAGAGGGATAATATTGAGCTGGCCAAAGAGCTCAGCTTTATAGAGGAGGCTCTTCAGGAGGCCCAAGAGTCAATTCTCCATCAGGACGAAGAACTGCGATAGGCCAAAAGATAGATCAACACCCTCGAACAATAGAAATCTAGGGCCGATAGAAGGGTTGAAGATCTCGAAGGATGGATTAAAATTATCGAGAGATAGAGGTCTGAGGTTGAGAGAGACTGTCATCAGATCTGTGATGACCTAGAGCACTTGAGGAGGACACTTGAAGTGAGAAGAGATTCTCCTTATCTTGAAACTCACTTTTAAAGGAGCCCCAATGGTGGTCCATCCAAGAGGACCAGAATCTCCAAAGAAATGAGCCGTGGAGAGAGAGTTTCTTGAGGAGATGGGTGCTCCATTTCAAAGGGTGTTCAGGTCTCCTTAGAGCCGCTTTCGGGAGTCCAGGAGATCAGATCGGAGGTAGAGCACTGGCTTTTCTTGTAAAGACTTTAATGAATAAAAAGAATATTTGTTTGGAAGTCGTTGCTTCATTTTCAACTTTAAATTTGCATCTGTAAACTTTATGAATTTAGCTCGGCTTATAGAGAACGGCACATATAGGTGCTCAGATCAGCATGAGGAAATGCTCAGTGCTCAGCTCAATACGAGTAAGGTTCTAGGTAGCTCAATTTTAGCATAGATATATTTAAGATAACTTTGATTGAAGTGAACATATTTAGAGCAGTTTAGAACAACTTGAATGTAATCCAACCATTCATAGATCTAAAGTATCATAATAATCATCCCAACACTACCCTTTACTCCTGAGCCTGAGACAATGCCTCAGGTGGAAGGAGTACTGTTGAGGTAATACCTCTGGCCATACATTGTGTGTGCCGGTGGTGATCTTGTGCCTATAGCATCTAGGGTTCTTTCAACGGTATTTTGAGGGTTTGATTAGTTATCCCTGTAGAGGTTTCCTCAAGGATCTCCCTCTGCTTCTCGTGCGACTCGGGCTCTGTAGGGGTCTAGTAAGTTAGCCTCACTTTGGAGTCACGAGATTTTCTCAAGGGTCTGATAAGTTAGCCCTCATGAGTGGCATTGTGTGCCTACGACAATCTTGTACCTATAGCATCAACACTTTTCATCTTTATGTGAGAGGTAGTGTGTGCCAACAGTGAGCTTGTGCCTATGACATCTTGTACTCTCGACGGTATTCTGAGAGTTTGATTAGTTATCCCTCTGGAGTTTTCTCAAGAGTCTCCCTCCACTTCTCATGCAACTTGAGCTCTGTAGGGTCTGATAAGTTAGCCCCACCTCAAAGTCACTGAAGTCTTCTCGAGGATCTGGTAAGTTAGTCCTCATTAGTGGCGTTGTGTGCTTATAGTGATCTTGTGTCTACGACATCTAGCACTTCTCATTTTTGAGCGAGAGGCAGTATGTGCCAACGACGAGCTTGTGCCTACGGTATCTTGCACTCTTGGTGGCATTCTGAGGGTCTGTTTAGTTATCCCTCTGAAGATTTTTTCAAAGATCTCTCTCTGCTTCTCATATGACTCGAGCTCTGTAAGGGTCTGGTAAGTTAGCCCTACCTCAATGTCGCTGAGATCTTCTCGAGGGTCTGGTAAGTTAGCCCTCATGAGTGGCATTGTGTGCCTACGATAATCTTGTGCCTATGATATCTAGCAATTCTCATCTTCACACGAGAGGCACACAGCGCGAGTTAGTGCCTATGGTATCTCGCACTCTTGGCGGCATTCTGAGAGTCTAATTAGTTATCTCTCTGGAGGTTCCCTCAAGGGTCTCCCTCCGCTTCTCAGGTGACTCGGGCTCTACAGGGGTCTGATAATTAGCCCACCTCGAAGTCACTGAGATCTTCTCGAGAGTCTGATAAGTTAGCCTTTACATGAGTTGACCATAGTTATAGCTTAGGATCTTAAGTAGACGGAGGAGGCAACTCTTGGAGAACTCGGGTGCCCATCACAAATTGATGGCTCTACAAATTTTATTTTCATGAAAATATTGTTACATCATTGGTAATATATGCTAAGGTTCACCAAGTTCCATGGCTTAAAAATTGGAGTCCCATCGAGCTGCTTTAGCCTATAAATTTCTGGGCGTACCACTTCATCTATCTGGTAAGGACTTTCATTCAGACGATAGCCCTCCTTCTAGAGCCTGCTCATTAGACTGTGAGACTTCGGCTTGCTGCATCACTAAATCACCAGCTTGGAACTCTGTTGGCTTAACCGAGGTAAAACTCTGCTTCTCTTGCTTTACCGGTCGATAGATTGGATCCACCCTTAGGTGATGAAATATCACCTCAGAATCGATGCCAAGCATGTCTACAGCAGACCAGACGAAAAGATCCACATTTTTTTGTAAAAGATTTAGTGAGCCAGCATTTGGTTATCTTATCTAGATGTGAGCCGATTTTCACCATCCAGCTCGGACTCTCTTTCCTCAGCGGGATATCTAAAAGGTCCTCTATTGGTTGGGGATGCCCGTCAATCAGGTCCTCCCCTGCATCCAAGCCTATCGGGAGCTTGGGCTGGATCTTTGTCGGGTCGGTTGATTCTTTGCTTCTCAGCTTGATGGTAAAGCATTCACAAGCCATAGCTTGATTGTTTCGGATCTACCCTACTCCATGCTAAATCAAAAACTTCAACATCAGATGGTAGCTTGGGACAACAACTTTAAAAATCTACAGGCTAGGATGGTCAAGGATGGCATTGTAAGCCGAGGGGCTTTCCTGACCCAGATGACCCTCCAGTAATCATGTAGATTTTTCTCGAATGGGTCATTCTTCTTCCACCATTTGCCCTTCGACCTGCTGCCCTCCTACCGCGCTGGTGCTTGCTGAGGCAGAGGGAGAGGTTGCTGAGGCAAAAGGGGTGGCTATGGAACTCTCAGAGCTCGATGTTAAGGGTCGCTCTTCGGATAAAATGATTTAGCTGTCTATGCCTGACAAGCCTTTCAATCTCATCATAACGCTGGTGGCAGTTTTCAATATCGTGACCATGGTCACAATGGTTAAAGAAGTATCTATTCGAGTCTAGACAGTATTTCGATCTTGTTCTCATCAACGAGGCTCAGGTAACTCAGGCCCCACTCGTAACAACACCTCTCTCCGAGGAACAGTTAGGGGCATGTAGTTATTGTACTGTCCAGGAGATGATGGTTGCCGAACTCTTTTTGGAGGACTCCAGGATCGATGATTTCGACCCTCATTATTTCACCTCAAGCGTTGGGATCGGGAGCACTGGCATTTTTTCTCCTCTCATCTTGGATGGCACTCCTTATTGGGTCTCACTGCGGCTAAACTAATAGGAGTATCATCGGCAAAGACCTCTTCCATGCGGGCATACTTCTCTATACAGATAAATATATTTAGGAGATCCCGAGGAGAAGTGTTAATTAATGACTTTTTCAAGTCATCCTTCAGTAGACCGCTCATCATTGTGACTATTGCGATCGACTGGTCTAGGTTTTGGACCTCCAAGGTCGCCACAGTGAATCTATTCATAAAAGAGTAGATTGACTCACCCTCCTTTTGCTTGATAGTATGGAGGTAGTCGAATCACTTCTACTGTCACCGACTGTTGATGAAATGACCGACGAAAGACCGACATAAGTTTTCAAAAGAATAGATAGACGTCAGTCTCAAACTCGAGTATCACTACTGAGCGGCCCCCTTAAGGGTTGGAGGGAATGCTCGATAAAAGATTATATCTGATGCTCTCTGAAGGAGCATGACTGCCTTGAAGGTCTTCATATGATTGATGGGGTTGGTGGTCTCATCGTAGACCTTCAGTTGAGGCGGTTTGAAGTACAGAGGGAGTGGTTCTTACATAATTCTTGAGATGAAGGACAGCTGGCTATTATCCCTTTCATAGGGCAAAGCCGAGAAGCCATTATTGTTGAGGGCCTTTTCTATTTTTTGATCCAACTACTGTCGAGCTCCTGGAACCGCCTTTCAAAATCAACTTCTTAGACAGTACCAGCCTCAAACCGCAGAGAAGATCGGCATCTAGGGGTTGAGTCATGGCCCGACTGTGTGGGTTTGGAGATCGCCGTCTGGTCGGCTGCTAGGCCCTAAGGCAACTTTGATGAGTCAACCTCCTCTCTAGACTTCGAGGAGGTGCCTGTGGCTCTGATTGAGGTGGTGACTGCGAAGCCACAGTCAAAGCAGGATTCTGTGAGGGCACCACTACGGAAGGCATAGGTGGCACTATCGAGAGAACTATATGATGCACCGTTATAGAGAGTACAAGGATTGTTTGAGGAGGCTGTGGCACCACCTGAAAGGATATGAGAAAGATCTGGACTGTTTGAATTATGGTTGTCAAATATTGAACTTGCTGGAAGAGCTGACCAAATTGGTCGACCATAACTGGCGTCGGCTGGGCCGGTTGAACCGGTGGAGAGATGATCTGTTGGATTGGTAGAGGGATTTCTGGTGCCAGTGGTTGAACTTGATTATTAGCTTGGCTGGCCGTTTGTCGGGAAGCAATGATATTGAAAAGTCGAAAAGATGTCCATCTTGGAGCCATGAATGCAAATATAAACCCTTTCTCTATCTGTTGCTGCTAAAATCGATCGAGATCGGATGACAGACACCTGATCCTCATGCAGAGATGCTGGCATTAGAGTGATCTGCAAAATAAGTCCCAAACTGAAAGTTGTAGCTCCGACGAGGATCCTCAGATGCTCAAGTCAGAAAAGTAGAGAACAAAAGAGTAGCAACGAATTCTCTGAGAGAGATTTGATTGGACTTACCTGAATCCTCAGGGTTCTAGTTGTTTATATAGAAAGATGCTGAACAACTGGGTTGTTAGCTATGAGATCGCACGATTCCAAGATTATCGGACTATTTGGACATGCCAAACTGGATGAGATAATTCAACCCTTAATCATTTTCGTGAGATCAGGAGAGATGAATATGCCAAATCATATCTATTCGGGATGGATAGCTGTTGTGCACGTTAAAGAGATAAGTCGGCCGTACAGCTCATACACAGGTTAGACCTCGGAGACATCTTAACTCAGCATGGAGATAGACTCCTCAGTCATACGACGGTCAGCGGTCATGTTGATGACCTAAGAACTTGAAATATCTTGTGATGTAGTACTGATCCGAGATGCTCATGGTAACCACCGTAACAGGATCTAATGCACAATATGAACATTCATGACCTTAGCATTTAATTCTATCATTCTCATGTCATGCTCATCCCAATTCTCTTTTGGTTTGAGAATATCTTTACCATCTACTTTAATTGTGGGAGTGTGTGGACCTTTGATTATAACTCTCCAAAGTTGATAATCAAGTACTTGAATATAAACGTGCATGCATACTTTCCAATATGTGTAGTTTGTTCCATTGAATAAGGGTGGACGGTTGGTCAATTGCCCTTCAGCAAGAGACGCATTCATTTGGATTGCCATTTGATCTTAACTCTTAATTTCTAAATCAAATATAAGTGAGTATCAGACTCTGATACTACTTATTGTCCAGAAAGACGATCCAAAAGAGAGGGTGAATTGGGTTTTCAAAATTTATACAAGTAGTGTGCTGTTTTAAAGACTAGTGAAGTGTTGATGAATGCAGAATTCAAGTATATAGAAATATAAAATATAAAAAAATTTAAAAAAGAATATAAGTACAAACATACACGATATATAGTGATTCGGTGTCCCTTGCACCTACGTCCACTCTCCAAGATCCATTTGAAAATTTTACTATAATCTGTCCAAGATTATAATCGAATAGTTTTTCAGGCTCACTATGTAAAATCCAGTTAGTTTTACATCGGATAACCAACCACAACCTATCCTAAGTCAATCTTTGGCTTACAATCTAATTTTCAGACTTGGATGAGCCCATCCCCTTGCTTCAAAATTTAATTGAAACAAGTTACAAAGGAGAATGATAGAAAATAGAATAATAAAATACAAAAGCTCCTTTAATGAGTAGATTGGGAGTTGATGAAGCTTGTCTGTTGAGTGCTCGAATGCTTGCAGTTAAGACTTTTGAATGTTCCTTCAATGCTCTTATACAAGTCAAGAGAAAGTAGGTTGGAAGTTGATGAACTCTTTTGAACACAATAAATTTTGAAAAGTCACTCTTTTCAACTTTGAATGGTACGAACAATTCCTCCTCTTTGTTTACTTGACTTTTCTTTTATATTTGAATAATTCTCATTAAATTTGATATTGTTTGAGCTCAAAACTAGTCATTTTTGTCCGTTGGAGATAAAATATAGTCGTTGAAAAAGTTCTGGATGAAATCTGGCCCGCTGCAAAACTAGTCGTTAAAGGCTATCAGAGCTCCTCGAGTCGACTCGATTTGACTTCGAGTCGACTCAATTGGTCTTTAAGTTGATTCGGATGGTTTTTGAGTAGACTCGTTCTCAGTCAACTGAAATATGCCTCTCTGTAAAATTATGTTCATTGAGACAGAGTCAACTCGATTTTGTTTGAGTCGACTCGGTCTTAGACTGCAGAACTGATCTTTATTTTTAAGACAGAGTCGACTCGACTCACTTTCGAATCGACTCGATGCCGTGCCATTTCTGTGTGCCATTCTAAAATATCCTAGAGTCGACTCTATTCCATCTTAAGTCGACTCAAACTTTTTCAAATGATCTTTTGCATGGGATTTAACTCCAACTTGTGTTTAATTAGCTCGAGATGTTCTCATTTAGTTTCAATAATACTTTGCATCTATAAAATATTCTTAGATAAAACTTCAAAGATATTAGTATCTCTGTATGCTTCAATATTTGATCATCATTAAATCATCCTTGGGATCAACACAAATCCAAGCCCGAGCCACACCAAGCTCGAGGCCAACCTGTCAAGAATGAGGCTGAGCTAAAGATCAAGGTCAAGATGAAGATGAAAGCCGAGGTGAGAAAATCAAGGTTAAGCTACCAAACCTAAGGCCAAGGTGATGACTCAGGCCAAGCTATCGAGACTAAGGCTAAAGCCAAGCTATCATACCCAAGGCCGAGGTGAAGCCTCAGGCTAAGGTGATTAATCTAGGCCATGTTACCAAGACTAAGGCTGAGCTACCGAGCCCAAGATTGAGGTCAATATTGAGACCAAGGTGATGATCCAGACCAAGCTACCAAGATTGAGGCCCAACTATCAAGCCCAAGGCCGAGTGAAGGTCGAGATCGAGATTAAAATTGAGGCTAAGCTACCAAGCTTAAGTCTAAGGTAATGAACCAAGCCAAGCTACCAAGATCGATTCTAGCTCCCAAGCCCAAGGTTGAGATAAAGGCCGAGATTGAGATAAAAATCGAGATCGAGTTACCAAGTCTAAGACCCAGGTGATGACCTGGTCAAGCTACTAAGTCCAACGATAACCTATCAAGCCCAAAGTCGAGATGAAGACTAAGATGACAAGGTGATGAGTAAGACCAAGCTACCAAGATTGATGCCAAGATAGCAAACCAAAGGCCAAGGCAAGAAGTCTAAGGTAGAGCTCCTAAAGGCCGAGCTCCCAATGTAGAGTTTCTATAGGCCGAGCTCCCAATGCAGAGCCTCCAAAGGTAGAGCCCCCAGAGATCGAGCTCCTCACTACAGAACTCCAAATCAAACTCTTAAAGGCTGAGCTCTTAAAGCAAAAGCTTAGAAGGCCAATGTCAGGAGCCCAAGGCCGATACTAGGAGAGCCCCCAGAGGCTGAGCTCCCAATCCAAAGTCTCTGGATGCCAAACTCTCAAAAGATAACCTCCTAAAGCCAACCTCAGAAGGCTAAGGTGAGGAGCCCAAGGCACCTAAGAAGGTCGAGGTGAAACAACCAACCAAAGAATGTCGAGGTGAAATGACCGACTTCAGAAAGCTGAGGTGCAAACTGATCATAATCAAGCCAACCAAATAGGATAATATTTACACTATTCTAATCTTCTCTAATATTTTTTTACTATTGTTATTCCAAAGCTGTTCGTGACTTAAGCATCGGAGTACTCAGTCAGAGTCAAGCTAGTAAGCTTTTCTCTTTTTTTCATGTGCAGAGTGCCTCTTTTTGGATCAACCAGCATCTTCCAAATCATCATAGTTGGATAGGATTTTGGCAGCAATAGATGGCATTACCCATGCAATCATCAAATATAGCCGTAAGACCCATTATCCATCCTTCAAGGGCCCAACAAGCTTGTAGGTTTGTTATGGGAAACGCTTTTAAAAGCATTATAAATGCTCGTGCGCTAAATCAATGTAGCACCAAGTTAGACGACAAGAGTTGTAGTTTTACCTTTACCCAGTATGATGCTCTATAACTTGTTTGACATAAAAAATATGTTCATCATGGACCGGCTTCATATTTAGTTGGTGAATCAAGTTATGCATTCTAATCCAACTAATTCCAAATGTTGTCATGTTAATACTAGTGGTTGATGATCTATTGAAAATGTGAATAAAGTATGTCAAAATCTACCAGTTTTGACAATCTGAACATTTATGATAAAAAAATTCTTTGCTAAAATCCGTATCCTAATATCCTAATGGTTTAATAAATTATTGGTAAAATAAAAAACGATCACCAAAATTTTGATAATTAATAATTAATTTTACCAAAATTTATATCATCCGGTGGTAAAAGTGTGTTGATGACCCCCTATTTTGTTGTGTTTGATGGAATGGGATGGTTTTTTTCCCTAGTTATCCACCCAATCCCACTTACAACTCCTTTCTTTTCGAGAAGCCTTATTTACTTTTACAAAAGGTTATTAATGGAGGCTAGCAATGCCTAAACTTGGGCAAAGAAAAATTCTCAACCTAGAACCCAAAACTTGAGGATGGTCCTCCTTGGACAGCATATCAGTAACATACATGCGGGGGATTAAGCAACACGAGATAAAAATATGTGGTCATTAGGCTGCGTAGCCTCAAAATTTGGTGCATGTCATATCCAATAAATGGTAAAGGTAATTATTTAAGAACAAATTGATTCTTTATCCTTTGTTTACTATATTTTTAAAAGAGTTTTCGAGTAATGGGAGATAACCCACTTAGTGCTCTCTCTGGAGCTCCGTAATATAACTCCACAGAAAAATAAAAAATATCATGTTGGAAACTGGTTGATTTATAGAGGTTGCATGTGAATGCACAAGGTCCACATATGGAAAGGCAAGAAGGATGAAGAGATTCAACAGTTTTGAGTGAATGTCCCTCTTTTTAAGCTCACTTGGAGCCATCCACTAGAGTCAAATGTCATCAATTAAAGGCAACATCCATGCACTTCTCAATCAAAAATATACATTTAGACCTAAAGCAAGAGAGAGAGAGAGAGAAGGAGAGGGAGGAGAGAGAGAGAGAGAGAGAGAGTATT
>KE505027.1:549902-589497 GCA_000441515.1 Elaeis oleifera | reverse complement strand
CTCTCTCTCTCTCTCTCTCTCTCTCTCTCTCTGTCTCTCTCTCTCTCTCTATCTATCTATCCTGTGGCGGTGGAGTGTGGGAAAAGGCTGACTAGTCATTAATAGGTATGGGTAAGCTAACTAAGATGAAAGAGTCTCAGAGTGGTCATATGGACTGCCAATGTAGAAGGTCTAGAAGGGAAGTTCTATTGGTGAGACCAAAGCGGTTCATAGCACCACCTAAGAAGAACTATCACCTTAAGTGAGCCTGAGGTTTTATTGTTGAGAGCAAAACAGGAGTTTCATGGTGGCATTAGGGGACTGGAGTTCTTACTTCTTAGACCACAAATTGCTTGGTGGGTCCATCAGTGCTTGTACCATCGTTAGCCCATTGTTTCACTTCCTAGGGTACAATTGGAGTGAAGGATGGCTGGTTGTCAGTGGGAATGCAGTACCATGAACATAAAGGAACATATATCTTGGCTGCTTCGACTGTTTCTGTAGTGTTACTAAGAAAATGTGGTTCGATACTAAACAAGGAGATGGGGAGTGAATGTCTGTGATTCTATGAAGGCATGCTATAGGTGGAAGATGGTTGATTTGAAGTCTCTTCAATTGTTTTGGCTGTTAGAGCATGGATCCTTCAGGTGAAGATCTGTGTTGAGGCTGCCTTCCTAACAGAATTGCTACTTTCAGCTAAGAGGAGTCAAAATGTTCATGATATTGTTACTTGTGCTCATTATGTTTTGAGGAAATGACATTTTTTCTATATTCTTATAAGTTAGCATCATGCCATAGATCTTGAGAAAATGGTGGATTAAGATTCCTATATTGGTGTTCTTTCCATATGGAAATCTGTCTTTTGTGCCTTTGGTAATAAGGTTCCTAGTTTTGGATACATGGCTGGAAGGGAATGGATTGGAGATTATGCTTTAAGGTATACAGAGCTTGTTTCTAGATTTTCGATTTTTTGTTCCATCACACTTCATTTTGAGCAGTTCCTATGGATTAAAATGCAGCAAAAAAACCTCGATGATAAACTATATTTTCCAGCAGTCAAATGGCAATTCTGTTTTATCCCTGTCTTCTTGGAAGTTCTGTCCTTACATAGCTTCTATCCTGATTCATCCCAGGTTATTGTTGATTCCTCATGTCTCTTATTGATAACTAATCATTGTGCCACTTGAGTTAATAGTGAGACTAAAATAAAGTGCAAAACAATAACCTGTCATCGTTGTTTTAATGAAGCAAGCAGCAACCAACCAATGGCAACTAATTAGACTACAAACAGAAAATCTAGAAAAATAATTTATGATCATGAACAGAAAAGTTGAAAAATGAAGGGATGGGTAGCAACGTTGTCAAGGATTTTGTGATTCTAGTGACCTCTAACAGCATATGTGCCTGACAAACTTTCTATTGACCTGGCTGGTTATCTTTAACATGAGCAAAGAAATCATGAGAGGTCAAAAACAACACAGATTTCCTTTTCTAGATCATATATGTTACCATCAAAGTATACTATTATAGCATGCTGGGAACTAAATTTAGTCAGAATCAAGATGGGGCCTTAGGCAGATGAAGAAGTGCTGATAAAGTTGCTTCATCCCTCAATTTCGGATCCTTCTTATCTTTGAGCAATTCTGACTTAGTCAAAGTTTCATTTTTGGTCTCATTGGTTTTACTAAGTTGCTTTATGGCCTTTCCATTCCTGAGAGTCATAACAGATTTGGCATATTCTAAAAAAATTTCAAGGGCATTGGAACTGTTAGCCATATATTGCCCCTTCGGGTTACTCTCAGTCTCAGGTTGACTAGGCAACTTTCCTCCTCTCCTATTGAATGCAGTAGCTAGCTGGCCGATTTGGGTCTCTAGCTTGGCTATGGATTGTATATGGGAGTGAAGGATCTGGGTGTTGGTTTCTAGTCCTTTCAATGCTTGTAAAATCTTCTCTTCAAAAGGCGAATTATGGGTAATTAGAGAGGATTGAGGAACATTTTGAAACTGTGGGCAGGACGTATGCCTATAGGTCGCATCTAGGTGATTTGGTCTTTGTACAGTCGAGTTATTCACTGATTGTGATTTTCATGAAAAGTTTGGATGGTTTTCTAGTCTGGATTATAAGTATTGGAAAATGGGCTATTACCTAATTTATAAACAGGTTGGATTTGGGTTTGGATTTGCTGAATTTGCTTTTGTATAAACTCAAGAAATTGGGGTGCGGCTGGGCATTCACTCACAAAGTGGGTGTAAATCGAACATAAAGCACAAAAATCTTAAGCAGGAAAGGATGGAGCAAGAGAGTGTCCGACGTCCAGTAAGCGATCTAATTTTTGGGACAACTCATCTACTTTACTATGGATATCTATGAAATTTCAACTTCATAGATTCCACCTTTTTGGGCAAAGATGGGTTTATCTCTACAAGAGACAAACATGTGATGCAAGAAATTTTCACCAAGGGTTTCAAATGATTGTCATGCCTCATCCTCACTTTTAGCATAAATGTCTCTCCGCATGAGGCGTCGATCATTTGTCAGTGTTTCTCTGACAATCCATCATAGAAACACTGAACCAATTGCTATTTAGGGATTGCATGGTGTGGGGAATGAGGTCCTTAAGTTTCTCTCATATTTCATGGAACAATTCTCCATCCATTTGAAAAAAACTAGTGATGGCTTTCTTAATTTGATTGGATTTTCCAATTGAAAAGTATTTCTTGAAAAATTTTCTTTGGAGTTGGTCCCAAGTTGAAATGGTCGCTGAGTCTAATGAATTTGGCTAATGTTTGGCCTTATCCTTGAGCAAAAAGAAATAATTTCAATCTAAGAGCATCATCAGAAAAATCTTAGATTTTAACAGTGCAGCATATCTCAAGAAATTTATTTAGATATTTGTATGGGTCCTCATTACTAAGTCCATAGAAAGAAGGCAGTATTTGAATGATATTAGACTTAATCTTATATTGGGATGCCTCTACAGGAGGCATCTGAATACAAGAAGAATATGTATATGAGGATAGGATGAAATACTCCTTTAATTGACAAGGAGGGTTGACTTCACCATGTGCAGCCATATTCCTTGAACGGATAGTTCAATAGTCTTTTCAATTTCTTCGTCTAATGGCTACAATTTTGATTGCAAAGATCGACAACCAAGCATGTAACCAAGAGTTCTAGATTAGAAGAATCCTATTCTGTTGTATTTTTTTTATTTTAATTGCAAACAAGTTTCACACAAAAGATAAACTTTAGCTAAGGTTTAATCTAAATCTAAACAGCTTCTAACTATTCTAAGTTTATCTTCAAGCCTTCCAAGTTCAAAATTAACCAATCAAACTGACCAGATAAGTATAAGATTGATGGGAGGCTCCCTATGCTTTCACAATGGTCCTAATTAAATAACCACCGCTCTTCAGGATTGTATATCTCGGAACCACTTTTCTTAGACACCAATCGATCGATCAATTCCAAACCTGGTCCAACTTTCAAGTTTTCTTGTTCTAATGAGCTCGAATTCCTTAGGGTCTAATGTCTAATTAATTTATTAGGGTTAGATTAATGTAAAATGAAATGAACTTATTTGTGGGTCAAAGAAGAGTGATGAAATCCTTACCTTATCTTGTATTAAGATTTGTGCCCTTAAGATTGATTTGAGAATGATATGCAACAAACAAGATGTCCAAACAATTAATTTTTTTTTTGTTTTGTTTCTAATGTCACTATATATATTATGATATTTCTTTTTAATGTTGAAACAACTGTGCTAATGGTTCCCGGCAACGGCGCCAAAATTTGATGTTGTTGCAAGCATTAAAGATAATAATTTACTTTGACTCAACTATTATGTAGAATAGTGTGAGATCAAGTGTCGAATCTTCAGGGACCAATGGGCTGAGTTGTGTTCAAATTAGAGAATATGGTGAAGAAATAAGAATTTTAGGATTTAAGAAAATAAAGAAACAAGTTGATAGAGATAAAGTTTGAGAAAATCAGGTAAAAGAAGTGCCTCAGGATTTTCGAATTCGTCCTTAATCATAGATTAGTATTTTAATTAAAGCAATCTAGATCACTAAAAATTATAAGCCTTGGTGATGAGTAAGAGATAAATCTATAATTTAGTACTCAACATAGTTTATCATACTGAGCACGAATTGTATCTTCAGATCACAACTCATCTCTATGTAGTCATAAACTATTTGAGAACAATTACTACAAACAAGAAGTATTACTACTTAAACACCATGAATAAAATCATAGAAATTATTCATATTTGCAAAATATTTAATACTATTTAAAAAGAAAGAAGCCTTACAATATTCAAGTAGTTGATTGCATAAGAAAAAATATACAATAAGATTCAAGAAATCAAACACAAATCTGAACTTAAGGAGTTTATTTACTCCCTGAGGACGAAATGTTTAGCGCTCATGGGTTGGATTTTGCTTGCTGCCAAAAGTTCATCTTCTTTGAATATTGGGAAGACCTTAAAGAAGAAGAAGAAGCAGAACCTTCTTATGCCGCCACAAACTCTCTCCCAAAACTTCAAAACCTGGCAGCCTCCCTCTGTTCCTCTCTCTTTACTTCTCTACAATTTTTCTCCTTCTCCCCTTAGGCCGCCCCACACCTCTTTTTATAGCCCTCAAGACCTCACAAACCCTAGTCGCCCCAAGTCTTTCCTATCTTGGCTCTTCCCTTTCTTTCTTTGGCTCTCCTCTTTAGGCAGCATCTCTTGATGGACGGCGGAGATTTAGAGACCTTGCTTTGCTTGTGCTTGCTTGTGTTTGTTTGTGGTTGCTTATTGCAGCCACACGCCTCTTCCATATTTGCTCTGCATCCAAATTTGCTGTGAAATCTTCTCCATTCATCAAGCATTGTGATCCTCGGGCTTGGATGTGCACATGACAGGCTTAGGCTTGGACTCAAGCTTCGTCTTGGGCTTGGTAACAGCAAATGTTGGGGTCTTTGCTAGTTGGTGTGTAATTAAGTCTTCATAATTAACAATTCCTGGAAAAGAACATAAGAAGTATCAAATACTAAATAATAGAGATTAAATATCAAAGATTTTAATGCTTCTTATGTCATATTAATGCACTGATCACTAGTCTCAATAAATGGTATGGACAATTAATGAATGCAATTGTATGTAATTAACATAAACAATGCATACTTTTGATCTTGAAAAGACATATCAAATTGATTTGAACTACAATGTGTGTAAGGATATCTAGTTCCTTATGGAGTGTCTTTGCTGCTTGTAGATATCAGGATCCTTCTTGATCATAGTTAGACCGGAATTTGGCTCTAACCAAATATTGTGCTCAACTACTTTAAATAATTTGAGCTTCTTAGATGACCATCCTGATAATAATCTGATGTCTAATACTAGGCTAGCCATCCCATCGAAGGGAAGATCGAGGCAGTAAAATCAGACTCATAATTTGGCTAAGATTGTTGAGGGTAGCAACCACCCAAATGTGATGTTTCAGACATGGGATATCTACAAGGGTCATATTGTGGTTGTGCAGAATAGATTTTGGTGTATCATTCGTATCCAAATACATCCAGGGACCCTATTCTACATGCTAGATCATCTACGATGGTGCTATGCTCCAAATATCATGAGGGGCATGTCTTCTATCTCCTGTATGCTATCATATTCTTGTGAGCTATAGGTTGTGCACCATGGTCGGTATCCTATGAGGCATGAGCGAACTGTGACTTATCGATAAATCGACTAAGATGGTTGCAAGTCACATGCACCCTCGACTAAGACCATAAGGTTATAAATTGCATGCGCTCTCGTTGTGTCCATTGCTACTTCCCTAATAATTAGAAGCATCATTACTCGAACCATCATTGTCATCAACACTCGTATTGTGAGATGATCTAGACAACCGCTCATCTGACGGCTCATTGATCTCAGAAAATTAATATCTAAATATTTCTCCTTAATTTTCAAAGAATAAATTAATATATAATTATATAATATCTAAAATTAATTTAGTTTTAGTTAATTTACCATTAGTTTATTTAACACAATAAGCCCTTTTGTGCTGTATGTATACGCATGACCTAATATTTTCTGTTTTGGCTTCAATTATTAATAAACCTACGTAAAGAACTCCACTATGATGGTAATCAAGTGAAAGGTTCTAAAACCCAAGTTGCATGCACTAAAATAACAACCCTGATAGAAATGCTGTGCCTTCTTTCTAGAGATTAGTGTGCTGCATTTGTTCTTGATTTATAAGCATGTAAAGGTGAAAATTTTGATAGCATGCATAAGAATAACAGCCCATGTTGTCAGTGTTCATATTATGACTATGTTGTGGCCTGTAGGTGGCCAGATTAATGTGCATTTATGTACCATAGATATGAAGTTCACATTCTTTTATTGCATGATTAAGATTTACCTGATTGGTTAGTTAACTTGTCACAGGTGATCTTATATAGGTCTGGATTAGTAACAGCAGCTTTGTCATTAGTAATTGCTGCTTCTGCAGCTTTTCTTCCTGAAGGCAATATCTTGGGGGATGTTATCAAGCAGGATATTGACTTCTTGTATATTATTGGTGCTGGAGGTTTAGGTTTATCATTATTACTGATTCACATATACATCACTCCTATTAAATGCTTCCTCCAAGCTTTATGGGCAATTGGTGTTTTTGGATCTGTTGGAACCTATCTAACTCTTGCTCAACCTCTTGATGAGAGCTTGGTAAGATATGTCATAGACAACCCAGCCGCCCTGTGGTACGTTGGGCCTCTCTTTGCAGCATTGACTGGTCTTGTCTTTAAAGAAGGTACACAAACTTTTTATGTTAATATATAATTTTCTTTATCAGTAGCATGCCACTTTTCAATGGTTGCTTGCATTACCATAATTATATATTCTTTCTATGCCTCAAATGTTTAACTGTTGAATTATGTCTCATATAGAAGATATTGAATTGTGTGCCTGCAATAATACGTCTTTCTTTTGTTTGACTAAATTTCTTGCAAGTTCTCTGAAGTGGCTCATTTTATGAAGTGTGAGGTTCTCTGATGTGGCTCATTTATGAAGCCAGTTTTATAAAATCCTGTTTGGTAAATGTCATAGCTAACACAAAACCAACTGTTTGCTATTGGATTTGTTCCCAGCTTTTAAAATCCTTTTAAATTCTGGATTTCTCTCAATATCGGCCTTTCTCTTCTGATTTTTTGACACATATCTGAATCATTCTCTGATCCAAGTACTTGTTTGTCACTACATTGATCCATACCACTTTACTTCGTGCTTAAATGCATGCAGTGATCACGATGTGCCTTTACTAACATCTCTCCACATCTATTTTGACTAAGGTTTCAATTTCAGTTCTGCATTGATAAAAGTAGTCATTTCAGTAATTGCTTTTATTATTTGTTTTTTTCTAGATCTTTTCCCTCTAAAGCTTTCCACTAATTCAATTTGGCCTTTGAATAAATCCAGATTAAATGGCTATCATGTAATGACACCTCATTGAATCCAGATCCCATTCTGTCTATTGAACGAGTTCCAGATCTCATTGTTCTCCAGTTCTTTATCATCATCCCAGTTTCCCTTCCCCTCTCTTCTAATCCACACTAGAATCCTGTACGGCTTTCAGCGGTGGTGGTGCGATGCTATCCAGCTTATGGAAGAATCCCATTAGACCCCTCTCTTACGGCCTCTTCCTCCTCATCCCTTCCTCGCAGCAGTCTTCTTCTCCTCCTCCAACCCCTTCTCCGCTTCCATCTCCTTCAAGTACGTATAGATCTCTTTCTCTCCCTCCTTCCCTTTTTTCCAGCCTTTTCCCCTAATCGCCCTTGCAAACAGGTCTTTTTCATGGGAGAAATCGGAAATCTGGAGCGCCCGTAGGGTGGTCGACTGGAGGCCTTGCGACTGGTGGAAAACTGGAGCTTTAGCTGGTCGGTAGAAGCCCCGACATGCCCTTTTGTATACCGTTAAGGCTAGGGTTTGCAAGGATCTTGGTCATTTGTTTGTGCTCTTGTTGGGATCTCTTTGTGTTTGTCTTTTATTTGTACACCTGAATTTATGTTAACTGGCTTCATTGTAGAAGATTTCCATTGGTTTTTGTTGAAATGCTGCAGCTTTGCCAGTGAGGAGCAATGGCTTCATCAGGGTGGACTGCTATGGCGGCCTCAACCAGATGAGACGCGATGTTAGTGATGTTTGACTTTTTAATTTGGCTCTTCTTGTGCTTTATAATGAATAAAAATCTGAACTTCGGTGGTAATTATAGTTATGTGATGGCATTGGGATAGCTCGGCTTTTGAATGCCACTCTAGTTTTGCCGAAATTTGAGGTCGCTGCTTATTGGAATGAATCGAGGTATAGTAATAAAACTATTGAAAAAAAGGGGTATATCTTTGAATCATGATTCATAGAAATTGGTGTTGATTGGAAGTTTCTATCAGTGGCTTTGCAGATGTGTTCGATGTAGACTACTTTATTCAGCAAACAAGAGGTTACATAGAAGTCATTAAAGAGTTGCCAAAGGAAATTGCATCAAGAGAGCCATTCAAAGTTGACTGCAGCAAACGGAAAGGAAATTTTGACTATGTTGAAGCAGTCCTTCCTGCTCTGTTGGAACATCGCTATATATCTATCACACCAGCTATGAGCCAAAGAAGAGATAGGTATTGTTTCTGACTTGTATGTTCATTGTGTCTGATGTGTTATTTCCAAACACATTCTTCTTCCTGTTTAGTTTCTGATTGGTTTGGTAATGCATTACTCTGTTCATATATCTACTAAGTTTGTATGGTTGGTGAAATGTTTTCAGCCTTCCTATGTGATTTTTGTTTATTGTGTTATGTGTACATCTTGTAGTTCTTTGCTAATGCTGGGAATGTGGGAGAAGTTAGATCTTGCTGCTTGGAGAGACACTCTTTTTGTTCATGAAAAGGGTGTTGGTTTCTATGATATGCTAGAGAACACCTTTATGCAATTTGTGCTGACAATATGCTGAAAAAAGAAATCATATGGAGTGCAGAAGCAATCAAAGATGATTGCATTACTTGTTTGATCAAAATTGAGTTTTGTACTGACTACCGATATAAAGCAAACAAAGTATTAAAAAAGCAAAAGATCTAATTCAAAGTGTGACACGAGAGACACCCAGCAATATTAACAACTCATCTTGGAGGATCTGCCCCCTCAAGAACAATTTGGAGCTTCTTCTACCTACTCAACTGCATAGAGTTGAAGCTTAGAAGACCTAGCACTCACTTAGATAGCCTTGTCTTTAAGCATGTGATGGTCTGTTTTGTTGTACCGAAGATTTGCAGACTCGGTATCGAAACCTATGCTAGTCGGCCGTGCGGTATAGATTCGTATCGGACCAGACTGGCACGAACCGACACAGGCAAAGGAAGCGAATTGGGAGGAGAAAAGAAAGAAAGAGAGAGAAATAGAGAGAGGAGGGGAGAAGAAAAGAGGAGGAAAAGCCGTCGGAGAGGCTGTTGGACAATCTCCGGTTGGCTGCCATGGTCGTTTGATGGTGCACTCCACATGTGCGGTGCCACGGACGTGAAACAGGAGCATCGCCCCTGTTCACAGGTATTTTTTTAAAAAAATCCGGAAAAGCATGAAGCCGACAATTGGCTTGCCGGCTTTACTCAAGTGAAGCTGGCAACTTATTGCTGACTTCATTATTTTTTGACTTTTTTTAAAAATACGATGAAGGAACAGGGGCAACAGTGAAGCAGGCAAACCTATTGCCGGCTTCACTGTTTTTATTTTTTAAAATGCGATGGAGTAGGGGTTATCGCCCTTGTTCCACGGCTGCGGCTCCACTCGCGTGGTTCCGTCGTTCGGTGGCCACGGCGGCCACTCGGCAAACTCCGACGGCTTCTTTGCCGACTGTGCCTTCCTCCGATACGTCGCTTCTCCCTCTCTCTTTTTACTCGTTTAAAAGCCCTATCGCGTGACAGTCGAGTCTTGGAGGCTTCCACAGCCCTCCGACAGCCGCAGCAGGGCACCGTTGGCAGTCGATGGTGTCTACTCTCTCTCCCTCTTCTCTCTCTCTTCCTCTCTTTCTCTCTCCCTCCTTCAGTATACCGCTTTCTCCGATCGAACCATCCCGATTCTCTGTCGGTTCGGCTCGGTACGGAGTGTACCGACCGGTTAGGGCCGGTACGGAATTTCTTGGTTGTACCTACTAAAATCTATGGAGGGAACAAGACCCATTCCCTCATCCTTTCCTTATTCCACCCAACCACATCACGAACTATTTAATGTCTAAGAATGTTATTCTTGTTTTGATCTTCTTCTACATAAGTAAGATATTCAGAATTATCTATCCGAACTTTGTGTAACAAATATGTTGTTCAATTACATGTACCTCCATGTTAAAATTGTCTCAGGTTAACTAATCCTTATTAGTTCATCGATCCGATAACATAAGCCACCATCAACAAGAAAAATAGGACTGCACAAAAAATTCCAATATTGACCTATTACAGTATTTTTCAACATCTTAAATTGAGAGCATTGGTAATTATGGGGAACATTGATCTTAACTTCTGTTGCTCATATATTGGATATCATGCTTTTGTGTTGAAAGGCCACTAATGTTAACAATTTTTCTTATGGAGTTATGACTTTGCCTCAAGTCCAAGAAAACCTATATCTAATAGCAATAGAACCTTTCACCTGATTTCTTTACTGTTTTATGGACAATTGAATCTCATCTTGTTTCTATTGTTCCCTTCTGTTGCTGCTTTCTTCACACAATATACATATAGAAGAAATTGCTCCTTGGAATGATGTTCTTGTCTCTATGACCATTTTCAAAGAGGCTTAATATTCATGGATTTCAATGTCCTAAGCTTAAGATCTTTCCTCGCACCAGAACCCATCTATCATCAAACTAGCTACAGGTCTAATTCCCTATCTTTTTGTGATATAGCTTAAGACCATCAACTAGGGGCCTAGACATAGATAAGTTATTTGTCTAGACTTAACTATTTCCTTTTCTCCAATATTCTATTAGGACCGCAGGTCTACCTTTTGAAATTTGAGTACCTTTAGCTAAATTTATGGGGTTCATCAGGTAAAACTCATCTTTTGGATGTGTTACATATTCTAGCTGAAAATGTTTGACTAAGTTCTTATGGCATGAAATTGCTGGGACAAGATATGAGACATAATGACATTTCCTTCAACTATTGTCATGGTAAGTTTGGTTTAGCAGTTGAGATTTGTTTAGTCAATAAAGACTCAAATTAAGTCTAGATCTTTTACTATTCAAGTTATTATGGCTTGTATATATATGGGAAAGGCTAAAGGCCATATCAAGATGTCAAAGATGGTTTATCAAGTTCTAAATTTATACCCCATTGTGGGAAATTGGTAACTTTGTACCATTATCAATATTTAGTTTTGTTTCTCAATCACTTCAACAAACTGGACAAGATTATGAATGTAAAGGAGAAACTTGGGCTGCTAAGTGCTAATAGACCTAGGCCAAGCCCATAAGTGGGGCCTTCTTTGGGCCACGAGGGGTTATAGAGTAGGCTATGGGCCAGCCCTGGGCATCAAATTCTGGGCTCTAATCTGTTGCAAGCTTGATTTGGGCAGGTCCAAGCTTGGCCCTGGGCAGCCCATGGTACATTGGTGCTTTAGAAATTGAGCTCTACCACCTATTCTCCAAATCCCCTCCCTTCTCCTGTGTTGTGTTCTCTTCTTCTCTACAAGACACATGTCATGGCACTATTGGACGATGACGTGGAGGTGGTGGCAAGAGTTGGAGGGAGGGCACAACAGTGGAGAAGAGCTATGGAGAGGATGGTTTGACGATGGTGGTAGAGGAAGCATGCAATGGTGGTGGCAAGTGACAGAGGGAGCATAGGGTGGAGGGAGCTCATATGTGGGTTTAGGGCCAAAATTCGATGAGATCCAGGCTGGGTTCTTCACGAACTGCTTAGAGTTTAACTTCTTATGAGTTAGGACTTGGTTAGGTTTTTTGCTGTTTGAGATGGGTTAGGGTTCTTCATTATGGTTTTTTTTTTTTAAGTTTGCTTGACAGTGAGAAGGAGATCATGTACTTTTGTTGCCCGCTAGTTGAGAAGGATTTTTTTTTAATTAGAAGTTTATCTGGCTGTAAGCTAGGTCTTGAGTAAGTCATCATGGGCCTTGGTAGGTCCCAGGCCTTACAATATTTTTGAAATGAGACCTGGCCTGGGTTGCCTTCATATTTCTGTGAAGGCTTGAATTCATGACTGGTTGGTGTAAGGTTAGCCAATTAGCAGCCTCGGAAGAAAATGAGCTGCTGTTGTTGTCGTGGCCTAAAGTAGCTATGAACTTCCTTTAAGAAGAGATTTGGATACACGAGGTGAATTTTAAGCATTAGAACTATGTTCCTTTGGTTGCTCATAGGTCAACTTGTTAAGGATGGTAAGCATGGTTTGGGTGGTTTATAATTGAGCATTATCCTTTCCTTAATGTAAGTATTCACAAGAGTGAAAACTTGCTAACCGTGAGAAATAGATTGGGCTTTGCATAAAAAGCTAAGGTTCTCCTAAATTGGATGAAGCATGGCAATAAACTTAATGTGCCACTTTCACTATAATCCACTTATATAGAATAGTAAAAAGAGCCCTTCTATTAATCATAGATCATAAAGATCATTACAAATATGAAACAATAATTTTTTGCCTTACCAACTTGGTCTTGTTGCACCTAGTAACAAACATACATAGACCATTTCTTGAAGTATGTGTCCAAATAGCCTAAAGTCTTGATAGTTAGCATTGATTTCACAATTCATCACCATTCTTACAAGAAGGCAGACCTAATATGTTGATCAAATCCTCTTTCACATCTGTGGTTGTTTGTGGGGGGTGGGGGGAGTAGGCTATTTGACAGAATGGTTCAGGTGGCTATTGAAGTGATAAAGTGGGCTAGATGGGCTTAGTAGGGCTCGAAGCTACAATGTCACCATTGTGAGTGATATGTTTCAACCGGTTAACCATAAGCTCCTATGGATATGTACATGTAGTTCCTTCAGGAAGAAGGATAATAAGAGGGGATCTTCGATTTATCTGCTTCTTCCTCTTCTGGGATTCTTACTTTTATATAAAGTATATATGTAAAGTTGAGTCTGTCTACGTGAACCAACTTTCAATGTTAGAAGAAAAGAATAAAGGTGTATTGGAAGAATGAGTTCAAACAACCTTACATTTATCATCATTCTCTTATCGAATAACAAGATGAGAATAGCATGTAAGTCTGGTGTATTTGAGCAATTGACAGTGTTTCTATCATCAAAGCAAAGAAAGGAGCTTTCTCTCGAGAATGAACTGTGGAAATGCCGTGGTGTGAAACTGAATTCATCTTTATGGGTAACATAGGAGACATGTCACCTTTCCCTCGGGTATCTTAATTACCATTATTTAGCTTTCATTTTGCCACTAATTATTAAATTACATATGAATAAGTCATCTTGTCTTTGAAACAAGGGGTAAACTTCTTTGTGTGCTTCAAACAATTTTATCTTCTTCATATTATCAGTATCTCTAGAGTCAATAATTTTCAATCAGGAACAATATTAAGTAACCCACCAATGGAGTATGCTCACAAGAACTGAATTCAAAGGAATTGACAAGGGCCCATGCAAGCGATGGAGCATGTGGTTTAGTTCAATGCAAAGCAAAGAACCTTACCAGAGCTTGGCATGCTGTGAATCCTCTTGAAAGACGGTTGTCTTCAGAATTGCAGACACAAGTGGTTGAATGGCTGTTGTCAGCTTGTGCCATAAGGTGTTGGATTTATCTTGCTATGACTGCAACCCTTGTGTTTGGTTGTGGCCGTTGAATTTGGGACCCTTAATAGACCACCCATGACAAGCTGGAGGAATGTGAGGATGGCATCGAATCACCATCAGTTTGATTATCATGTTGTTATTTATTTATTAAAAAATATATTTCATCAATCTTTATAATTTAGTATCTGTCTTATGCATTGTTTTTCACAAATTAAATTTCATTTTGCATGCACGTGTCACCACATTAGGAATTTTTTAATAGTGAAGTGTCAAATACTATGAAATGCCTGGACTTGATGGATAACATGGCTACTATTCTTGCACCAATTTCCAGATTTAAATTTCACACCCAGATACATTTTCCAGTTTGCAACAGTCACCTTATCAGGAGTTTTTGGAGGTTGAAGTAACCATGTGGAATGCTTTGACAAATTTTCCAATTGCATAAATACACAACATATAAAGATGCAGACACAAAGAGATATATAGTGTAAACCACTTGTAAGAATATGTTTTTACATGCTACTGGATTCAAGATGGGGAGCTCTGACATGGAAATATGGACTTTCAAATATAAATTCTACAAGATTAATAATGCTTATAAACTGAAAATTCTGTCTTTTCAAGACTTCTTGTTTATTTATTAAATTGTCCCAAAATCAATAGTTCAAATGACAATACAATGTCAATGTGTTGATTTTGGGACAACTTGATGAATGAGCAAGCATCTTTAGAACATAAGATTGTTCCTTGTGGGCATTTTTAGGCCCTGTAGGCCTTATGCAGTTTAGATTTCCATTGAACCTGGTAGTACATGTAAAATCCCTTTTTCTTTTTTTTGCCCAACTTGTGTGCATTATGACTTATATCCCCTCTCCTCTGAATGGGATTGGGAGCTCCAATCCTGCTTGTTCAAAATCAAACATGGAAAATTTAAATTAAAGATCCAATGGTTGATCATGATCTGCAAAAATTAAATACCTAAACTAGTAATCATGTGTTTTGAAGGTCATTGGCAGATGCATCAAATGGCAAGCCTATAGACAACATAAGGGCTTGGTGCAATCTTTGATATGATTTAAAGTTTAGAAGCACTCAAATTAATTAGATCATAATCAGCTTGGTTGATGCAAAGTTCGTGTGCATTTATGATCTGTTTTGACATAATAGTGGTATTGGCATTGTCCCTTTCATGTCTACTTGATGCCTAAGTAATAAATTTCCTAAACATTCGATTTCTGATCTCTAGGAATGTTTAGGTGTTTTACATCATGATCAATGCTTTGGATCCTTCATTGAAGACTAATGTTTTAGAAGATTGGAAGCAGTACAGAGGTGGATTGGGGCTTCGTTGCGCCTAGGCGGTAAGTGGATGCCCAGATGTCAAGGCAGCCTGAAAATTATAAATTTGAAAAACTTGTCAGGAGGGGTAAAATAGTTATAATCCAAAAAAGTGAAGAACATCTCAAATAAGATGTAATATGTGCCAATTCATTAATAAATATCATCCTTCATACTTTTGAGCTTGATGTAAAACATAAAAATGTGCCCCTTGCTGACCACCATGGTAGCTTTACAAGACATTGTTTAAAGTACTTTCCAGTAGGATGGAAGCTACGTGAGAGAGAGAGAGAGAGAGAGAGAGAGAGAGATGATCAGAATTTCTAAGCGTTAAGTTGCAGGAGTTTTATTTTCAATTTTTCAGACTGTGTTTCAGTTTTGATGATATCTATTAGGAAGTCTACTTGATGTAAGGTTGAGATCAACTGTTCTAGTCTCAACATTAAAGTGCTGAATGATTATAATGTATCGTTTATGCCTTATGGGTATTGTTCATGCTACAGTGCTATGAACAGTAACTGTGGCTTATAAAGGATATTTGAAAGTAGTTTAGGCATTTGATTTGGGGGTTATAGTTAGCTAATTTCAGTTTTATTTGTATTCTTGGGAGTCCTAATTGAAGGAGGAATAACTGCTGACCAAGACTGTTATATAGGAGCGATTGGCCAGTTGTTAAGTGGTCTATCGGAGTTTTAGGAAGTGTTCCTTTTGAGATTAAGAGTTGGCCACAGGTCTATTGCTTCTCCTCTTCCTCTATACTTCTCTTATTCTTTCCTCTCTTCCACTCTTCCACTCCATTTTCTCTCTCTTCTGTGCTAAAGCACTGCTATTGAATAGCAGATTCTTTTTTAATGTCAGATATAAGAACAGCTCTAAGACTTTATGCTTGCGGCAGCGAGAAGACATCAAAAAGTGCACAGAATTCAGATCAAATTTCACATCTTCATTTGAATCCATGAGCGATTCCTAACATCCATGGCCTTCTTGTAAGAGGAGGGGGAGCGATTTTGTTGGGTGGGTTAAGAAAAGCGGCTTTGATGCTTCTAGGGAACCCATATGAAGAAACCCAAATCATTGACATATGAATGTCTATTATATTTCTGAAAACTGTTCATTTAGTGATAACATCATAGGAAGTAAGTCTCCAAAACTATGAGATTTTGTTTTATGATAGTGTAGAGATGAATGGTGTGGATTATCTTTTATGGATATCCCAGCATACATTTTAAGTACACAGCATTATTAATGTGGTTAGGACAAGAAACCACTATGTTACTGCCATTGCCATGTGATTTTGTTTTACTTATTTCCAAATATTATAATTCTTCGTGATATTTTGCCCGAAAATTTTGACCTTATGATCCATATATGGCCTTTATATCTTCATTTCCTTGTTGCTTCAAACTAAGGCTTTGTTATTGTTAGCTGTTTTCCTGTTATAGAGAACTGGTTAGGACAAGAAACCACTATGTTACTGCCATTGCCATATGATTTGTTTTACTTATTTCCAAATATTATAATTCTTCATGATATTTTGCCCAAAAATTTTGATCTTATGATCCATATATGGCCTCCATGTCTTTATTTTCTTGTTGCATTCAAGCTAAGGCTTTGTTATTGTTAGTTGTTTTCCTGTTATGGAGAGCCCATGTCCTTTGATGAATATTATCCTATTCTGTGACTGCAGAAGCTTGCAAAAATTTATGTACCAAAGATTGAGTCAGGAATCCCAGTGGATAATTGGGGACCAAAGAGCAAAAGTTGAGCAAAATTGCGGCATATGTGCAAGAAAGCCATTCAAACAAGCTTACGTCAAAAGTTTTTGTTAGAATAACAGATTGGTTGTTTAAATAAGCTTCAGAGATATGTGCCTTGAGCAGTTGACTGGAAAGAGTGCAAATGAATTTCTATGATAACCCTCCTAGTTAAGGGCCTGCATGGTGGTGTTGTTTTGTGCCTTTGTTCCCCAACATCTAAGTGAAATACCACATGGTGATTGTTGCTGGAGATAGCATTTGCATGGAACCTCTGCCTTCCGATGCTTTTATTTTCCCTTTTTGAAAGTAATAAATCTTTGCTGGCAATAGCTCTAAAAGTTTTACAAACAATTTAGAAAGCAGAAGGGTTTCATCAAATGGTTTAGAGTCTTCCAACATGAATTAGCTTATAAGAGTCATATTTTATCATGATGTTTGTTTTCTGTTTATATTATACCAAATCTGTAGTAAAACCTTCCTTTGCCTTTTAAAGAATCTCTTAGGATGTTGTTTTCATTGTTATACTATTCAAGAGAAAGGACAAGAATGCCAGCAAGAAGTCAAATGTTGTTCTTATTGTGGTTTTCATTGCAGATATCCATTGTATGCTAGAGCTGCCCTTTGTCAAGGTTGTTACAATGCACTGCGCCTCAACAAGGCCTTGGAAGCTAAGGGTTCTCAGCTTCTTGAAGCCATACCGAAACCCTTCCTATCCCTTCACCTAAGATTCGAGCCGGACATGGTAGCCTATAGTCGGTGTGAATATCCTGGGCTTTCTTCCACATCTTTGGAATCCATTGAAGCTGTTCGTGGGGATAGAAAACCATGGACTGGTGAGGCTGCTAGGGTGTGGAGGAACCGTGGGAAGTGCCCTCTAACACCAAAAGAGACTGCATTTATTCTCCAAGCTCTGAATATTCCAACAAACACAACTATCTATCTGGCAGCTGGGGATGGCATAATGGAAATCGAAGGCTTTACATCTGTTTATACTAATGTCTATACTAAATCTTCCCTTCTAAGTAGTAAAGATTTTGTTCAAATGCATGGCAACACAAAAGCTGCCATGGATTACCATGTTTCAATAAACAGTGATGCTTACATTGCAACTTATTTTGGGAACATGGATAAGATGGTGTCAGCAATGAGAGCACTGAAGGGGCTCTTTAAAACTCTGGCTTTGAGCAGGAGGGATTATGCAAACTGTACTGCACAGGGGCTAAGGGGTGAAGAGTTGGCTAAAGCCACGTGGAAGGCTCACAGAGAGGATTTTGTGATGGGTATGGGGACTGCTTTACCTGATTGTTTCTGCGAGCTCAGATTGTGATAGTTTATTTATTTTTTTGTAATACGCAAGAGTGCTGCGGCGAGTTTCTTCTTTGATAATGCAGAATGCAAACATTTTTTTTCAGCGAAGAAGATTGCAGATATTTATCATTAGTCACAATAGAAAATGGTTGATAGGTTCCTTCTTACTATATAAATGTTGCTAATATGTCTGGTTGCTATATTCTTTCGCTGCTTATCTATTCTGCCAATCGTTGTCTTTGTTGGTGATAATTACAGTAATTGTCGCATCATAATATCTAATAAACGTTCATGTTTGATGTTGGATTCCAAGGTGTGCTCTCACCGTTCTCCCACATCCAGGGTGTAAGATACCTAAGACGCCAATGATTGACTTCAAAAGACAAACCTAAGAAAGTTTAGATCTCATTAAGTGGCACATAACAGCAATATTTTTAAGAAAAAGAAGAAAAGAAAATTAATGTATCCCAGAAGAATTTGCTCAGGTATAATAATTTCTTAGGCCGCAGAAGCATGGTTTAAAATAATGGCAGTCTTCACTTTATGGTGGCAATGACAACAGTTTTGGAAACCTCCCGTAACATTAGGTATATATGGAAATTCTTTGTGCACCACGTGTGGCGTAGAAAATCCGATACGGGATACATCGCTTTACATGATTGATTTATGTAGCCACTATTTTTTAACGCAATATGCTCATAATTTTTTTTCGTTTGAAAATTTTGAATGATGAAATATTTTACTTTTGAAAAATTATGATATCTTACGTGTAGAAAATCATAATTTTGATACAGAATATTATAATATATCATAAGATATAATAATTTTTTAAAAAATATGAGTATTTTCGTTATTTAGAATTTTCAAACGAAAAAGCAAAATTGTAGCCATAAAATGCACGTTGGAAAGTGGTTGGACAAAATGCCCCTTCTATATTATGACATCCTATGGCATATTATAACATCCTGGACCATATTATGACATCCTGCGTGCAGAAAGTCATAATTTGACATAGAATGTCATAATATACCATAAGATGTCATAATTTTCTGAATCATATTATGACATTCTGCGTGCAGAAAGTCATAATATGCTACAGGATGTCATAATTTTTTTCAAAAAACGAAAATATTTGTCATTTAAAATTTTCGAACGAAAAAGCAAGGCTGCGAGCATTAAATGTGTGTTGGGAAGTGGTAACTATATAGACCAATCACATAAAATAATGTGCTCTATGTTGGATTTTCTATACCACCCATGGTGCACAAAGAATTTCTCTAGGTATATAAGCAAAGGGAGTTTAAAACTGTATGTAATGTGGCTTTAATTTGATGTTTTCAATTTTCATCAAATTAATAATATTGTTTGTGGCAAATAAATAAAATATCTAAATTCAAATCTCCATTCCAAATTAGAAAGTTGATTTTATAATTTGATGACAGCTACTTAGTCTAATAAGGCCCATTATTTTTCCATTATCATCCATTAACTGGGTGTTATTATCCATTATTTCCTGTCGGCGATGACCACTGTTAGGAAAGCCAACATTTTACTTTTGAAAAACCTAGAGAATAATTCATACCGGTAAACAAATAACAGCTCTAAATTATTTTTTAACAGTTAATTAGAGTAACGCAGGGGTTCATTATTTGTGGGTTAACATCAAAAGATTTAACATTACTAAACTACCTCATCGAGTTTAGAAATGATTCGATAGCACAAATTTTCTGCAAGAATAATCACATCGGTGATGATGCGTCTCTTCCCTATCATCTCCTCGGACGGTGTCAGTATGAACTGGCATAATAAAAATTTTCACGTCAATCGTAAGATTTTTCTCTTTTTTGTTTTTGATACACATAAAGATTTCTTTAAATGGCACGTGATTTATTTCTTAAGTTTTCCCGTTGCCAGCTTCTTGAGCGGCAAGAACTGATTAACTACTAATTTCTCTTGTGTAAGACTTCCGTTTTACAACTTAATCAAACAACAAAGATTTCAGTTTCACCAAGTAGTCCCCCAAAGGAATTAAAATACCATAGCTGAAAGAGTTCCCTTTTGAAAAATTTCATTTTGAGGCAAAATAATGATCAATTGTGACAACAATTCATTTTGCTTAACAACTATTGAAGTTGGAAAATGCTGAAAAGCCCTTAATCTGTTTGCTCGTCCTGAAATATCATGAGTAGTTAATGTAATGAGAACTTGCCCATTGTTCATAACATCAACAATGCACGCAAAGCTATCTTAATGGTCCGAGGTAAAAACCTTTTTTTTTTTTCTTCTTCTTCTTTTTTTTTTGTTACAAAACACCTGTAGGCCATTCCGTTTAACATCAACTGTTTTTTTTGTTACAAAAACACCTGTAGGCCATTCCGTTTAACATCAACTGGACAACAATCCGGTGCCATTGCTCAACCCGGTGAACCCAGTTTACCATGAAAATGTAATCATATATGCGGGTGAGCTGCTCACAATGTGCGGTGGTGTTTTCCCTGTTCTGTAGCTTTAAACACTGCTTTATTTCCTTTTGACTCTAGCGGTTGCTCTGTTTTCTACCAAAAAAAAAAACACCTAGACAAAACAATCATATCCTCTCCAAGGAGATGGATCAAACACAGCCATACCTTGCTCAAACAAGTACATGGACTGGTCCTCACAATTTGGATGGCTAGTCACCTGGTTTGATATGGCTAGTCACCTGGTTTGATTTTATTCCTACCAATGTATATGATGGATACATCAATCATATGGTCTCTCAGCAGAATGATATTTTGGATCTCTATTTTCGTATCCCGCAGACCATACCCACCAAAACAATATAACGTAGTCCATGTGCTGTACTCTCATGTTCCTCCACATTCTGAGTGAAAGGGTAGACTGTGCTTTATCAGTGTGCAAATCAGACATCCGAGTAGCATCACTAGACAGATATATTTACAAATGTTAACCAAAAAAAAGAAAATTGAAGACCTAGATAATTAAAAGCATTCAAAATTTAATTTGAGCAAGCTCAGGTGACAAGACCAAAAAATGAATTGAAAAAGAATAAAACAAACAAAAAAATCAATAGAATGTGTCCATACTTTAAAATAGAAAATTTCAAGCTGGAGAAAAGAAAGCAATTAAGTTGAAAGAGCTACTTCGCAACCCTTAGAACTCTTACAGAGTCTACCTATCTGCAATAGCTATCACATTAGTGCAGGCAAAATTCCTGGAATGAAAAAAAAGACAGAAAACTGCAATAGTTATCAGTAAATGTTTGCAAAGATAAAACTGCAATAGTTATCAGTAAATGTTTGCAAAGATCTAGAATACTTCATGTCTTAATAACGCGCAGCCCCCAAACACTGAGTGCTTTAAGTTCTTGAGTACTGATTAATGTGAGAGAAATTTAAAAACTAGATATCACCAATACAGTGGCTTTCAGGTTTCCAGACACACATATCCTATTTTGAATTTAATTGTGAAATTAAGCACGAGCCTCCTTCTACATCACCCTTTTCTTCTTTCTACATCACCCTTTTCTTCTCTTATTTTTGGACATGTCACCATCGTTGAAGCCTCTCAATTCATTTGTTGTCTCAGCAGTATTCTGTTTTCTCATGCCTTTCCTACCACCATGACCAAACTTAGCATCTCTAAACTCCCTTTTCTTCCCACCTTTCTCATTGCCTCTTTTTCTTGCGAATCCTCCAGATCTATCACCAGGAGCCACCCCAGGCCTCCTTTTCTTTGTCCTCTCAAAGTCCATTTCAGCATCGAAAGCCAAATCCACTTCATCACCCTTTCCTCTAGCAACCCACTCTGCTGCCTCTGTTTTCTCCATTTTTTAACCGACTCAATCTCCTCTTTCTTGCGCTTGGCCTTCCTTGGCCTTTTGGGCTTGGAGCTCTTTGGCTATCTTTTGGCCTCTCGTGCCTTCTTCCTCTCCTCGGCCTCCTCAATCTTCTTCTTCTCTACTAATAGCTTGCCTTTGATCTTTAACATGTGGGTATCTGACTTCACCATCTCAGCATAGTAATCTGGAGGCCTAAGAAAAGGGATCCCCATAGGCTGTAATTCTCAAAAGCTTGGCGAGTCCCATCCAATGCCTGTGTGTAAAATGCTAGCTCACGAGCTAAGTCGTCATTCACATCGATTTCCTTCTCCTGATCATGATCATGATCGACAGTTAGTTTGTGAATCCATTCAACATTTTCTGGCCATGATATATCATCAAGCTTCTCGAGAAGGCCTTCTTTATTGTACACAGCATTCTTCGCAGGTTCAGGTAATGCCACTTCTTCAGGTTCAGACTCTGATTCTTCATCATCTACATCTTCCACATCATCATCCATCATTGTTCACCATTAAGCAGAATTTCTGTTTCTTTGAATGCAACCATTCTGTACGGAGACAAAAAAAAAAAACTTACAATTGCTTCAAAGTACAGATCACAGTAGTCTAGAAGTTCAAATTGTTTAAAGTAGAAGAATATAAAAGTGAACCAAGAAAATATTACCTGTCCAAAAAATATATATAGCAAAAGACTCATATGAGAATATGAAAGTAAAGCACAAAACAAACAGATTGAAGGCCTATATATTATCATCCAAAAGTATAAAAAAATAACAAGAATATATTACCTATCCAACCATGATATTCACACCAGTAAGCTGATGTGCACATTCAACTGTTCAAGAGTAAATCAGAAGCCAAAGTACGAAGACAAAAATAATAAATAAAAATATTTAAGCTTAATGAAACAACCAGGAAAGAGGAGTCGTTTAATCTATTATCTTCGCAAGAACATAATGCAAAATATCATATGCTACTTCACTGCTAATCGAACTAACAAACATATATTCTCTTGAACAACAAAGAATACGTGAAACAAACAGGCAGCAGAACTTGAGAAAGCAGAAATCCCTAAAATTTGGAACATCCAACAAATACACGTATAGATGCAGGAATTTCTTGGAGATATTAAAATGATTTAGGCTGCATCTTAGCAACAAAAAGTCGTGATTGATAATAATACACTTAAAATTATAATCTTGTTTCAACGCAACGAAAAAACCTCATCCAAGAGCAAATCCAATAGAATCGGCAACGTGGAATTCGAGACGAGATATGTGTGTCTGCGCGCGCACCTTGAGCGGGGCAGGGGATATTCGGCGCGGCGGTGGTGCAGGCCGGCGGCGAACGGGTGGTTGAGAGCTGAGAGAGATGGGGAGAGGGATGGGGGAGAGGAAACGTAGGGTTTAATGAAATTAGACTAGACGGGAGGTTTAGATGGACGGTCGAGATCTTATCAATTAAAATTGTTAGTAGTATTTAATTAAAGACTTTCTCTATTTAATTTATACCAGCAAGTTGAGCATGAGTCAAGAAAAAATAGTAAATATATTCGTGGAAATACATGTATTGAAAGAAACTATAATTAAAATTTTCATATTCTGGACATTTTCGGTTGGAAAATTCTAAGAATGGATTTTTTTTTCCTTTCAATGCATTTGATATCTGTCTGTTGGCTGCTTTTGTGAATTAAACAAGTCCCTTTCTAGCCGACGTGCTGTTCAAATCTTACGGTTAACATTTTATATGAGTACATGGTGATCAAATGCAAGGATTAGAAAAATAAATTATACAGTAGTTAGAATTAATATGAAATAATTTTAGAAAATAAAGTAAAATAGTTATGAAATATAGAATCATAGAAATGAAATATATAAAATTAAATTTTTGACGAAAATCTTAATAAACTAATAAAATTATAGAGAAATTATGAATTGTAGGGATAATCTATATCATCAATGTAATAAATATAAATTTTCAGATCATTAGCAATCTTAACAATGATTCTTCTGTCACCTTTGTCAAGGTTGACTTGTTCTTCCCTTAAGAAGGTGAAGAAGAGAGAAATAAAATACCAAAAACATAATATTAGATTATGAACATGATTTTTAATCTTTAATATAGAAGTATCAAGAAACGATGATCATGTGATGATCATAACGATTAAGTTTCTTAATTAAACCAGAATATTTAAATATTATGTTACTCTTTTTTCAAAGAAATAGTAGGAGATTCATCTATATTATAACTATTAATATAAACTTTGGTTGTCATTGATTTGCTAGAAACCCAAGTATTCTTAATTGATTATGATTAGAAGTGAAAGTCTTTAAGCTTTTTATCGAGCCTAGCTTCTAAGTTAGAGCCGTCTAATTTTAATATCCCCCTTCTCTCTCTCTCTCTCTCATAGAAATGAGAGATTTAATGCTAATTTCTTAAATACCAGTTATGATTAATTTAACAATACTGACTTATTGTATTTCTTAAAAATTGATCTATTATGAGTGAAGTCTATATTAAATTGGAGAATATTTTTTCAATTTTAAAAGACCAAGAAACTCAATAAAAATCAAAGATTGTAACGCTCTGTGATAAATATAGTGGGATTAAGGGGCTAAGGATCCAAGTGATCTCAGCATCTCAAAATCCCATTTTAAGAAAAAGTAAGATCCTAAGTCTCATGTAAAATTTGACTTCTAGGTTTTATAAGATACATATATGTTCTTGAAATCCATCATATTATCTTGGGTATTAAAGTTTTCATGAAGATTTGGAGGAGGATTTCATCATCTATAAAGAAGCAAAAACCAAAGTACTCCTTGTAACTGATTGTTAATAAAATCTATAATCAAACGGACACTATATTTATTGGTAAAAGGACTCTTTGTAATTAAATGTGAACCATACCTAATTAGCACCGTAAGTATGACAGGTGTAGCATAAATAGTGAGATTGATTTGATAAGATCAAAAGTGCTTTAATGATCTTTGAAGAGAAATTATGGACACTTTATGTATAATATTAAAATAGAATAAAATTTATAAGTAATTAAATAATATTTAATATAGCATAGATATTAAATAAGAATCAATAAATTTAATGCATGAAACCAAATTAGAGAGAAGGTCATGTAATGTGGACTTACTTGTTAGAGAGAAAATATGTCTAAAGACTCTTGAATGATTTAAATTGAAATCAGTGGATAGATTAGTTGGATCGGACAATAATTTAGGGAGATATAAAATGCAACACATTATTTAGATATTAACTAAAATATCATTAATATTATGATTTTAGATAGTATATATCTCAAAAAATAAGATTATTTAATTAACAAATTTGATAGATGGAATATTTCAATATATTCTCTTCTATTATAATACAGTTTGTATAACATCTATATATTATATATTTATAATTTAATATTTCAAAAAGGAAAATTTTAAGGCTTAAAATGTGAACTATGTGATTCTTTGTTATAAACTAAAAGATGCATTATTCGGAGTCTTTTAGTTCTTGATTCAATTGGAGGGATCCAGTATTTAATTATGACATCTTACATGCTAAGGTTCTGATTGAGAGGACTCATATAGTATATGCAGTGATAACTTGTATAATAACATGTGAGGCTCTCATAAAACATGGATAATTGTGATTGAATATTGAGATTAGACCTCTCTAGTGCAACCCTAAATTGGATAGGATCTGGATTCGGTGTGCATAATTTTTAGATGCACAAAAAAAGGCAATTAACAAGCTCTTTGGTTATTTAAAGAGTCTATGAAGTTGCACCTATATGCAAGGCTTTTAATTTCTTTCATTATTATTATTCCTTTGTAAAGATGATTATAGTATAAATTTTTATACACATATTGAAAAAAACTACTTAGACCTAGCCTTTAACCCCACCCTTCACTTTCTCTCAACACCTCCTTCCCTCAAAAATTTATAGAAAAGAATAGAAAGAGAGATCTTAATGGGCTCATGAATAAAAGACTTAATAGTATACTCTATTTGCACCACTCGGTCTCCACTCAATCATGAGCTCTAATGTTGGCTCAAAAAACCCTCACCTCTCTCTTCCTCCCTATCTCCCTCTCCTCTATATCTCTCTTTCCTCTTCTTCTCCCTCTCTCACTGATAGATAAATACTTAAAAGAATATTTTATCTCTACATTAGTTATTTATTAATATAATGTAAACTCCAAGAGGTGAATCTCCCTACTTATCTCTTTTTCTTTCACATGGATGCCCAACCCTTTCATGAATACATCTTCATCCCATCACACACCCTGCTTTTCTTTTTTCTTTTGCTTTTACTCAACTAAGAAAGCATGTCAATAGTAGATAGAATCATTGGATAAGGGACAAACATGTGAGAAAAAATATACATGGCTAAATAATGTGATCCATCTAATTGAAATTTTCTTTTACTCTAAACAACTTTATAAATTTAACGCAATTTTCAGCTAGTGAACAGTCATATATTTCTATCTATTATACTTAAATTAAGTTGATAAATCAGAGGAACAAGTAAAAAAAAATGGGTGTGTAAAGTAAAATATGAATTTATCTAAAAATTATACAGGAAACCTATTAGAGTGCACAAACTATGCATTAGAAATACAAACAAAAAAAGAAAATACAAACAAAAAAATACAAATATTGTTTAGAAAAGTTGGTATCAACCTTGAAAAGAAATGTTCTAGTTGTCATTATAACAGATGACCATCTATTATACCATTATAACTTAATTAAATTTACTTAAGATTAAAATTTAGTAGTAATATTTCATCATGCAAAGTTGTTTAGCATTTTGCAAGGAAATTATGCAATTTTTGTTATTACTTTTATCAAGTGCTGATTTGTTAATTTTAAGATGGCCTTAAGGATACTCATGGAATAATCATATAGTAGAAGTTGATCAAGTGAACCATTCAAGCTCTATCATTATTTTTACTATATAATGGCTATGGACTTTCAAAACTATCATGAGCCATAGGAGTTTGGCCAAAAGTAATTTAAAGACCAAGCTTGATACTTTTCGATCATTAACCAAAATAATAGGATCTATAGATTGAATATCCACATGTGCTTATCCATAATAGATGTATCATACTGTTGTAGTAAAGTATTGATACTAGTATATCCCTTCTATACTAGTAAGTTAAAAGAAAATTATCTAGTGATGGAAATTAAAGAATCTAAAAAGATTTGCTCTTTGACTATTGATGTACTCATGGGAAAAGGCTAAACAAGAAGAAGCAAAAATCATTGGAGAAAAATCTATTAAAAAGAATGAAAAGGAAGAATTGAGGTGAAAAGATTCAAAGAAAAAATGGTTGAAACATCTAAGATATGGTGATGAATGAGTATTACATAATAACAATGAAGAAAGAAGTCAAAGCCAAAAAGGAAGATATGAAAAAGATTTCATTAGGTTAAAGGTCTGCTGAGCAAAATGCACATTTCACTATCACAAGATTGGTTATAATCTATTAAAACATTGATTTCATGAACTTAGTTGAAGAAGTTAATTATTGTTAGATAAAACATCTAATTTATAATATTTTCATGATAAACTTTATAAAAATTCATTCTACATGCCAAACATGATGTCACAAGAATTTCAGCTCCAAATCCTCCTTTGAATAATAGTTAAACAAATTCTCCATTGAATAGTGGTAAAAAAAATTCTCCTTTGAATAGTAATAAAAGATATCTCTAAGTGATTGGCTTGTTTCATTCAGCCAAACTAGATTTTTTAGTATGTAGGACCAAATGAAATATTTATAGACATCCAATGTCATACCAAGAGACTTCTCTTTATGAATTTCATAAACTATATTTAACACCTCAATAAATGACAAAAGAAGATAATGAATTTTGAGAGATAACATCTCATGGGAGTTATCTTTCTACCTCTCATACAAGATTAACACACTAGCCACAAGTTCTTTGCATTGAATTTATACATTGAATTCATTCCTATTTATACACATAATTAATTCCCACACCTAAACCATTACATGACATATTCCAAAATTCAACGTAGAATTAGATGATAAATTTAGTTTAAAATCCTTTTTTGAAACCAAAAATCCAATAATCTCCTACTTGGTTTCAAATATATATATGTACCATTATTTAGTCAAAATAATAGCTATTATATCGAATCTCCCAGTATATACTTGTGTAAGCAACTCGGGTCTATATAACATATATGTTTTTGGATTAGAGATTGGGAGTAGAATCTATATAAATCAAAACTAAATGGTCCATCGTTCATATCATACTTAGAACCTAGAAATCTGGATAAGGTTTCATTCCGATTTGAGTGTTAGTTACTAAGGAGATATGCCCTAAATACCCCATAGGCCGGAACACTTTGAGATTCAATCCTTCCCATTGAGACCCTCATGTATACACTTGCAACTGCAACCTAGTAGGGAGTCTGAAACTCAAGGTATAATTGTGAGCGCTCACCAAAACCAATTCAATGACCAGTCACAAAATAAAATATGATATATCATAAAGTATTCATTCCATAGAATTATTATTAATGCTCAAAACATATGTTACAATTCAAAGTTCAGAATACATCAATAGAGCATTAAACCCATATTTTCATCATAATTATTAAATACCATTGCAATAAAATACTTAGTGAATGGATCTGCTAGGTTATCTTTAGAAGACACCTTTTTAATAAGAACTTTTTGGTTTTTAGCATATCTTTGATGTAGTGGTATTTCTCTTCAATATGCTTTACTTTGAAATGACATTTAAGATCTTTGGTGATAGCAATTGCAAAAGTATTATTATAAAGAATCACTATAGATTGCTCCATACAAATACCATCAGAAGAATTCTTAGAAATTTTTTAAGATATACACAGCTTTCTTTGTAGCTAAATTAATAGCACTATATTCAGTCTCTATAGTAGACTGTGCCATAGAATCCTGTTTCTTACTCTTCTAAGAAATTATACCTCCACAAATATAAAAACAAAACTAGAAGCAGAATTTCTACTATCCATATAGCTTTGAAAGTTGAAATCAGAGTAACCAATCAACTGTAACACATCAGCTTGATAAGTCAGAACATATGACTTAGTTCACTTTAAATAGCAAAATACTCTTTTAACCACTTCCAAATGAGTTTTCCAAGATTAGACTGGAATTTACTATGGACTCCTATTACATACACAAGATTAGGCCTAGTACATATAAAAGCATATAAGAGACTCCCTAAAGCTGAAGCATATGAAAATTTGGATTCATCAATTTTGTCCTCTAATGAGTCTGGACAATCATTTTTAGACAATTTCTTTGTTCCATCATAGGGAATTGAACCCTCAGAGAAGCAATCTATTTTAAATCGATGTAAGAGTATCAATATATTTCACTTAAGACAAATAAAGTTTCTTTGTAATCTATCTCGAATGATCTTGATTCCAAGAATATACAAAGCTTCATTAAGATCTTTCATCTCAAAGGTGTGGAATAACCAACCTTTAATCTCTATCAAAAAAACTATGTTGTCACCAACTAGGAGAATATCATCAATATATAAAGTGAGAAAACAATATTGACTTTCATTATCTTAACATAAACACAATGATCTTCTGGGTTTTAAACAAACTCATACTCTTCAACTTCTTTATGAAATCTGATATTCCATTGCTTGGATGCTTATTTCAAGCCACAAATTGATTTATTCAACTTACATTTATCCTTATTCTCAGCTTCAATGAAACTCTTAGACTGCTCCATATAGATATCTTCATTAAGACTTTCATTCAAAAAAATGGTCTTTACATCCATTTGAAATATCTTATAATCATAATAGGCCACCAAACAAAATTATTCTAATGGCTTGGATTCAAGTGAATCCATGTAGAGAAAAGGTCTCATCATAATCCACCTCAAATTATTAAATAAAATCTTTCACTACCAATCTAGCCTTGAATCTTTCAACTTGACCTTTGAAATTGTTCTTTCTAGTAAAAATCCAACTCCATTTCAAGAGGGCTATGCATCAACAAGTCTCCATACTTTATTCTTATACATTGGTTTCGTTTCTTCTTCTATAGCTAACTTCTACTGCTTAGCATCCACATCAATAATAGCTTCCTCATAATTCTTCAGATTGAAAATATCTTCATTCAAACTTATCCATTCAAAAATTTCACTAGCAAATGTATAAAATATGGATAAGGAAAGTATTAAGCTCAGCTTTCTTTCTCTACTTCCTTTCCATGTTGGCTCAACATAATCCTTCCTTTATAAGATGCTATCTTGGGTACATTAATCGGATTGGAAGAAATTTCATGTAGAATATGCTTATTGACTTCTTCAAAAAAAAAATTTATAAAAAATTCAGTACAATCAAATCTATCTTCAAGGAATCTCACATGCCCACTTTCTATAATTACCTTATCCACTGGATCAAATAATTTGTATCCTTTTCTTTTTGTAAAGAATAAAAATTAATATTAATACACAATAGCAATACAAAATATAGGAATGTTAAAACAAGCCACACATGCCTGCATAGCAAAACAACAATCCAAACTAAAGAAGACAGAACATATGCCAAAAGAACAGTAACAGCTTACAACCAATAACAAAAAAAATCTGAAATACATCACTCGACACAAACAAAGCTACTAACAAAACTCAAAGAGAACATAGCAGCATCTAAAATAATAGAGGCAAAAGCAAAAATACTATAGCTATGAAGAAGTAGCTTTGGAAAAACATCCAAGATATTGGCAGATAGCTAACCGAAAAGTGCCTCCAAGAACCCAAGTGTAAAGAACTTGCTGAAAGCTGAGCATAATGTGAAACTGGAAAACATCCCTGAACCAAATAAATGTTAAGATTAAATTGAAGGTAGGAAGAATAACACTGTAAGACTCAACGAGCTTTAGATATCGTTGAAGATAGTCTATAGATATAAGATAATATATCAAGATAGCTAATAAAAGAGAGATGGGTCTATTGAAGCCATGCACTGTGAATTCGATTAGAAAATGGAGAAGATAATACAATAAGCACCCTTGTCCACTGAATGTTGAAGAGGAATAGTAGCTTTTGCAAGGAAAATCGGTTGATAACAATCAGATGAACCAAACATAACCACTAATCTTTATGTAGTAAAGCTAGGAATAAGAAGAAAACCCCTAGTGGTATGCAATATTACAACAACCTAACTTCTTTTAAAGAATGAGAAGAATGGTATATAAAAGAAACAAGATTACCAAAATAGTTGAAACATTTGAATAATATAATGGCATAACACAGCTCTGAACTAAGAATACTATGCATGGCGATAGAAGGAAATAGAAATATCATCAGATACTAACAAACGGACTAAATTTGAATGATAATAGTCCTAGTCAATGATTGAGAAATCATCATTAAGTGCATAATTAGTAGCCCAATCAATAGGCTGATTGCCTTCTCTTTTAATAGGGGATACCTGAAAGTTAGTAAAGAAAATCCTTTCAGTATAAAATATCTTGAAAAATAGGAGAATGAAATAGCTAAGTAGAAGAGTGAAATCTAATCCAAGAAACCACTACTATTGAATCTCCCTACAACCAAACCGAGCATTGAGCTATGAAATAATTGTGAACAAATCCAACCATGCACCAATCATCTCAGTATAAGGAATAGAGCAGTAAGAGAGTTTTTTTACCACCCACGTGATGCAAAGCACCGTCATGATTTCTAATAACAAAATCTAGTGCAACAAAGTGATCATGAACTGTCCCATCCAAATTCACCATAAGCACTCCTAATGGAGGGGGTACTGAACGAACAAAAGAGGATGAAAATGTTATAGATCAACCAGCAAAGTAATACCCCACTACTTTAATGAAGTACCAGATGAAGTCAGAAATAAGAAAGAGGACGATAGAAAGGAATCATGATAGAAACATAAAGAAACTCTCATCAAAGATATTGGCGTGCTATGTTCCTACTGAAATAAGCATTTATTTCCAGTATTCCATATAAGGCTAGCCATATATGCCATCACCACTCGTACCTCCTTCCCTATGAATGCATTAGCTAAGAAATTAAGTGAGGCCAGCAAGAAAGATGGTTTGAAGCTAGTAAAACATTGAGCTAAAAGGGTCCAACACTATTCAATAAAAATACAACACACCAAAATATGATGACTATCCTCCAGGCAATGAGCACACAAGTCAGTAGGCAACACTACTTAGTGATTGTTTCTTCTTTTTCGTTGTGCCATGAGATCACCACTGTGGTCTATTCCCATTAGATCATCGGTGATCTGACTAGCCGTAGCGAGTGTCAACATCGGAGAGGATGGCAAGCATCCTTGGAAACCACCTTGGGGCCTCGAAGGCAGGAGATGGGCTAGATTCAAACTGGAGGAGGGCTGTGCAAGGGTACACCATGTGGATCTCGCCAGAGCTATCACCAAAGGAGGTGGGGGAACTCATAAAATGATTTTCAAAGGTGGTTGAGATCTCAGAGGAGGATCTAAAGGAGGAAGCGAAGAGTTGGGCAGCCTCGGTGGTGGCGATGAGCCTTGGCCGGAGTGTGGCGGCGATAAGCCTTGGCCGAAGTGTGGCGGCAGAGGAGGTGGCGAGAGAGTTTTGACTATGGGCTGGGTTGAAAGGGAAGTGGTGGGGTACAGTCTTGAGAGAGATTTTCTCCTCTTCAGGTTCAAGGAGATCGGAGAGAGTGTTGGCTATGTACCAGCACACACCCGATGGGACCTAGGGAGAGGTTGCCAATCGGAGGTGGCTGATGATAGCTGAGGGGTGGCTGATGATGTGGCAATAATTTTTTGTGGGTTGGTAGGGATTAAATGGAACTGACCACCTAGCCTGCCGCATGAGGATGATCTGGCTTGATGCGGGTCAACTCAGGATTGTGGGGTTCTATCCAGTTAATAAAGATTAGTTGATTAGGGGTTAAAATCTAACAACTAATATCAGAGTGAGATTGTGGGTTCGAAACCCGATAGGCCCCCGAATGTCGTTGGGGGAGGGAGATTGTTGGCCATATACCAGTGCATACCCGATGGGACCCAGAAAGAGGTTGCCATTCAAAGGGTGGCTGATGATAGCCAGGGGTGGCTGATAATGTGGCAATAATTCTTGTGGGTTGATAGAGATTAAATGGGACTGACCACCTAGCCTGCCGCATGAGGATGATCTGATTTGATGCGGGTCAACTCAGGATCAGAGGGTTCTGTACGATTAATAAAGACTAATAAACCTCATCTTCCCTTAGGTAATTATTTTTGAAAAGTTGGTTAGAGGCTAAGGTCCAACAGAGAGGGATTGGTGCTCCATCGGTCATGGATGGTTGTCAGACAAGTGATGGCAGTGGAGCCCGACGGCTCGAATTTTTTTGTTGGAGGGCCATCAGTTTGGCCCTGATTTGGGTCCTATTGTCATGGCTCCCGATGGAGTTTTGGGGAGAGGCGGCAATCTAGGCATCCTCTACCTAGTCGAGGAGCTCTCATCAATGGATGACTATATGATGGAGTGAAGATGGATCGATTTCGTCGGGGCATGTGTGAAGGTCGACATCTCTCAGTTGTTAAGATCGAGGTGCAGATCAAGGGCCTGGAGGGCTTCTTCTGGTAGAGATTCATCTACGAGAACATTGATGGGATCTGCCTTCGGTGCAGTTGGTTATATTTTTTGGGAGAGGTGTGCCCAGTCGAAGGGGAGGAGTCTCAGTGGCTGGTTTAAGCTTGGAGATGGGTGCCCAAGCCGAAGGGAGAAGTTGGAAGTGGCTACTGATGAGCCATGCATGGGGCCATGGCTGGTGGCTATTTGGCAATGGTAGCCCACGCTGGAAGGTCAGTGGCTTAAGGAAGAAGGAGGCTAAGTCAACTTGGCCCTTTAAGTCCGAGCCAAAAGCAAGTCAAATGGGCTCGGATCAGGCTGACTTAGTGGTGGGATCCTATGGCTGAATCCAGCCAGCCAAGATCACACAGCAGAGAACACTGATCTGACCTAAGCCCGAATCAACAATCAGATTAGGCATTTTGGGCATCAAGATTGGTTCAGTGAGCCCTTCTAGCCTAAGCCCAGACGCGGTCCAGCTCGCTAACCGCTTTAGCCTACTGGTGCTAGGTCGGGATGTAGGCGAGGGTCCATCTGAGGGTGGGCTAGAACGATCTTTTGTGACAGGCTCAGCCCAGCCCAAAAGGGCCTGGCCCCCTGATTTTGATGTGGATCGGGCACTTGTGAAGACTAGTGGATAAGTTTTAGGGCTTGTTGGGCCCAAAAAGAATCAATGAACCTAAACAAGGCTAGAGGCAAGGCCCTGACCATCTCGGAGGCCCAAGTAGAGTCCACAGCTAGTGTTGGAGGCCCTTGGGTCTTCATTTTCTCTACTAGGACCTCGGGGGAGGAGGGGAGGGCATCTATCAGCCGAAGAAGGTGGCATGTGACCCTGGAGCCCAAGGCGAGGAGGGGCATTCTAAGTAGGGGCTAGAGTCTCTGAGGGAGCGTGACCTTGCACCTCTTAAAGGAGAAGACCCTGTGCATATGGACAAGGTAGTGGGAGGTCAAAACAAAGACCATGAGAATGCAATTGTTCAGTTGAGACAGGCCATCCAAGGGGAGAGGGAGAGTCTATCAGCGATGGACCTAGCAGCAGCTAGAATGGAGGTAGATATTCAAGCTGAGGGAGGTTTTAGTGTGGATCCCCTTCCCACTAGTTGTCCTATGAGGATGCTAATCTGGAATACCGAAGGGTAGGAAGTCCTCATTCTGATTGACTTTCAGTAGATTGGTCCAATAGCATGGCCTTGATATTTATGTCCTGCTTGAGACTCGACTTTTGGAGGTGAGTCTTGCTTATGCCAGAAGGTGGATTCTAGTGGCATAGAGCACCTACATGATGGAATTTAGGAACTTGTCGGGGGGATCCTGATGATGTAGAGGCACGATTCAATTAGGATGGATGCCTTTCATAGATATGAGCGGCAAGTAACTTTAGTCATCTCAGAGCAGATCAGAAAATCTTGGCTTCTGTCTAAGGTGTACGTGAGCACCAAGTATAGGGAGCGGAGGATACTTTGGTTCGAGATCTCCAAGATGGTGTCATAGGGCTTGTCCTTCTTTGTTGCTGGGGACTTTAACAACATTCTAGGGTCCTACGAGAAGATGGGAGGTAGGCAGCATGCAGATAGCATTGATTTCAAAGAATTTAGGGAGGTCATCAGCAATATGGGCCGGATTGATCTTGGCTACTCTGGATCCAGATTTATCTGATACAATAATCGATAGGGGATGACTAAAATTTAGGAGAGGCTTGATCGAGTGCTTGCCACCACTAACTGGCTCCAACACTTTTTTGGGCATCAAGTTCAGCACCTTTCGAGGATCGCATTGGATCATTGCCCGACTCTCATTGGCACTGATGGCCTACGTTTGTCTAGGAGCCCATTTAAGTTTGAGAAGTTGTGGACCTTCTATCCAAGATTATGAGATATGATTAGGGAGGTATGGAGGATGTCGGTCCATGAGGATGTAAGATATTGGGTGACATAAAGATTGGAGCTCATCAGACACAGACTCCATCGATGGAACCAACTTGAGGTTAGTGACATCTTCAGACGGATCGAGGGGCTGGAGGTGGATATTGTGGAGTTATAGATGAGAGAGGATCAAAAGAGTGGCCTCCCAGAGTCTGACGTAAGGAAGCTTCGTCACAAGTTCTTGATGCACTATTCTTACTAAGACAACAGAAGACATTATAGAGGCAAAAGTCAAAAGTACAGTAGATCAATGAGGGTGATCGAAATATCAGGTTCTTTCATCAGTCCATTATGATACGGAGGTCGACCAACTATATCAGGCAGCTGAGGAAGAGCGATGGTAGAGTGGTGGATGACAGTGAGGAGATTAGGGGGCAGATCTTTCAGTTCTTTAAATCATGATGGATAGTGCCTTTAGATGAGGATATCTCCTTTTAGAGATCCCAACCGATGATCTACATCTTTGATCAGGAGAATGAGCCCATGACTCACTCAGTGTCTGCTGAGGAGGTATGGGGGGCCCTTTAATCTCTTGGAGAGGACAAGGCCCCAGGACTGAATGGGTTCCTCTCCTTCTTCCATCGACATTGGCCTATTGTCAGGGAGGAGGTGATGGAGGTGGTGCAAATGATCTTTGATTCGAGAGATCTTATAGAGGAATGGAAGGGATTTTGATCACCCTCATCTTTAGAGTCTCGATGCATTTATACTTAGGCATTTTAGATTGATTAGCCTCTGCACCGCTCTCTATAAAGTATGTGCCAGGGTCTTGATCGGATGGCTAAAACTGATTGTGCCTCATTTGATTAGTTCGAGTATGGTACTTTGTCAGTGGCCATTGCATCACTGATAATATCTTGCTTGCCTAAGAGTTTATGTATGATTTGCGATATGCTCCCATTCATCAAAATTTTATGACAATCAAGCTGGACATAGAGTGAGCTTATGATCGGATGAGCTGGCACTTCCTATGTCCAATGCTTCAGGAGCTCCGCTTCCAGGAGAGATGGATCAATTGGATCATGGACTATGTGGAGACCCCAAGCTTTGTCATTCTGATCAACCATGCTCCGATGGAGTCTTTTCACTTGATGGTTGGGCTTCGTCAAGGTTGCCTTCTCTCCCCCTATTTATTCACTTTATGTGCTGATACTCTGTCCTAAGCATTGAGGACAATGGTTCAAAGGTTGAAGATGGAGCCCTACTAGCCCACCCCTAGGGTCCAACCTCCTTCGCACCTCCTTTTTGCAAATGACTATCTTCTAATTGGTCGGGCTTTAGTCCGGAATGCGAGTGCTTTGCATCCATTATTGATGCCTATTATCGGACGTCAGGCTAGCTTGTGACTCTATACAAGTTTGCGGTCATCTTTAGCCCCAAGATAAAGATCCAGATGAAGTAGATGATTTATGATAGACTAGAGATGCAGGAGCAGACTGGGGCCCTGACCTATCTGGGGTTCCTATCATGGGTCGTCATCTTCGAAGGACCGACTGTAGACCTATAAAGTGCAGGTCCATAATCATCTTGAGGGCTGGCAAGCCAACACTCTTTTCATGATGGGCAGCCAATACTCTTTTCATGATGGGCAGCATGACACTCATGAGATCAGTCCTGAGCTCTATTCTGATCTACCTCTTGGCAAACATAGTGGTGCTGGGCACTTGTCTTAGGGGCTGGAGCAACTATTCTAGAACTTGTGGGGCTCAAGACAAGATGGCCGTGGGCTCCATCTATTATCCTACGAAGTGGTCTGCTTGTCTATAAAGGATGGGGTTCTTGGGTTTTAGTCTTTTTTTTATTAGGAGGGAGACTTTGATTGCCAAACATGCAACTAGATTTCTTATCCAGCCGATTGTTTGTGGAGCAGGATGATGAGGGCTCAATATAAAGTATGGAATCAGGGATCTGAGGTCCTAGCTGGTCGTGGCTACTCCTTCATCTGGAAGGAGATCTGTGCCTGCACCCTTGCAACTCTGGCTTAGGTCAGATGGTTGATTGGAGATGGGAGATCGATGGATGTGAGTCAGGATGTCTGGATTTCCAACTTGCCTCTCACTCATTAGCAAACTTACATTAGCAAGGAGATGGACGACTAACTTTGAGTCTGTGACTTGATCACTACCAACAGTAGGAGTTGGAAAGCATAGGAGATCACCCATTTTTTTGAAGGCCCACTCACTGATTAGATTCTCGCCATGCCGATTTCTATTCATCATAGCCAAGACTTGAGGGTGTGGGGTTATTCATGTTGTGCTAAGATTTTCATGAGGAACTTATTCGAGATGTGCAGGCCTACAATGAGTAGGAGGATTAAGGTAGCTTGGATGTGGAGAGTGGCTGCTCCTCCCAAGATGAGGCTCTTTTTCTGGAAGGTTGCTTAGGATTGACTTTCAATATGTACATTACTTTGGGATAGGGGTATCGAGCTTTCGATTTCTTGCCCAGTCTGTGGGTTGGAGGATGAGTTGATGAAGTATGCCCTCCTGCATTTTTCAAGGGCAAGATTGATTTAAAGGAAGATAGGTGGTCAGTCTTGAGAGACAAGTAGTGGCCTTTGGCTAGACCCTTCCTAGATGAGATCTGCTAGAGTACTGCTAACGGGCTGATCTATATCTATAGGGATAGGATGGCATATGTCGCCTTTCAGATCTAGCTATCTAGGAACAGCTTGATTTTCAAAGTCGAGGTGGTGCCTGCTCATTCGGTATTGGAAAGAATCTTTTGCTTAGCTATGAAGTACAGCTGCTTCGATGCTACCGATCTGTTCCTTGATGCTTCTAATTGTTAATACTCCCATGCTACTCCTGCAACGGCCTATAGAGTAATCTTCATTTTTTGGAACCCCTCCTTCAGGGTTTGTCAAGGTCAACTTCAATGGTAGCATCAAGGATGGTAGGGTAGTGCCAGTTTTGTTATCTGGGGTTTGGATACTAGGTTGCTGGCTGTGGGGAGCTCACATCTCTTCAAATCTTCTATCCCAGCAGCTGAGCTTTGAGCTACTTAGATAGATATTATCTATGCCAGATAGGAGCTACGGACAGAGAGGATCCTCATTAAGAAAAATTCTACCATCGTTTTCGACTGGATTCGGGACGATATGGAGCAATTGGAGGCCCATCCTCTCCTTCGTGATATTTGGACTTCCCTGTGCTAATCCATTGTGGTGTCTATCCAGCATGTCTTTTGGGAGACGAATAGTGTGGCTGATTAGATCACTTCTTATGTGGCTGAGTACTCTAGTGACTAAATCTGATGATAGAATCAGACGTGTCTACAAGCCCTAAAGATATTTTATTTTTGATTTCATGGGGTGTTCTCGCACTAAAGTGGTGTGAATACCAAAAAAATAAACACACAAGTCATAATGAACAGATGAATAAGATGAAAAGATACCATGAGAATGCAAAAACTATTTAGTAGCTAATCTACCCCACTAAAGCTTCCAACAAAACATCGAGTCCTTTAGGCATGGCTAAATCCCAAATCCATCCAAAGGAACCCAAAGTGAAAGAAGGTTGACAAGTAAAATGAAATACATCATATCCTTAGTTGTGATGGAATTTGATTTAGAAGAAGCCCATCCAAGTTGATCAAACCAAGAATTTTGTGTTAAGGGCAAAACAAGTATATTGGTCATCATCTCAGTAGGAAATAATTGAGATAAAGTATTGATATCCCACTACCAACTAGAAGTAATATAATCTGCAATAATGAAGTGGGCAAGATCTAGTGAAACATTTGTAAAAGAGAGCCACCTACTTATAGGAATTTGTGAGATCAAATGATCATTCCAAACATTAAGGATTCGATTGGTTCACGAGAAGTGGTGGGGGAAGAGGTAGTTTTTGAGAAGTAGAGAGTGGATTTCTTATTTGATTAGAGTTTTAAGAGGAGAGAGAGTGAACAAATCTTTCTATGAGAAGACACTTCTCACATTTCATAGAAAGTGAAAATTCATGGGGAGGTGGTTTTTGGCACTTCTCATGGGATAAAATTGATGGTGCTTTTTCTTTCAAATATCCTTTAAGATTCAT
>KE505027.1:531782-542378 GCA_000441515.1 Elaeis oleifera | reverse complement strand
TTTTTTTTTTTAATTTTTATGATAAAATTAGATCTAATCTAATTTATCATATAAAAATAATATAAATTTTTATGTTCTAAAAAATCAAAAAGAAAGATCCAAGAGAAGAACCATTCTTCTCTTTTCTTCTCCCTTTTTCTCCATGATCTAGAGCCCTCGGAAGCACCAAACATCCAATCAATTTTTTTTAATATTTTTTCTCTAAATTTTTATATTAAAAATTAGATTTAATCTAATTTTTATACTAAAAAAATAAAAAAAATTAAAGAAAGAACTCCTTTTTCAAGGCTGTGCACTAGAAAGATCTTTCTTCTTCCTTCTCTTCCTCTCATAAGGAAGAATCTTTCTTCTCTTATTTTCTATTGTAAAACTAATAAGAGAGGCTCTCTTTGATACCTTAAAATTTGCAACAAACTCTCACAAAAAATTTCTTCAAAAGGGATTGGAGAAGAGGCTTGATGTGGAAGAGTACAAGGCGTCCAACCCTTGGACGCCCCATTATAAAACGTAGGCGACAAGGGAGAGAAGGGAGCGCCAAATTTCTTCACCGAAGAAAAAGAGGGCGTGGCTCTTCTTTGGGCATGGATATCTCATAGTGAAAGGAGTGGGGCATGGAGAATAAATAGGCACATGGGGTTGGGAAGTTAGTTAGCCAAGTTTGGTTGAGTCCTAGTCCAAATAGGACTCTTGATTCTTGATCAAACTTTAACTAATTTTTGGATCCAATCCTAACTAATTTAGGATTGAGTTACAACAAACTAACTAATTAGGTCCTATCTCAATTAGAGAATTAGTTAGATAAAAATTCCATCAATCTAGGGATTGATTTCTTGGATATAAGATCATGTCATAATCAATAGGACTTAATCCAATCAAGTCTATTATCCAATAGGGTTTAATCCAATCAAATCCAAATCAAATTAAATTAAATTTTTTTAATTAAATCTGATTTGTATCCCTAAGATCAATTGAAACAAGTCCTGTTATCCATTAGGACTGGATCCAATCAATCCAAAGCAAACCTAATTGAATCCAATTCAATTAGATTTGATTTAATTTTATTGCTCAATCAAATTAAGTCAATTAACAATCAAATTATTAATTAATTATTCTTATAATTTATCAACTATTAGTAAATAATTTATTATAATCTTTACATAGAATTAATCATCAATCATATTAATAATTAAATCCTTCAATGATTCATAATCATCGATCAGCCATTTGATCAGATAGATATTTCTATATGTATGACCCCATAGATTCAAACCTAAGTCGGTAGCACAAGAATAATTTCTGTACTAATCGATGTAACCATCTAGCAATGAGATCCAACATCTGGATAGGCTGAATATATGCCCAGCAACACTCTAGAACCTACGTGGATATAGTTTTCGTATAATTCATTCATTTGACTCTCGATGCTTAAGGATGACTTAAGATTAAACTGTCAATCCTAGATGAGTGGTCCACATTGTATCTCAACCTCAAAAATCCTATGACTTCTCACAGGACTACTCTGATCAGAGTTTTACTAAATTGAAATACAGTGATGCATCATCTTAATTTACTTAGAGTGGTTAATCCCATCTTGACTCACACTCAAACTTCACAAGTATTTGACTGTATCCAGAAATCTTCCATCATCGAATTAAAATTCATATAGTTCGACACCAAAGTATAATGAGTTGCTTGTAAGCTATCGAGGTAGTTTCAGATCAGAGAAATACTTATACCCATATCCCATCAGAGCAATCTTTGACAGTAGAGTGCTTTGAAGTTGGTCACACTCAGTGAAACGCACTCCTACATTTCACCTACATGCTATATCTGTGTTACCAGCCACCTTGATTAAGAGGACAACCAACTAATATAGCACACAATGATCTACACTCGATATAATTATCGTCCTTGTAATATTTGTATCATTTGATCATGAGTAGGATTTAAGAACTATACGATAAATCCTTCTTTATTATTTTAAAAGTAGTTCTAAGGACTTCATCATAATACATAAGTTTTTTTAGGAAGATGTATTCCTTATGATAAGTCTACCAGATAATATTTATCAATTTATAATTCATATACATGCATGGAGTACAATCATCTACAATTTAGATGATTGATTTTAGGATACATTTTCTAACAAAGGGATATTTTGATGTTTTGGTGCAAGATTGGTGCTCAAATTTCTTTTACTCAAATTCTTTACTCATCAAGATTAGCAACTTTGTTTTGGGGTGGTTTCTACTGTAGTGGGATCTTCTTGAATTTATGTGTGGCTTATGCTAGTTCTTTGGTTTCCAAAGGTTTCAAGATAACCAACAAACAAATACCTTTTAGTTCTAGATTGTAATTCATCTCTGCCAGGATCAGGAATGTGAACATCAACAACACATCCCCAAACTCTCATGTAATTCAGCTTAGGCTTCTTTCTACATCATAGTTCATAAGAAGTTTTCTTAATTGATTTTGAAGGCACTAGATTCAACATATGAACCACATTAAGAAGAGTTTCACCCCAAAAACTAGTGGGCAAATTAGCAAAAGCCAACATTCTATGTCCAGTAAAATCATGTTATGCCTTTCAGCAATCTTATTTGTTTTGGAGTATGTGGAGGCTTAACAAGTGCACAATACCATTCTCTTTGCAAAATACTGAGAATAATCTAGACTATTACTCACCACCATGATCTAACTGGAAGGTTTTGATACCCCTCCCACTCACATTCCCTACTTCTAACTTAAAATTCTTGAAAATTTCTAGGGCATCATTTTTTAGGCAATAGATACACCCTCCCAAGTCTTGAATAATCATTTATAAATGTGATAAAGTAAGATGGTCATTCTGTGTATGTACATTCATCAGCCCACAAATATCAGAATGAATTATATCAAGAATGTTTTCACTTCTTTGAGCTTTAGAAGAAAAGGTAGTTTAGTCATTTTGTCATACAAGCAACTCCCATAAGTAGGAAACTCTTTCGAGTCAAGAAAATCAAGTAAACTATTCTCCATCAAGTTATTGATTCTATCTTTGCCAATATGACCAAGACAAAGATTCCAAAGAACAAATCATTAAAATGAATAACTGAAGAATTAACAACTTCGCACACCACATTGCGATATAACCGAAGTTGATACATATCAGAATTTCTAAAACCTTTCAATATTATTTCACCATCTTCATAACAAACTTTCTATTTCCAAAATAAACCAAATCTAAGTTTTCCAAATAAGATACAAATAATATGTTCCTCCTAATAGAGGGACATAAAGACAATCATCTAGATAAAAGATTTTATTAACTAATAACATCAACTGATAAGTCCCAATTCCATCCACTGATGCTTTACCATCATTCCCTATATAAATGAAGCTTCTTCTTTCTTTAATTTCTTGATTTCCTTGAACCCCCATGAGTCATTAAACACATGAATTGTTGGATTAGAATCAGCCCACCAATTAAAGAGTTTAATGTAAGATACACTAGATTCCAAGAGTAAAGACTCACTTGGCTAAGTACTTGCTTTTGATTTTGTGAATTCTTATAAGCCTTACAATCCTTCCTCAAATGACTAGGCTTATTGCAAAGAACATAGCCTTTGTTAAGTTCTTCAACTTTCATATTGTAAGTCTTAAAGTTTCTTTTGATCTTGGGCTTCAACTCCATATTGCTTGCAGGTTAGTTTGACTTACCAACATTCTCAAACATTTTCACAGATCTTCCATCTTCTTGTTGATCAATCTTATTATAAAATTCTCAATTTTCATTCTATCTCAGCTAAAGTATAGAAATCCTTGATGTATTTATAGGATTCTAACAAAGAGTTAATAATGGTAGATACAATAATTTTCTCACTTAGGATTCTACCATGATATACCAATTCATCTGTCATAGCAATCATTTTTTATACATCAGTTCTTTCTTCACATTTAGCTTTAGAAAACTTTTTCTAGAAGTTATTCACATGAGAATTAGATTTTTTCACAAACTGTCTTTAATTTATCTAATATTTCTTGGTGATCTCAGTATGAAAATTAGTCATTCGAAGAGCTTTGCTAAGGCTACTAAGGACATAAGATTTAAAGACATCATTATCTAGCTTCCAATTATTACAAGTCTTCAATTCCTCTTCATTTTTGGCTATCTCGACTTGATCGATTACTAGATTGAGTTTGATAGGAGGTTGATCAACAATGATAATATTCTTGTAGCAATAAACCCCAGAAGTATATCAACCCTTTGCTTCCAATCTATATAATTGATGCCATCTAAACCTCAGATTTTAGGGTATCTCTAAATATAGATCCACAAGTATGTAGGCAAAGAAATTTCTAACATCCATAAATATACAAAATTATAAACTCATATATCTTACAATATGTCCAAAAAATAATTCACTAACATCTTGGGAATTCATAAAAGGTACTTGAAAAATATAAGACCATGATTAATTATCTAAGATATATCAATCTTAATATAACATACAATTTGCATTACCAGTTGGAGAATTCAAAAATAGTATAATCATCTACACAAAAGTATAAATTAACAAATACATTATCCGTTAGGGATTTCATAAATTATCAAATTTCTTAAATAGAAATATGCAGTATCCATTGGGGATGTTGTACCTTTTTACATCGGATTAACCAACTCCCACTATTATTGGCTATGTTCAATTTGAGACTATAGACAAGAATTATCATATACATACTCTTAAAATATCTTTAAAAAAATAAATAACAACATAGCATGCCTTATGAATTTGATGTGGTAGGCAATAAAGTTTGTCTTTTAGTCTCCAACTAATATATGCAAATGTGATAGATAATATTCAAATGAAGAAATAGTAATAGCATATATTGGTTAATTGAGCAATGGCCAATTATGGAATTGAAAATATATCTTACATAAAATTGAAGAAATTAAGTTACCTATTCCTTACAAAAATAATTTAGCTTTCTTATATGAAAATTCAAATTTCTCGTTTATAGAACTTAACAAGTCTAGAGTCTTGACATGAAATTATTATGCAATTCACAATAGTAAAGGTACCAATCATTTGCATTTGTTAGGCAAAATATCAAATTTCATAATATTTTCATGAATGACTTTATAAACATTCATTCTGCATGCCTAACATGATGCTCCAAGAATTTTAGATCCAAATCCTCCTTTGAATAGTAGTAAAGGAATCTTTTTTGAATAATAATAAAAATTTCTTCTTTGAATAATAATAACAGAATTTTTTTGAATAGCATTAAAAGATATCTATAAGTAATTGACTTGCTTCTTTCAACCAGGCTAGATTTCTTAGCATGCCTCACCTGTAGGAGGGAATGAGATATTTATAGACCAATGTCATACAAAGAGACTCTCTTTATGAATTTCATAAACAATATTTAACACCTCAATAAAGGTGACAAATAAAGATTATGAATTCTAAGAGACAACATCTCAAGGGACATATTTTTCTATCTCCCACACAAGGTTAATTCATTAGCCACAAGTTCCCTGCATTGAATTCATACATTGAATTCATTCCTATATATTTGTACATCTAATTTAATTCACACACCTAAAATCATGGCCTAATATGCTCCCAAATTAAGTATAAATTAGATGATAAATTTATTTTAAAATTCACTTTTGAAACCATAAATTCAACAAATATATGGTGAAAAAAGAAAAAGATCTCCTGTTATTATTAGCACATAAAGGAGATGATGCCACCAAGCAAGATATTTGTTCTCTAGACATCAGAGAAAACAATCATATATATGGGCGGGAGGATTTGTAGAGTTCGATAACTGACAAGTTCCTTTTGGAGGCTCTTCAAAACTTCCACTAAAGGTAAAGAAAATTGTTGGTTTGTTTAAATAAGATAAGACACCAATTTGCTTTCAATATATATAATTTGTTGGAAAAGTTAAATAATGTTTTGGGTTTGGGCAAAATTTTAGAGAAACACTTAGATGTGTAATTAAAAGATCATAGTCATTTAATAAGAGATAAAAAAAAGGATTACAAATGTCGAAACAATACAATAGACTATTTTATTGAACATTAAAATGATTGCTAAGTAATCAAATACCTGGATGGAGTGTTTTGAAGTTATTGTCTAGAAAAAAAATTGTAAATGACATTCAATGCATTGATCATTTAAATCAACTGGATAAAGGGCCCCAAAATATTTTAGAAGGAGCTGCCTTAAGTAGGCAACTTAACATGCAAATAGGCTGCTATAACTGACCCAAATTTCATATATGTAAGCCAAAAATTTCTACTTCTTTTGGTAAATAGAGGACATGAAAGTTACTCTCAAAAATAAAATAAAAAATTAGTGATTTCAAGAAGTTAAGGCTTGTATATAAAAGAAGATGATTATTCAACAAGTTACGTGATCTAATTAAGGTGGATAATTTAGATCTAAAGCATTTGAAGAGTCTTTTGAAGAGCATGGACTCTAGTGTCCCTCAATGGTTTTGTTTTTCACTCTAGCAAAATGATATGTCCAAAAGGAATAGTAGAAAAATTCTTGACAAAGTTAAGAGCATATTGATAACCAAGAGCTTATCAAAGGAACTAGAAGTCTAAGTCGTGGTTTATGCCATTTGCTTAATGAATAGAGATGCTCCACAAGAAGTCTACCAAAATTTCTACATGGGAAATGAAATACGTTTTTTGTTTACACCAGATCTTGCTACATGATAGCATCTAGGTGATTCATGCACATTCAGCCATGTGACCAGGTTAGGGTATGATAATAATAGGGATTCAACACCTTATTGGTGACTGAGGCCAAAGTAATAGTCAATATAATAGGAGTATTGATCGATTGACTCAAAGGTATCTTAGCATGGAACATCATTCTATAAGCTGAACAAAAGGGATGACCAAGGGGAGCTACTGTGGGTAGATTGAATGAAGACCAATTGTGACAAGCTTGAGGTTGATCAAGCATGATTGTGGAAATTCTCTATCAGTCCAACAGATGATAGGGATCTGGTCATTATAACAATATGAGTATTGGAGGATAGCTGGTGCTAGTTATTAGAACTATCAAAAAATTGGAGGCTAGACATAGGTTGCTGCCATTAAGGTCACATTTGGTAGCTGACAATCTATCCAGATTGTCGATAATTAAAAGTGAGCCAACCAGATTACTGTATTTGGTATGCTTTTTGAGTGATAATAAAGATTATCTTAGCAATCCAGATTGTCTCCCAAGAGGCAATCCAGATTGCCTTATGAAGAGATGGCTATCCAAATTACCGCTTGTTTGACAATCATTGTCAGAAAAATATTTTTTAGTAATGGTAATTTTGTCATTGCTAACAACCTCTTTTACCAACCACCAATGGTGACCAAAAGATAAGTTGTCAGAAAAAAAAAATTTATTAGCGATGGATTTTTAATTTTAGCGATGACTAATTGCATCGCTAAAAGTAATAATTTATTTTTTTAATTAGACCACGAGATTATTAGCAACAAAAATATCATATTAGCGATGGCAAAGTTCCATCGCTAATAATTATTATTGATGACATTATTAGCGATGGCCGACATTATTAGCGATGGCTTTAGCCATCGCTAATAACCCAAACTTTTCCTCCATTGATTCACCCCACTCCCACCCTCGTTTGCCCTCCATCGATTTTCCTTCCCCCCTGCCCTCATTTTCCCCCACCCCCCTCCCCTGGCCTCATTTTCCCCCACCCAATGATCGAGACCCCCGGCCCTCTTGATTTCTAGGTTGGCTCACCCGCCAGCGACCTCCCCACCTTCATTTTTCCCCACCCGACGATCGAGACCCCCGACCCCCCTCTCTAGCCCCCGACCCCGCTCCCCGACCCTCTCGATTTTTGGGTTGGCTCCTCCACTGATACTGTGCTCGTTTTCTCCTACCCCCTCCCCACCCTTATTTTCCGCCATCCAACGATCGAGACCCCATTTCCCCGACCCTCTCGATTTCTAGGTTAGCTCCCCACCAGTGACCGCCCTCATTTTCCCCACCCCTCCCCACCTCGTTTCCCTCACTCGATGATCGAGACCCTTGACCTCCCTCCCGATCCTCATTTTTCCTCTTGATTTTTGGGTTGGCTCCCCACCAGCGACCGACCGACCCCCCTACCCTCTTGTTCTCCCCCTCCCCGCCTCAATTTCATCTTCCCACTAACGACCAAGGCCCCCCTCCCCTCTCTTGGTTTCCTAGTGTCGCCTCCCCCTTCACCATCCCTGCACCGTCGAAGTCCCTGCGCTGCCCTTACCTACCGAATCTATCGTTCCCTTACTAGATATGCTGCCCCCTTGTCAAATCTGTCACCCACCATGCCGGATCTGCTGTCCCCATCCCCGCACCACCGTTCCTGTGCCACCAGCATCTCCAGACTTGCATTGTGGTGAGTATTAGCAGTGGTGGCGGTGACAGCGATCGAGCCATCACTAAAATCTTTTATTTTAATATATTAATTAATTTTAATTAGATAATTAATTAATTAATTAGATATTAATTTAATTAATTAATTAAGTATTTTATTTAACTATGATTAGGGTTGGAGCTGGGTCTAGGCTGGTTCGATGGGTTTTGGGCCGGTCTGAATTTAAATCGAGCTTCGAACTAGGCTTGAAATAGTTTAGGCTAGGCTTAGGCCTAATTACAGGATCCATTTGAATTTTGAATCGGACTTGGATATATCTTTAGCCCGATCCATGTCCGATCGGAGAGTGGATCTGATACTACCGGCTTGCATCCAATATAAAACCAACAGTGCTTTATTTATAAAGAGGATATGATGACTGCTTGTGTGAGATGCGCCTAAAGAGTCTAGAGAGAGATGGAGGTGATGCATTTCTATTCTTATTATTGTAGTTGCAGGGTAAGCTTGGATGGTCTGTTACATCACAGGCAATCGCTTGCAGCCACCTCATGGTTAAAGGTACAGAAAAACTTGCAACATCTTATTTTTTAATGGTAGGTTTGAGCCTTCTTCTTTTCCTCTTTCCTTTATTTACTTTGTTGGTCTCTGATTCAAATACTATTTTTAAGATTTTATTTATTTTTAAAAAAATTTCTACTCCTAGTTTGCAGCCTTCTTACTTTGCAGCCACCTAATAGTTCGAACCTGCCCAAATGGGTTCGGGCTGGGCTTGGGCCTGGGCTAGAGACAAGCCCGGGCTTCGTTTTCCTAAAACCATCGAGCCTAAGTCCGACTTGAAGCCCAAATTTGTAGCCACCACATGGTTCGAACCTGTCCAAATGAGTTCGAGTCGGGCTCAAGCCTGGGCTAGGGCCAGATCTGGGCTTGGTTTTTCTAAAATCAATAGGCCTAAGGTTGACCCAAAGCCCAAAAAAAATTTTCGGACCAGGCTAACTCGGGTAGGGATAGGGCCCGACCTGACCCAACCTAGTTCTAGCCCTAACTATGATAAAAATTTTGGATGGTTGATTTTCAATTAATGATCCTTATTAGAATATGTTGCCCAGATATGGAGCCCAAGAGGGGGGGGGGGTTGAATTGGATCTTTTTAAAATTTAAATTAGTGCACTTAAAGTGATGTGCTAAAGTGTTTGAGTAGAGTGGGTTGATTTTCAATGAAATAAATTCAAACATAAATGATAGGTATGCAAGTATAAATCATAAATAACAAGTAAAGAGATGTAAGCACAACAAATATAAAGAATTTATAGTGGTTCGATGCTAACCTTACACCTACATCCACTTTCCAAGTTCTTACTTGGGAATTCAATCCATTAAAAGATTTCAAAGTTACAACACATCAGACAACTCCGATCCTTGCTATCCAAGCAAGAACACTTATTTTTTGAGTACAAGCCAACCCTCAATAATTCGATTTCAGGTTCAGATCAACCCAAATGAGTTTTGAAACTCCCAAAACTCAAAAATCCAAATACAATATGAGAAAAATAGGGTACAAAAAATTCAGCACAATATCTTCTTAAACAAATACAATAAATGCAATAGAAATATAATACTTAAAGAGAAGAAGCTTTTGCTGAACACTCTCAATAAATTGCACACTTGATTGCAGCTGGAGAGTCGTTGGTGAGGTAATTGAATGCTTCTTTCTCTCTTTTAGGGCTTTTAAACTTTCTCGGATGTGAGCTTTGAATGCTTACAAAATTTATGATTTTTCACTTCAAAAGAGCATTTATAGTCACTATTTATCCTTAAGAATATCTTAAAGTTGGTTTAGAGCCGTTGGAGAGTGTTTAATACGCATTAAATGCACCAAAAACAGACTAAAAACTAGTCGTTACTTGTGCTCGCAGGAATAGGATATCCCATGGGGCGTCCCACTGGCAATGGGACATCCCATAGGGTGTCCCAATTGGCCAAACAGAAAGTTCAACTTTCTATTTTGATCTCAGGATCTCAGGGGTCGTCTCAAGTGGGTTGTCCCACTGCATTGGTCGTCCCAAGTGGATCGTCCCACTACGCATGAGCCAAATAAAGCGTGCCGGCTACCCAATGAAAAGGGATGATCCAGATGGATCGCTTTATTTTATGCCAACTCAGTTTTTCATGCATTTAAGATCTAAAACATACCAGAACACTTCCAACACT
>KE505027.1:475307-504262 GCA_000441515.1 Elaeis oleifera | reverse complement strand
ATTATAGTAAATAATTATTATTTATTATAATAGGTTTAAAAATATAATTACTTGTTACTGTGATTAAAATATATTTAAAAATTTAATTATAATTTTTTAAAAAAATAAAAATTATTAGCAACGGTATTAGCGATGGTATTCATCATTAATAATTTTAATAAAAATTAAAATAAAAATATTAACGACGGCATTCTAAACGGCAAATACCATCGTTGATAATTTTTAATTAAAAATTAAATAAAAATTATTAGTGATGGTATTATAAATGACAAATGCCATTGCTAATAGTTTTAATTATAAAAATTAAAATATAAAAATATTAGCGATGGCTTTGATTTCGCTAATACCATCGCTAATTACCTATATTAGCAATGGGTATTTTATCGTCGCTAATGATGATAATTAGTGATGAGCTTATTTTCGATAAGCTTTTAGCTATGGGAATCGATCGCTAATAGTATTAGCGACGGTAAAATGGTTATTAGCGATGAGCTTATTTTCATCGCTAATAACCCATTTTCTTGTAGTGAATGTTGTAAAAAAATTTGGATAAAATTATCCCTCCAAAAAAATTACACCAAAGCCACCCATCCACCCCTCCTTTGATGGCTCTCATCCTCTCTTCTTCTTCGAACTCCCCCCATGCCCTTGCAGCCCTCGACCGCCTCCCCTCTGCCCATGCCCTTGCCATCTCTGGCCATGACCTCTACTTCTATGCCAGCATCGACCTCTCCTCCCTCGCCTCCATCACCACCACCCCTCTTCCGATGACCCAACCACTACCCCCATCTCTTGCCAAGCGTATTTAAAATTTGATTTAAATTTAAAAATATAATAAAATTCTTTCTCAATAATTCAAATTTTCATAAAATTTTATAGAGATATTTTGAAAATTTGATTACACATTACTAATAATTTGATTGTCATACCAAACATGTCAATCAAGATTCTCTATAATTTTATTGCAATATTACCTACGTGTACCAAACACAGTAATCAACATTACAGATAATTTAATGGTGGTAATTTATTTTGAAAGTAATCCACATTACCTTCTAAGATTATCTGGTGATGCACCAAATGCATCCTAGGAGTGGACGGTTTTCATATCATTTGTCATGTTATATAAATAGTAGGATATAATATAAACTAAGACTCTTCTTCTGCCAATCAAACAACCAATTTATCTTTAAGTTATCCTTGCTTTTATCTTTTAAATTTCTACTTTTAGTTTCTGGTAGAACTCTAGTTTACTATAAATAGTAGAGTAACTCATAGCCCCAACTATACCCCACTTGTCTTCTTATTCTAACTAGGTGTGATGATAGCGAAATTCTTTGAAGATCAGGGCACACCGACCTATGCTACTATCACTATCCTCTTTTTCTTATCTCCTTTTTGGCTATCCGATGTTGATGGTGATACGAAATGAAATCAACTTGCTTATTATGATAGGACATGTAGCAAGCAATTTCAAACATATTTGTATTTCAAACAGATGATTCAGATAAGGAAGGAAATTATAGCAAATTTGAAATTTCAGATAAGGAAGGAAGTTATAACAATCTCTTGATTTTTGTCTCTAAATGAGAATAGATCCATGCTCTCACATCTATATAAATAAAGCCAAAGGATCCTAGGACAATAAGCTCCAAAAGAGAGAAACTCCCATAACTCAAAGCTCTTATAGTAAGATGCTATCAAGCCCTCATCCATCATTCTTCCTTCTTTTTATAGGTCTATAGGTCTATAAGTAGTCAAGACCGAGCCACCAAGCTTAAGGCCAACTTGCCAAGAATAAGATCGAGGTAAAGATCAAGGTCAAGATGAAGACAAAAGGCCAAACTAAGAAGCCCAAGGCCAAGCCATCAAGCTCAAGGCCAACATACCAAGAATAAGGTTGATGTGAAGATAGAGATTGAGATTAGAATCCCAAAGTCGGGTTACCAAGCTCAAGGTGAACATGCCAAAATGAGGCCAAGGTGAAGATCGAGACCAAGGCAAAATCAAGGCTGCGATGAAGATGGAGACCGAAGTGAGAAGCCCATGGCGAAACAATTAAACCCAAGGCCGACCTACCAAGCTTAAGGCCAACTTGCCAAAATGAGGCTAAGGTGAAGATCGAGGTCGAGATGAAGATGGAGGCCGAGGTGATAAGTCCTTGGCCAAGCAACCAAGCCCAAGGTTGAGCCACCAAGCTCAAGGACAACCTACTAAGAATGAGACCGAGGTAAAATTAAGGCTAAGATGAATCCAGCCAACGTTAGAAGCCCAAGGTCAAGCCACTAAGCTTAAGGGCAGCTTGCTAAGAATGAGGCCCAAGTGAAGATGGAAGCCGAGGTGAGAAGCCCATGGCTTAGCAACCATGCCCAAGGCCAAGCCATCAAGCTCAAGGCCAACGTACCAAGACCAAGGCCAAGGTGAAGATCCAAGCCGATGTGAAGATGGAGGCTAAGGTGAGAAGCCTAAGACTAAACTGCTAAGCTCAAGTCCAACTTGCTAAGAATGAGACCAAGATGAAGATTGAAGCCAAACTGAGATGCCCATGACTAAGCAACTAGCCAAGGCTGAGCCACTAAGCTTAAGACCAACCTGCAAGAATGAGGTCAAGATGAAGATCAAGGCCGAGGTGAAAAGGAGGCTGAAGTAAGAAGCCTGTGGCCGAACAACCAAGCTCAAGGCCAAGCTATCAAGGTCAAGGCCAACTTGCCAAGATGAGATCGAGGTGAAGATTGAGGTTGTGATGAAGATGGAGGCTGAGGTGACAAGCTCGTGGTCGAGCATCCAACCCCAAGGCCGAGCCACCAAGCTTAAGGCCAACCTACTAAGCCTAAGGCTAAGGTGAAGATGAAGGCCAAAGTGAGAAGCTTATAATCAAACAACCAAACCCAAGGCCAAGCCACACTAAGCTAAAGGCCAACCTATCAAGAATGAGGCTCAGGTGAAGATAGAAGCTGAGATAAGAAATTAAAGTCGAGCTACCAAGCCTAATACCAAGGTGATGACTCGGGCCAAGCTATCAAAATCAAGGCCAAGGTCAAGCTATCATGCCCAAGGCCGAGGTGAAGCCTAAGGCCAAGATGATGACCTAGGCCAAGCTACCAAGCCCAGGACTGAAATGAAAACTGAGACCAACATGATGATCCAAGCCAAACTACCAAGACTAAGGCCCAACTACCAAGTCCAAGGCTTAAAGGTTCAGATTGAGATGAAAATTGAGGCAAGCTATCAAGCCTAAGTCCAAGGTGATGACCCAAGCCAAGCTACCAAGATCGAGGCTTAGCGACCAAGCCCAAGGCCGAGGTAAAGGCTGAGATCGAGGTAAAAATGAGATCGAGATATCAAGCGAAAGACCAAGATGATAACCCAGGCCAAGCTACTAAGTCCAATGAGAAGCTATTGAGCCCAAGCCTAAGATGAAGACTGAGATGAAGGTGATGACTAAGACCAAGCTACCAAGATTGATGCCAAGCTACCAAGCCAAAGGCTAAGGCAAGAAGTCTAAGGTAAAGCTCCTAAAGGCTGAGCTCCTAATTTAGAGTTTCCACAGGCCGAGCTCCCATGCAAAGACCCCAAAAGCAGAGCCCCAAAGGCCGAGTTTTCAATACAGAGCTCCCAAATGCCGAACTCTCAAAGGCTGAGCTCTTAAAGTAAAGCTTAGAAGGCCAATGTAAGGAGCCCAAGACCCATCGCCCCAGAGGTTGAGCTCCCAATCCAGAGCCCCCAAATGCCGAATTTCAAAGCTTGAGCTTCTAAAGCCAACCTTAGAAGGCCAAGGTGAGGAGCCTAAGACTGATCCTAGGGCCAATCTAAGAAGGCTGAGGTGAAATAGCCGATCCGAAAAGCCCAAGGTGAAATGACTGACTTGAGAAGATCAAAATGAAACGACTGATCAGAGAAGACTGAGGTGCAGGTCGATCATAATCAAGCCAACCAAATAGAATAATATTTTAACAACTCTAATCTTCTCTTATATTTTCTCTTTACTATTGATATTCTAAGCCCTTCCTAACTTAAGCATCGAAGTACTCGATTGGAGTCAATCCAAAGAGCTTTTCTCTTTTTTCCGTATGCAGAGCAATACCCCTCTTTGGATCGACCAGCGTCCTCCAGGCCACCATAGCCGGATAGAATTTTGGCAACAATAGGTGGCGGTACCCAGGAGAGCATCAAACATAGCCATAAGATATGTTATCCACCCTTCTAGGGCCCAACAAGCTTGCAAGCCAGTCACGGGAAAACACTTTCAAAAGCATTATAAATGCTCATTTACTAGACCAAAATAGCACCAGGTTAGATGACAGGAGTGCCAATTTTACCTCTATCCAGTTTGATGCTCCATAACTTTTTTGACATAAAAAATATGCTTATCATGGAGTAGGTTCATATTTGGTTGTGAATCAAGTCATGCATTCTAATCCAATTAATTCCAAATGTTGTCATGTTAACACGGTGGTTGATTGATCTATTGAAAATGTGAATAAAGTAGGTCAAAATCTACCAGTTTTGACAGCCTGACCATCTATGCTATAAAATAAAAACAAAAATAAAAATAAAAATAAAATCTTTGCTAAAACCAGTATCCTAATATCCTAATGGTTTAATAAATTATTGGTAAAATATACAAAAAATGATCTAAAAAATTTCTAATAATAATTAATTTTACCAGCAATTTATATCATCCGGTGGTAAAGGTGTTTTGATGATCCCCTATTTGTTGTGTTTGATGGAATGGGATGGTTTTTTCCTCAATTATCCACCCAATCCCACTTACAACTCCTTTCTTTCTAGAACCTTATTATTTCACAAAAGTTATTAATAGAGGCTAGCAATGCCTAAGCTTGAAGGAAAATTCTCTGCCTAGAACCCAAAACTTGAGGATGGTCCTCCTTGGACGGCATATGAGTAACATATATGCAAGAGATTAAGCAACACATAATAAAAATGTGTGGTCATTAAGGCTGCGTAGCCTCAAATTTGGTACGTCATAACCAGTAAATGGTAAACATAATTATTTAAGAACAAATTGATTCTTGGTCCTTGTTTTACTATCATTGTATCATTAGATTTTTCGAGTAATGGAAGATATATAATGCACTTGGTGTTCTCTCTAGAGCTCCGTAACAGAAAATAAAAAAATATCATGTCGGAAGCTGGTTGATTTATAGAGGTTGCATGTGAATGCACGAGGTCCACATAGAGAAAGGCAAGAAGGATGAGAAGAGATTCAACGGTTTTGAGTGAATGTCCCTCTTTTTAAAGCTCACTTGGAGCCATCCATTAGAGTCCAAATGTCATCAATTAAAGGCAACATCCATGCACTTCTCAATTAAAAATATACATTTAGACCTAAGCAAGAGAGTGGATGACATGAGAGAGAGAGAAAGAGAGAGTATTGTTGCCATGGAATCAAACCTAACTGGATCAAATTGAGCAAATCCTTCATAAATGGTATAAAAATCAGTTCAATAACCTAGAAGTAGCCTCCAAATTAAGACCCAATTAATCCAAATTAAGGAGGCATCCAACCTAAGCCAGACCCAAGGTAGGGTGGGCTCGTGTTCTGCTTCAATCCAAGTGCATAACACACAAATTGCCATGTTCAACAATAGCAACAATCATGTAGCACCCTGGATCAATAGACTACTAATTACGAGCTATGGCACATGCATTATTGGTTTTAGCATCACCCAACATGGTAATGATGAGTCCACCCTACAGGTTCATGGAATGTATGAGTTCAATCTTCTAGCCAGTCTAGAACTTGGAATAATTTAATTAGTAACAACTCTAATTCCAAAAAGAGAAGAGCATGACTCATGATGCATTTTATTAATACATAATATATTAACACCAAATGTTAATTAAAGACGACTACCATAGGTCAACTCTATCTTATAATTGTTTAGGTGGGCACACTAACTAAAAAATCATGTATGTAAGAATTAAAGTAATGCTAGTGTGGATTTGATGGGAGCGTGTGGACGAAGAACTCATCGTAGAAGTGTCATTCATTAATTTTCAAGTAATAAACTATTGACATCCGAAACTTCTACAAAGCTTACATTCACCAGCCGTGAGTATTTTAATATGAGTTTTGCTTAAAGGATGCTCTCGTGGAGTTCGGACTTTCTGCGGTGCATGCTTCGTGTTGTCAAAAAGCTATGGAGACTCCTTGTTGCATGACATGTACCGTGCCTGTCGGATTGTAAGTGATGCTCGAAAAAATAAAAAAGTTAATAAAAAATATTAATTAGGAATGTTTTTAGACAAAGGGGATTTTGTAAAAAAAAATAATTAACATAAAGCACTCATTATTTCGTCAATAAAAAAGCTCCCAGCCAAACTCATCTTCCACTCCTCTCCCTCCCGTTGTTCTCCTCCTCCTCCTCCTCCTACTTCACCATCATCATTATTGATAAAACTTGCATGGTTGTTGAGGTGATACAAGAGGCTTAAAAGGTGGATCGAATGGATGGGAAGAGACCTCTCCCTCCCAATGATCCAGAAAAGAAAGAAGTCGTCCAAAGTTTTTTATCATGCACATCAGCTCGAGCTGATAATGAACTTTCTGCAATGGTATCAGCCCTTACGTATGTGATCAGCTCAAGCTACCAAGCAAGAAAAGGAGAGGGGAAGGCAAAGGGAAAACTGCAACGATCGAGGCCCAAAATCCGGTGGTGTTGGGGTCTGGTGCAAGGGAAATTTGTCAACCTTTTGAAGAGCATGGTATAATAGCCTCTCATTGCACCACTTGCTTCTACTTGCCATTTAGTGTACATAAATGGCCCCTAATGCTGTTTTTTCCCTTTTCCTTCTGTTGCCTTTTGACAAAGAAATACAAGTGATCTTATTAACAAGTTGTTTATTCTCTTTCTTCCTTTCTTTTGTATATGTGTGTTTTCTTATTTTGCTGTAATAATATCTGTGTGCTTATTATACTAAAAAATACCTTACTATTGTTTTCTAGAATCCTAGTGACCGGCTATCCAGGTGATTTTATAAGAATTCAGCTAATCCTTGGCTTTCGCAGTTCAAAGCCAGGTGAAAATGAATGAGATGTGAGGTAGACTTAAATACATGGATGCTTAATCAAGTCAGGTTAATTTGTGTTACTTTGTTCTTCCATGGATACTCTCGCACATCTCCTTTTCATTTGGCTTGTTATTATCATTTCTGATTTGTTTCGCTAGGATTTGTTTTGCCTTGAAGCTTTCCATCTTTTTGTATTCTTATCAACTTATATCTTCTTTGGATGATCAGGTTGTGCCTAACCTCCGGACCTTCTTCCTCTTTTTCTATATTTTTTGAAATGGAAGAAAAATAATTCCTAGTGGTTTTCCACTATTTATGCTCAAAAAAAAAAAGAACTATTGATTTTTGAACATGATGCATGGGCATATTATATCTATAGGTGATAACTAAAAGATATAGTCAAAGAAATTTCTGAGGTAACTATAGTTCTAATGCTGCAGTTTTGTCATGGCTTTTACTATCTATGTTTTATTTTTTAGCTTCCTACATTAGGATGGCTTTTGTTGCTTTATTCTTTCATATTTTTTAAAAAATTATTCATCTAATTTGGTAGAAAGAAGTAATTCTCTCAATTTGTTCAGCTCAAATCTCTTAAAAAAATTAGAAAAAATAAAAATTGATGAAGTAAGGTCTAGATCTTATTTCTATCATTAATGAATAACAAACTGAGATACATAAACTCTATTTATACTAAAGAGATCCGCTCTTATATAATTCTGACCAAATTTCTTTTCTAGTTCAAAAAGACATAACTTTCCCAAAATAGACATATGCAATGGAAATAAATACGAAAAAGCTAAAATCTTACAGATCTTAATTTTTTTATCGACTTTGCCTTCATTCTCTCCACCTACTTCTTCCTAAATTTGAAGATACGCTTGATCAAAGTCTTTTCTATAAAGAAAATTTGGTTAGAAAAATTTTGATTTGATCAATCTATTTCAAGACCTAAATAATAGAATTTGACCTTGATCACTTAGTACAATACATCCTTCAAAGGATGGGGTTACGTTGTAGAGATCAAAAAATTATTCGATTTTTAAAAAAATGATCATTTCAATCGAACGTCATATGATCAGTTATGATCTTCAAAAATTTGGCATGTGATTCAGCTTCACCATGTGATGGATCTCGACCCTATCTAGTCTTTTTCTTAGTAATCAAAGTGGTCCACATCGAGACTAATGATTCTTTTGGATCATTATTATAAGAAATTAGGATTTTATTGATGAGTTTAATAGTGGCAAAATAAAGTTTTCCTCCAAAAACAATGTGCATATATAGCACCAGAATTAGTTGCTTGTAAAAAAATTGTTAAAACTTTCTAATTGTAATAATATTTTTTAATGTAATAATTTTTAATATTAAAATATAAATATAGTCATCAAAATTTTTGCAAGGATGACTATAAAAACTTTCTTTTGCTACTAGTCCAATGCTATAAATATCTAGAGACACTTTTATGACTTTTAATAGCTACTATTTTTTTGGCTAAGAACTTATTCTTGGTATTGAATTACATGTCAGTGGTACAGTATAAGAAAAATGATATATTAAATTGATGGCTGCAACTATATCATCACCTTATGAATATACTAGAATCTCTTTTTGCTCTCTCTCTTGCTCTCTCTCTAACCTGAAACTGTTTTGGCATATGAAGGAACACACAGAAAGCACTATAGAGGAGTAAGACGAAGGCCATGGGGAAAATGGGTAGCTGAGATAAGAGACCCAAAGAAGGCAATTCGTGTTTGGCTAGGCACCTTTGACACAGCTGAGGATGCAGCATTAGCCTATGACGAAGCAGCACTAAAGTTCAAAGGCTCCAAAGCTAAGCTCAACTTTCCAGAACGAGTCCAAGGCCAAATTGATCTTGGCTTCTTAGGATCCAAAGATGTTAATCCTGAACTAATCCCTAATATCATAGTCCCCTCCTACCCAGACCTTATTCAATATGCACAACTTCTCCAAAGCAGTGATGAGGATTTACAAAATGTGGCCTCTGCACTATATGTTAGAGAACCCACCCTTTTAGGGGCTTCTCAGATGCCACGAGCTTCTACATTAACATCCCCATTGGCGTTTCCACAATTTGGACCAAGCTCATCCTCTTTGTTGAGCTCGAGGACTAAAGATGATTTAGGAGAAGATAGTACAGAAACTAGCCAACCAAGAGAGTGAAAACATCAATTTAGTTGGTGCAATGCAATAGTTTTAAGGACAAGAATTGAGGAGAGGTTTATATGGTCTATTGAAGATTTTGTGTTTTTTTATAGATCTTCAATTCGGTTGATTTTGTGTTGTCTATTTGCCTTTATTTTTTATTATCAACTAGGTCCTGTATTTGGTTTATTGAATGTAAGGGTGGTGATAGGTCGGATTGGATTCACGAATTAGGTTTGGATCAAAAAATCTGTATCAGAACCCTCTATTTTATTTGTACCCATATCCACCTACTAATTTATTTAAGTTTTCATCGCAAGTTATACATGTAATTGAAAAATTAAGCAACATGGTGTTCAAAGATCATAGTCAGTAAAAACAATTTAACTTCAATTATATCATCATAATTACAATAAACCTAGAATTTAAAATGTACAATAGTTGTAGGCTAATTAAAGATAAATAATTAAAATACAATCTTATAACCAAAAATCTCATGGCCAACCTTGATCTATAACTTTTTTTAGAAAGAGTGAAATGAACCATATGAAAAACTTAGAGAAATACCACTATTTTAGATATGCCAGAGCTGGTTGGCACTTGACTGGATCATCATGGGGATCCATTGGTTCAAGAGCTAAATTTAAATCCATCTATTTGGAATCATGCTGATTTCAGATTAATCCAAAATTGACCTGATTGCTAAAAGGCCCATCCAAATTTATTGTTTATGGCAGATTTGATTCAGAATTGGTTACACTATCCTAAAAGCAATATGGTCATGCATGTGTCTTTCTCTAATTGAATCTATTGTATTATTTCTCAATATGAATCATATGCCTTGTGTGTATCTTTATTTAAACTTACAATATGACATTCTATCATTATTTATAATAAACAAATCAGCTATTAGGTGCACATAGATTTTACCTTTTTTTTTCAAAAAATCATCACATGTGAATATTAGGTGACTTAGCATTATGCCGCTCAACTAGTCATATTATGTGAAAGAGGTTGTGGATAATATATAATAACCCCATTAGCAGCTTGCATATTCTCGTGATATTACAAGTGAAATTCCTACAATGGTAATGAAGAAGGCAAAAAAAAAGAAAAAAATAAACTTGAAAGGATGGAATCCATGAACATTTCTTCAACCTCAAAGAATTTGAAGGCTCTTTAGCTCCCCAACAAAGTAATACTTCATCGTAGGGGATCCATTAGTTTCAGGAGCTAAATTTAAATCCATCCATTTGGAGTCATGTTGATTTCAGATTAACCCACTAACCTGATTGCTAAAAGGGCCCTTTTAAATTCATTTGTTTATGGTGGATTCGAATCAAATTTGGCTACACTATCTTAAAAGCAATAAGATCATGCATGCGGCTTTCTCTAACTGAATCCATAGTATTATTTCTTAATATGAATGATATACCTTCTGTGTGTCTTTATTTAAGCTTATGATATAATATTCTATTACTATTTTATAACAAACAAACCGGCCATTAGGTGCACATAGTTTTTTATCCTTTTTTTCAAGAAATCATCACATGTGAGTATTAGGTGAATTAGCATTATACCGCTAAACTGGTCATATTATATGAAAGAGGTTGTAGATAATATATAAGCACCATTGGCAGCTTATATATTCTCATGATACTACAAATAAAATTTCTGCAACAGTAATGAAAAAGGTAAAAAAAAGAAAAAAAGAAACTTAGAAAGATGGAATCCATCAACATTTCTTCAACCCCAAAGAATTTGAAGGCTCTTCAGCTCCCCAACAAAGTAATACTTTGGACTGCAAATTATTTGACCTAAATCTCTTTGCTACATGCAGCTTCGATATTTTATTTAAAGTATTATTTTCTTAATTTCTATGCATATTATGTCATCATCAACACTTAATGATGATGACATGTTTCTCATACCTATCTTGATTATAAAAATCTTGTAGAATTTGTCATATGCTTCCAAACCATCCCATAGTTAAACTTTTTACATGGTTAGAAGATGGATGTGTTGGTGGAAAATCTTTTCAAAAATCATATTAAAAATTATATCAAAAAAATAATAGATTGTTTCAAAAATTTTGAAATATAATTTTACAATAAAAAATTGAAAGGAGATGACTTGATATGACATTTGTTTGGCACATCCCCAGGTACAAATATTACCTCTTTTACAAGTAGTTCTGAGTATGCTTTCAATATACAACAAACACACACTCTATATTAGTATCTTCAAACTCAACACCAGTGCATAAAAATATGGAATGATCCAATGGCTCCTTTAATTGCCCAGAATAAAAATTAAAATAATAAAAGGATAGAAAGAATAAAGAGGGTGTAGGAAAAGAATAGAAGAAGAGCTAATACTCTCATAAAAAGATCAGCAAAAACTAATCAATACATATAAGAAATTCTTTATCGTATGGAAAAATATGAAGTTAAGCCCCTCGTATAGAGTGTCTAATAACCTCCATGTCTAAACAGGATTCCTAGCAAACTTGTTAAAATATTTGCACAAGAAGAGAAACATGATAGAGAGAGAGAGAGAAAAAGATCTTTATATTTCTGATTCAATCACATTTAGTATATCTTAAAGATTATATATACTAATATATAAACTAGTCTTTATAAAGAAATAATATACAAGATCATGCTAATAAAAAAAAATATTATGGACTAATATAGATTGTCATGTGATCTCTAAAATCATATAATCTTTAAAATCATATAATCACCTAAAATCATACTAACAACCCCCCTCCCTCCCCCTCAAACTTAAGATGGTATTATAGATGCCAACTTGAGTTTAGAAACCAGATTATGAATGTACTCAGAAGCTGGCTTGGCAAATCAGAAGCTAATATGATAGACCAAGAGCTGACAGAGTAGCTCAAAATTCAATCTAGTAGACTAGTGTGTCAAGCTGATATGATAAAATATAATCTAATATAGCAGAACAGGAGCTGACATAGCAACATAAAACTATTGTAGCAGATCAAAATATGACTTAGTAGCTCAGAACTCGATATGGCAAATTGATTTATCAAACTAATATTAAAAAAATAGAATCTGATGTGGCAAAATAAGAGTTGACATAGCAGCTTAGAAATTGATGTAGAAGATTAGCGAGCTGATGCAGCATACTGATATATTTAGCAATACTGATGTAGCTATCTGACATGACAAATTAACACCATAGAGTGACATGCTGATTATTGTGGCTACTTTAGATGACGTGGTTGTGAGAAGATACATAGAAGGTGGTAGTTGCAATAAGGGCCAGCACTTGAAGAGAAGATAGCCGAAAATTGACGATCCTTACAGATGAGGCATCGTGAAAGAAGCAAGAGACCTTCAACTAGATGGTGAAAGAGCTGAAGGTAGCAAGTAAAATCGAAGATAGAGAGGAAGAGGCTGAAAGATGATGAAAAGAGATGACTGAAGATCTAAATCTGAAGACAAAAAAAATGATAAAAGAAGCTATGCATTCATAAAAATAAAGGATCTTTAGATATTAATCTATCAAAAATAGAGGATCCATAGATGCACTGAAAATAGAGAATTTATAGAAAACAGATATCAATAGATGGCAATGGGATCTTCAAGACTTCCATAGCATAGGTGGAAGAGATGATGACGACATAATAGGTGAGTGGTGGCTCTGATATCATATTAAAATATTTATAGAAGAAGAGAAAAATAATAGAGAGAAAGAGAGAAAGATCTTTATATCTCTATCTCAATCATATTTGATATATTTCAGGGGTTATATATACTAGTGTACTGACTCCTTACAAAAAAATAATATAGACTGATATAGGATCATACTAACAAAGAAAATATTATGGATTAATATGGATTGTCATGTGATTTTTAAAATCAAGTAATCTTCCTAAAAAAATCATATAATCTTCTAAAATCATACTAACTAGACTTATGAAAATCCAAAATTTAAAGACCCTTGAGATTTGTGTTTGTTAATAGAAAATCTTAATTTGAGATTTCTTTAAGATCACTACAAAAAAACAGACTATTACTGATAGCTAACTATCATTACTAATAATCATTTTGCCATCGCTAATAGTATTAGTGACAGTAAGCTATCACTAAAAATCTGACGAAAATAATCTCATCGCTAATTACCATTATTAGCAACAGCAAATCCACCATTGCTAATAGCGATAATTAACGACGCTATTAGTGACAAAAAACCATCACTAATAATTTAATTTTTTAATTAAAGTATTAAAAATTATTAGCGATGGTCATTGTCGTCGCTAGTGTCGTCACTAATAATTTTTAATTTAATAAAAATTTAAAAATTATTAGCGATGATATCTACCATTGCTAATGCCCTCGCTAATAGTTTTTAATTTTTTAAAAATTTATAATTAAATATTTTAAAATTTATTTTAATCATATTAATAATAATAATATTTTTTTATTTTTATAATAAATAATAATTATTTAATATAATCATAAATATAAATTAATTATATCATACTAAAAATATAAATTTTATAATTTTATAATTATACCACTTTATAAGTATCAAAATTACGTACATATCAAAAAAAAATCAAGTAAGATCCTCCTCATCGTCCTCCTCATCCTCCTTCTGCTTCTGTACATCCTCTCCAGCAGGTGATAGATGAGAGTCGGATGTTCGAGCATCTTTAACGAAAATAATAAATTATTATTAATAAGTTTCAATATAAAAGTGTATATATCGATACAGAGATATATATTTCGATATACTACTTTAATTCTCGAACAGATTATTTTTATATGTTCTATTTGATGATATGAAGTTATAAACACCCTCGATTCATCGTTTGGATGGTTAGAGTGAATTTTATCCCCTATATCTCCTTTTTAGACTCAAATCTAAACATGTGAGACTTCTAAATATAAAATTTAAACAAGTAAAGAAATTATTAATAAACTTACCTATTATGATGGCTGTGACAATGAGCCCAGCTGATCGTACAGATACGAATCTCAAAGAATCTCAACAATCGTATCGTGGATAGCATCTCAAAAGGTCTGAAATCGCTAACTCCAAAATCTCTGCACGACCTCCTCCACATGTGCGTCAGTCCACATCTAGATCATCGAGCTTTGAGAGAAGTATTGAACTGCTGGAAGGTCGAAGCTGTGGTCGAATCCTATGATCTGACTCCTACTCACCCCTCTGATAGCCCTGAGCCATCCATCGAGGTCAAGGAGGGGCTGAGAAAATGGATCCTCACTGTATTGTGATACGAGATACTCCGTATAATCCACCTATATAGTTTAAAAATTTATTAGTCTATATATATCAGTATATATAAAAACTTGATAAATAATATTTTAAGTTGTTACCGCGATCTGTCGAGATCGAAGATCTAAGTAATCACCAATCCTTCTAGACTGATGTGTGGCCTCCCATATCTGCAACTGTCCTAGTGTACGATCCAGCTACCGTGTCTATAATAAATAAATAATAAAATTAAATTAATTAAAATATACATATGATTAATTTAATATAAAATTAATTTTAAGTATAGAATTTTTATCAATCTATCAGCCACAGCATGTGTGCCAATGGAGCCGCCTGTATGCTTGATCGAATGCTGCTGGACGGATCGATTCTACCATGCCCTCTACCGCCTATCAGAGTACTCCACTGGTCCAGAGGGCTTCCCATATGTCCATCCGCATCCAGTGATCTATATAAGACTTTCAGTCTAATGATGACTCAAAATTGAAGTGCTCTATGACAGACTGTTGAAGGCTATACAGCCCATCTCGAAACCTCCGTATGGCCACCTCCTCGAAGGTCTGATGGCCAGCCTCCTCATCCTGAGAAGTCTCGAATTGATAGTACCCCTATAAGTAGAAGTAACTGTGTATTAATAAATAGAATACAAATCTATCATAATTTAAAATTAAATATCTTTAACTTACCAAGAATATCTTCCAAACTGCATTACGAGCCCTCGATGGCCAACTGAAGAACTCATTCATCGATCCCGACATCAATCATCGGATGATGCCGATAACCACATGAGGCACTCTAGTCTCTGTAAATGTGCTGCAAAATTTATTTTGAACAATAAATATTAGATTCTAAAATAACTAAATTTAAACATATTCAGTGAAGATATATAGTATTTACATACGGCTCTGAATGTGGACGAATTCTCTATCCTCCGATCGAGTCAGAGGTACCGTGAGTTGGACGGTCCTCTACCACGCTACTGACTCTAAGAGCCGAATGCTGCTCCATGTGAGTGTGGGGTCACTGATGACCCTACATCATCCGAATCTAAGAGTATCAAGACATCATAAAGAATGTTATATTAGATAATAAAAGATAAAATAACATAAAAGAGAATATCTAAAGTATCAGAGTTTATCACATAGTATGTGTGCCGTAGAACCATACAAGCTGGCTGCATGAGAGCTCTCTCCTCGGCTATGACGGCTCCGACCTCGGGAAGTCATCTGCCACAAATCAAGAACAACATTAAAGAAGTTATATATGTTCATAAAATCTAATCGAGTATATATAAATAAAGTCGAATAAAGTCGAGTATATATGTTCATAAAATCTAATCTTCGACATCCATCAACTTTAAGACATCATATGGGTATAAGAAAAGAAGCTATAGCACTCTGTGGAGCCAGTCCTTTCAATATCCATTTAGTTTAGATCATCATCAAGAAAAATAAGAAGGCAACCATAAGAATATAGGAGCATAAAAGTCAATTCAACTTCCATCGCATCTGATACCATCTGTTTAAAATGATGCAAGATAAGTATTTAGATGTTTGGTACCCTTCGAATGTTTGGTACCCTTCGACTGAGTGGCGATGCAAGACAAATATTTAAAATAAGTTAGAAGTCCAGAAGTTCATCGCAAGTGAGGAGTACTACTCATCAGCCTCTTCAAATGTTTGGTACTCCTCGAATTCTTCATCTAATTCTTCCTCTTCCTCCTCTTCTTCCACTTCTTCCTTTTCTTCCTCTTCTTCACCTTCTTGATAGGATGCTCCTTAAAACAACTCAATATGATCTACCTCCTTATGTCGGCCATCATGTAGGAGAAGTTCTAGAGCATCCAACTCTGCATGACATCAAGGTTATGACGGATCAAATTGATTGATCAGTATGGTAATTCTCAAAAGATGCTGTGCTTCACTCAGTTATAAGTTCTACCGAAACTCTGAAATTTTTATTTGTCAAATAGTATGCCAAATTGGACTTCGTCTATTTGAGATACCCTCTGAAATACTTTATACCATTGAGATGCAGTGGTGCATGATCCTTCTCTATCTAATTTTCCTAAAACTGTCCCGCAGCTTTCAAAAAGGCTGATGCTTGGGGAGAAATTGATGATAACAATCAAACCAATAGGACTTACGACCATACTCAGTTGAAATGATTTTGTATTCTCCATGTAATAAGGACATGCTAGCATCCCATAAGTGCTCCATCCTGACAGCATCCCATGAGCAAAAAAATCATTAATAGTCCACATTAATGTAGCCTTCATTATAAAATTCTGCTTCTTCGATACATCAAATGTATGTATGACATCGGACCATAAGAATTTTAGCTCGTCAACAAGAGACCTTAGATATACATCAATACTTCTACCAGAGTATCGTGATCTAAAAATAACTAATGTAAGAAAGATGTTATGTTCTTTCATGCACATCCCAGGCGGCAGATTATATGAAGTAATAAAGACTAACCAATATGAATAAAAGGCCGTTGCATGATTGAACGATGTAAACCCATCTGTCTGACAGATTTTTCTATACCTTATTGTCTGACAGATGACTCATCATATTGGTGTGCTTGCGAATCCCTTCTTTGTGCCATCTCATCTGTCTGGCAGTACTCTTGAACAATAAAGCCTCCGAAGCCTAGGAATGAGGGAAGTATCGAAGAACATTATATGGTATGTCCTTCTGATTTCTATCCTCTTGCCTCAACTTAAATCAACTTTCACCATATACGTCACATGTACTCTTTAGTTAGTCCTCCTTGTGGAAAAGTATGCAATTATTACAATATGCATCTATCTTCTCGTATCCTATGCCTAATCCTTTCACTATTTATTTTGAAGCATAGAAGCTCCCAACAAGCTTCTCATCCTTCGGTAGCATCTTCTTTATTATTGCTATTATTCTATCATAACAATTGACCGTCATATTAAACTCGATCTTCAAATTCAACAACTCTAACACAGCTGATAATACAGTATGTATTTCACAGTCTGGCCATAGTGGTTCATCAGTATCTTTCAACATACAATGGAAATCACCGCTGTCAGTTTCTGGATCGTCCTCTATATCCTAGTCAAATTTAGGACCAGCTGCATCCATAACCATATCTACCTTTCTATCTGTGTCTCTATCCTACTGATGACTTTTAATCCTTGCAATTGTCTTCCATATCTCTCTATGCAGGTACCAATACTTGTAGTTTGATATAAATCTATTCTTATATAAATGGACAATTATTGTATCCCTATCAAGAATTTTTCTATTGACACATCTCTTACAAGGACAACAAGCCCGTCCTTGAACTAAGAGTGCAGCATTCTCAAAAGCATAATCACAGAAGTATTTGACATCCTCCTTATATTTAGCAGAAATCACCCCATTGACTACTCGACGGTCCATCCAACTACGATCCATGGCACACCATCTAAGGATTCTGCATATACAAGTACAAGACAAAATACTTATTAAATATTTGTCATTAAAATGGCTTACATAATAAATGCATCCTATTAATAATAGGTATAAAAGGTCCTATCTCATTTAAGAATTGTATTAACTCTATAGGTCAATTACAGTAATCAAACGATACCCAATAGGGATCGAAAAAAATTTTGACAGTATTTTTCTTAGTTCTTCCCATACGGTTAAAGATGCATGAGGAGAATTAAAGGAAATACTATCTGAATTTTTTTTTGAATTCTCAACATATCGTTTGATTATTGAATTACTTATAAATTAATTACAATTCTTAAACTATCTAAACTGGACAGTCAATTGATCAATATACATAATTCTCTGATCCGTATAAAATATATAAATATATAGATACCGTAAAATATATACATTAATCAAAAGATGTGTCTATCATTATATGCAATGCAATACTTTTAAATTTTAAATATTGAGTTTTAAGTAAAGATATTATTACAAATGGGGACGGTCGAGATGCGCATCTCATGCATGCAGACTTGGAGTGTACCAAATGACTAGGCTGTGTGAACACACCAGTATGGCATCCAGGCAAATCTCATCCTGGAGGTTCCAAAGTACCAAGCAAGATTGCAAATAAAGCTGAAAATAGATCGGAGTGGGCCAGACCACACCCTTTTTTGAGTCTAGTTCGAAAATTTTTTTCGAACTTCAGGCCGGGCCTAGGACCTAGAGTCCAATTGTCAAGCTGCTTTGACTGCCATCGAAGTAGATGAGCAGATCAAAATCGATCTGATAATGGTCCAACCTCAAATCCTTACCGTCGAAGGCAATAGGGCTACTCTCACAGGAGAGCTTCCCAAAGTAGTTCCACCTCTCGAGAATAATATTAATTTAAATAATATTATTAATAATATTATTTAATTAATAATATTTAGATTCAGATATTATTAATTTAAATTAATCAGATAAATATAATTTAAATATTAAAATTAAAAGATAGAAATAGGTTGTAGCGACAGCGACGGAGCCGTCACTGTTGCTAAAAATCACCTGACAGCTCAAACTATGGCATGAGTCTGGTGGTGGGTCCAGAATAGATCCAAAAGTGGGTCGGCAATGCGGCGCTTAGGCGGTTGGGCATCCGAAGGGGCAGGCGGGGCGATGGTCTGACAGGGCAGCATGGCATTGGGGCACGAGAAGAAGAGGGAGGTCAGATCCGGCAAGGAGAAGCCCAATCCGATGGGGCATGGCAACAGGGAAGCAAAAGGGGAGGCCAAGAAGATGAGGGGAGGTCGGGTGGTGGGACGACGGCACCGAGACACAGCCGACAGTGCCGAAGAAGAAAGGTGGGTCGAGAAGCTTCGATCTGGTGTGGGGACATTGGATCCGAGGCGAGGACGATGACGCAAGGTTGGGGGAGGTAGCCGAGGCTCGAGGAGGCAGGAGGTGGCCGAAGGGCTCGCGATCTGACGGACAGGGGCTTGAAGAGGCGGTCGAGGGCTCGGGGAAGCCCAATCCAACGATGGAGGGAAGAGAGAGATCAGAGGTGATCGAGGTATGTGGGCCGAGGGCTTGGGGAGACGGCCAGAGGCTCGAGAAGGGAAAATCGGGGGAGGGGTCAGACATCGGCAGGGGAGCCAACCCATAAAATGAGAGAGGGTGGGGGAAAACGAGGGCGCGTGGGGAAATAAAAGAGGAGAAAGAATTAGGATTATTAGCCACAGAAAAATCATTGCTAATAAGATCACTCCGTCGCTAATAATCCTATGGGCAAATTAAAAAAATAAATTATTTTTATTAGCGATGGCAAGTATTAGCAATGCAACTTGCCATTGCTAAAAGTCAAAAATATCATCGCTAATAAATTTTTTTTATGACGACATAATTATAGGTCGCCATTTACCGTCGGTAAGAAGCATTATTAGCGATGACTAAATTGTTGTCGTTAATAACCGTCGGTAAAGGTCCTTTTCTTGTAGTGCAGAATCAGTTGCTTATAAAAAATTGATAAAACTTTCTAATTGCAATAATATTTTTAATATAATAATTTTAATATTAAAATATAAATATAGTCATCAAAATTTTTGCAAGGATGACTATAAAAGCTTCTTTTGCTGCTAGTCCAATGCTATAAATGTCAAGAGACACTTTTACGACTTTTAATAGCTACTATTTTTTTGGCTAAAACTTATTCTTGGTATGGTATAAGAAAAATGATATACTAAATTGATGGGTGCAACTATATCATCACCTTATAAACATACTAGAACCCCTTTTTGCTCTCTCTCTTACTCTCTCTCTCTAACCTGAAACTGTTTTGGCATATGAAGGAACACACAGAAAGCACTATAGAGGAGTAAGGTGAAGGCCATGGGGAAAATAGGTAGCTGAGATAAGAGACCCAAAGACGGCAATCTGTATTTGGCTAGGCACCTTTGACACAGCTGAGGATGCAGCATTAGCCTATGATGAAGCAGCACTAAAGTTCAAAGGCTCCAAAACTAAGCTTAACTTTGCAGAACGAGTCCAAGCCCAAATTGATCTTGGCTTCTTAGTCTCCAACAACGTTAATCCAGAACCAATCCCTAATCTGATAGTCTCCTCCTACCCAGACCTTATTCAATATGCACAACTTCTTCAAAGTAGTGATGAGGATTTACAAAATATGGCCTCTGCACTATATATTAGAGAACCCTCCTCTTATGGGCTTCTCAAATGCCACGAGCTTTTACCTTAACATCCCCATTGGCGTTTGATGAGTTATATCCACAATTTGGACAAAGCTCATCCTCTTTGTTGAGCTTGAGGACTAAAGATGATCAAGGGAAAGATAGTAAGGAAACAAGCCAACCAAGAGAGTGAAACATCAATTTAGTTGGTGCAATGCGATAGTTTTAGGGACAAGAATTGAGGAGAGGTTTATATGGTCTATTGAAGATTTTGTGTTTTTTATGGATCTTCAATTCGGTTGATTCTTGTGTTGTCTATTTGCCTTTATTTTGATTATCGACTAGGTCCTGTATTTGGTTTATTGAATGTAAGGGTGGTGATAGGTCGGATTGGATTCACGAACTAGGTTTGGGTCAAAAAATCTATATCGAAACCCTCTATTTTATTTGTACCCATATCCACCTACTAATTTATTTAAGTTCCATCGCAAGTTATACATGCAATTGAAAAATTAAGCAACATGGGTTCAAAGATCACAGTCAGTAAAAACAAATTTAACTTCAATTATATCATCATAATTACAATAAACTTAGAAATTTAAAATACACAATAGTTGTAGGCTAATCAAAGATAAATTAATTAAAATATAATCTTATAACCAAAAATCTCATGGCCCACCTTGATCTATAATTTCTTTTAGAAAAGAGTGAAATGAACCATATGAAAAACTTAGAGAAATACCACTATTTAGGTATGCCAGAGCTAGTTGGCACTTGACTGGATCATCGTGGGGGATCCATTGGTTTCAAGAGCTAAATTTAGATCCATCCATTTGCAATCATGTTGATTTCAGATTAATGCAAATTGACCTGATTGCTAAAGGCCCCATTCAAATTCATTGTTTATGGCTGATTCGATTCAGATTTGGTTACACTATCCTAAAAGTAATAAGGTCATGCATGTGGCTTTCTCTAATTGAATCCATTGTATTATTCTTAATATGAATCATATGCCTTGTGTGTATCTTTATTTAAACTTACAATATGACATTCTATCACTATTTTATAATAAACAAATCAGCTATTAGGTGTGCATAGCTTTTACCTTTCTTTTCAAAAAATCATCACACGTGTGTATTAGGTGAATTAGCATTATGCCGCTAAACTAGTCATATTATGTGAAAGAGGTTGTGGATAATATACAATAACCCCATTGGCAGCTTGCATATTCTTATGATACTACAAGTGAAATTCCTACAATGGTAATGAAAAAGGAAAAAGAAAGGAAAAAAATAAACTTGGAAGATCAGAATCCATCAACATTTCTTCAACCTCAAAGAATTTGAAGGCTCTTTAGCTCCCCAACAAAGTAATACTTCATCATGGTGGACCCATTAGTTTCAGGAGCTAAATTTAAATCCATCCATTTGGAGTCATATTTATTTCAAATTAACCCAAACTAACCTGATTGCTAAAGGGCCCATCTAAATTCATTTGTTATAGTGGATTCGAATCAAATTTGGTTACACTATCTTAAAAGCAATAAAGTCATGCATGTGGCTTTCTCCAACTGAATCCATAGTATTATTTCTCAATATGAATCATATACCTTCTGTGTGTCTTTATTTAAGCTTACGATATGATATTCTATTACTATTTTATAACAAAACAAACCGGCCATTAGGTGCACATAGTTTTTTATTCTTTTTTTTTAAGAAATCATCACGTGTGAGTATTAGGTGAATTAGCATTATACTGCTAAACCGGTCATATTATATGAAAGAGGTTGTGGATAATATATAATAAACACCATTGACAGCTTACATATTCTTATGATACTATAAATAAAATTTTTGCAACGATAATGAAGAAGGCAAAAAAAAAAAAGATATTTAGAAAGATGGAATCCATCAACGTTTCTTCAACCCCAAAGAATTTGAAGGCTTTTTAGCTCCCCAATAAAGTAATACTTCAGACTGCCAATTATTTGACCTAAATCTCTTTGCTACATGCAGGATCAGTATTTTATTTGAAATATTATTTTCTTAATTTTGTATGCATATTATATCATCATCAGTACTTAATGATGATGACATGTTTCTCATACATATCTTGATTATAAAAGTCTTATAGAGTTTGTCATATGCTTCCAAACTATCCCATAGTTTAAACTTTTTTACATGGTTAGAAGATGGATGTGTTGGTGGAAAATCTTTTCAAAAATCATATTAAATATTATATCAAAAAATAATAGATTGTTTAAAAATTTTGAAAGATAACTTTACAATAAAAATCAAAAGGAGATGACTTGATATGACATTTGCTAGGCACATCCCTAGGTACAAATATTGCCTCTTTTGCAAGTAGTTCCAAGTATGCTTTCAATATACAACAAACACACACTCTATATTGATACCTTCAAGCCCAACATCAGTGCATAAAAATATGGAATGGTCCAATGGCTCCTTTAATTGCCTAGAATAAAATTAAAATAATAAAAGGATGGAAAGAATAAAGAGGGTGTAGGAAAAGAATAGAAGAAGAGCTAATACTCTCACAAGATCAGCAAAAATTAATCAATATATATAAAAATTCTTTATCGTATGGAAAAAATATGGAGTTGAGCCCCTCATATAGAGTTCTAGTCTAATAACCTCCATGTCTAAACATGATTCCTAGCAAACTTGTTAAAATATTTGTACAAGAAGAGAAATATGATAGAGAGAGAGAAAAAAAGATCTTTATATTTCTATTTCAATCACATTTAATACATCTTAAAGATTATATATACTAATATATAAACTAGTCCTTATAAGGAAAATAATATAGGCTAATACAAGATCATGCTAACAAAGAAAAATATTATGGACTAATATAGATTGTCATGTGATCTCTAAAATTATATGATCTCTAAAGTCATATAATCACCTAAAATCACACTAACAAACCCCCCGCTCCTCAAACTCAAGATGGTATTATAGATGCTAACTTGAGTTTAGAAACTAGATTACGAATGTACTCAGAAGTTGGCTTGGCAAATCAGAAGCTAATATAATAGACCAAGAGCTGACATAGTAGCTTAAAATTTAATCTGGTAGACTAGTGTGTCAAGCTGATATGATAAAATATAATCTAATATGGTAGAATAGGAGCTGATATAGCAGCATAGAAACTATTGTGGTAGATTAAAAATTGACTTAGTAGCTCAAAACTTGATATGGCAAATTGATGTATCAAACTAATATTGAAAAATAGAATCTGAAGTGGCAAAATAGGAGTTGATATAGCAGCTTAGAATTGATGTAGTAGATCAGTGAGCTAATGCAGCATACTGATATATTTAGCAATACTGATGTCGCTATCTGACATGACAGACTAACACCATAGAGTGACATGCTGATTATTGTAGCTACTTTAGATGACATAGTTGTGAGAAGATATATAGAAGGTGGTAGTTGCAATAAGGGCCAGCAGTTGAAGAGAAGGTAGCCGAATGTTGACGATCCTTACAGATGAGGCATCGTGGAAGGAGCAAGAGACCTCCAACTAGATGGTGAAAGAACTAAAGGTAGCAAGTAAATAAGAGATAGAGAGAAAGAGGTCGAAAGATGATCAAGAGAGATAACTGAAGATCTAAATCTTGAACAAAAAAGTGATGAAGAGAAGCTATGCATTCATAAATAAAGATTTTTAAATATTAATCTATCAAAAAATAGAGGATCCGTAGATACACCAAAAATAAAGGATTTACAGAAAACAAAGATCAATAGATCGGCAATGAGATCTTCAAAACTTTTAGACATAGCAACGATGGCCATAGCATAGGTGGAAGAGACAATGACGACATAATAGGTGAGTGGTGGATATATTTCAGGGGTTATATATACTAGTGTACAGGCTTCTTATAAAGAAATAATATAGACTGATATAGGATCATACTAACAAAGAAAATATTATGGATTAATATGGATTGTCATGTGATCTTTACAATCATCTAATCTTCCTAAAAAAATCATATAATCATCTAAAATCATACTAACTAAACTTATGAAAATCCAAAATTTAAAGACTCTTAAGATTTTTATTGTTAATAGAAAACCTTAATTTGAGATTTTTTACTATGTCAATATATATAAGATCTAGTTAGATTTTAACTTTTGATTCTTAAAACTAATTTACTTAGCAACAAACTTCATGTTGTTAGTTCAGCTGGTCGGTACCTTCCTCTCTAAGTGATATCAGGTTTAAATCAGAATATTTTGGTGAAACTCAAAAATCTATTCTATCGTACTAGTCAATTTGACTTTCTTTTCACCTCTCATAAAATGAGATATATAAATTTAGCTTTATCATGTGTCACACTCCTCTTTCTTTTTTGTATGAATATGAACTTTAAGATCTTGTCCGAACTTGCAAATAGATTATTGGAAGAGGGAAAAAAAAACCTCCACATGAAGACAAAAGGTGAGAGGAAGGATGGTGACAAGAGTGAAGAACTAAAGGTATTAATTGATTAGGTGATGCTATCAAGCTCACCTTGAATTTAATAAACTTGAGCTTGAACTTGACTATTAAGCTTGAAATTAACTTCAATGTAAGTTTGAGAAAACCCTAGGCTTGAAATTGACGTGTATAACTTTATAACTATAGATAATCAACTAATAAATAGATTCAATAATTGTCAGGCCTATTGGGTGCAATTAAGGCTTAAGTTAGTGGATTATTGTAATTGTTAGAATCATGTCAAAATATTAATGTAAGCTCAAATTTCTCTCACCTTCAAACTTGAGCAGAGCTTAGTTCAAGCTTTATACAAGCAAGATTGATATCAGCTCTACTTATCATTATCAAGCCAAATAAATATGCTTGTATTTGGCTCACTTCAAAATTAACCTTGATCAAGTAATAGACTAACAAAGCTTGATCTCAAACTTCATGCTCAAAACTATATTTTTAGGCCCAAGCTCAATCAAGCTTTACTCAATTACAGCAATGCAACAAAAACTAATGCAATTGGAGAAAGCTCTACATTATACAATCTCAAAAAAGGTTCATAACATTGGCTACCTTCCATAATGTGATTTTTAACATGTCAATTTTTTGAGTTAAAAAATTTGAGATTTCTATAGTAAAAAAAAAAAAAAAGAACCCTCACCCACAAAACACAAAAAAAAAACTTTCTTAGGACATGTTTGGAAAGTCCAATAAGATTGGGATGAAAATACGATGGGAATTGGATATATTGTTCTATCTAACGTGCACTATCTAAGAGTCTATCCAAATCCAGTCCAAATCCTAATCCTTGGGTTGTAGGAAAAATAGATCTATAGAGTTTTTTTTTCTTCCTATAGGATTTGGATTGGGTAAAGTTTGGTTAATACAAAGCGCTTAAATAAACAGTCTAATCCAAGAATTTTACAAAATTCTCAGCCCAACCTAGTAGAAGTAGCAAAACATGTCGTTAATATTAATCATGTAAGGATTAGTCCATGAACAATTTATAAAGCCATCCCAAATATATCCTACCTTTCCCTTTCTTATGACTTTCATACAAATTAATTTGCTCTAGGTTAGAATACATGTAGCATGAGCAAAGATGTTTACACACATCACTAAATTTTCCAACTACTAAATTCTCAAAAAATTATCTAACTACCATGTCTACAATCTCATGCATTTGAAAGGATGATGACAATTTTTTTTGCAATCTAATCAAGCAATAATTATGATGACTGATTTTTTGAATTGTTTGTTTTGGTGCAATGACACTTGTCCTCCACAAATTGATTCATGAATAAACAAGGCATCTTGTTAATTATTTGTTTCAGACCCTCACCATATACGATCACGAGTGTGGCTCACATTCTGACAATAAAATTATTCCCGACACTGCATCCATCATGTGGACATGCATGCCACCAATTAAAACCGTTCGTTCTGAGAGAATCGATTCATCGGGCTCGCGGTGGATAGGAACAACTTCTCCTTTTTCACCCGTAGAGCTCAATTTCAAACCCAGTCCACGGCCCAATTCCAGTCCGCACACCTTCACTATGGGCCCACCCAACTAGGCCCAATTAGCCCAAGCTCAGCCCATCCAAAGGCGATAAAAGAAGAAGCCGGGAAAGACGTGGGTGATTGCAATGTTATCGGCTGCCATCACTCCTCCCTAACCCCCGGTCATGGCGATTCTCCTCTCCTCCGCCCTCCTTGCTCCCACCCCGCCTCCTCGACTCAAAAGATCTCCGATCAATTCCCACTCCTCCCCTCCGGCGATAAGCTCGCCTTCCCCAGCGATCGATTCGCGGTTCCAGAAGGCCGCTTCTCCCCTCTTCGGCTTCTCGGAAGCTCTCCTCTTACTTGGCCTCCACCTCCTGTTCCTCCCCTTCTTATTCTAGGGTTGCGGGCCGGATCGGGTCCGTGAGGTGCGAGGCTATCGGAGAAGGATCGCAGCCGTCTTTCGATGATCGGACAGTCTATCAAGGAATATACGGCCCGTGGACTGTTGATCCGTCAGACGTTCGCGAGGTACACCGCGTTCTGCTTATCCTTTTTAGGCTTTCTTTTCGGTTGATTTGTATTCTTGGTCTCTGTGGATTTCGATTTTGGTCTATGTGGTACTTCGATTTTGATGGCTTGGTTCTTCGTGCTAGCTTCGAGAAAAAAGATGGAAACTTTGTTATGGAAGACTAGTATGTTTTCTCGTTTGGTGACAACGTTGACTGACCAAGAAGTTGTGGTTTTTCTGGATGCAAGTGCACACTTAGAAAAAGTTGCACAAAGATGTTGTTTATAAATGAAATACAAGTTATGGGAAAAAATATAGTATTAAAAAAAAGAAAGAAACAAACAAGACACAGAAAGTATGATTAATCAAGGCAACCAAATCGGCTTTTGTTGTATAGGAGCATATACATCTTGCCAGATATGTGCATGATATGGATATTTGATTTCCAACAAACAAGCAATTTCTGTACCGGAGCATAATTTTGCTTCCAAATTTCAAGAAACCATGACCTCCAGAAAGGCATCTGACATAATGATCTTTTTCCAATTTCGCATAACAAGCATGTTAGCTCTTACTCAGAACTCAGAAGTGAAGAATCTGATTGGTTTGGTAGTCTAAGATAGGCTTTACATAAAATGGAATAGCATAGAGTCCTGTGGATCAGTTTGTTGAACTGCAACTCTGCCAACCTCCTATCCACAATGCTTACCACTAGCAGCACCATCAGCCTCTCCACCACCCTTACTGCTATCAATGCCACCACTCACTTTTGGCCCATTCTCACCATGCCCATCATTACCACTACCCAAATGGCCTCCTTCTCCAACACCATCCTCCACCATCATGTCAAGGAACATGGATATGTCTATTGAGGCCCATTGAAAGACTTTTCCCTATGGATGCCATCTTCTTTCTAGCATGAAACACTCTAATTCGTTCTTAGCCACCTAGACTCGGTTGGTATTGGCAAACCTTACAATGTGGAGGTTATTGTGTGTAACCATAAGCAAAATGCTGCCATAATAACTTTCATATTTTTAAGAATATGTGCATGGTAAAACACTATTAACATTACAATCTTGGACATTGGCTAGTGTGGAAGAACTTGCCATTGGTGGTTGGAGGCTTAGGCTATGCTCGTTATAACATTCTTTGCATTGTCTATGACCATTGCAAGGATATCCTTGGTTCCTTGGTTGACTAGCTTTCAAAGGCCTCTTTATCCTTTTCTATCAATGCATATTCTTCTAGGTCAATGATATATTAACAATTTTAATTTCCAAATCACTTTGCAAGAACATGGTGAAGTCTTTAAAGCTTGTTATCGAAGTCTTAAATCCCTGAGTGTTATCTCAAGATCCCATAACATATCTCAATTCATGGATCACCTTAGAGAATTATAGTGTTTCAATCATAGGATTGACAGATGCATCAAGTGGTGCCAGAGCCTGTATTGGGATGGCCATTTCTTCTCTTGGCAATCAACACCACCCAACCCACCTTCTCTTCTGGAACCACATAATGAAACCCTATCTTTCCGTAGATTTTTGTGTGGATTCTGATCACATGACTAAATTGGCATCTTGAACCAGAGGACCAAATGTTGCTTTCACTTTATAGTGGTAATCCATGCTAGGTCGATCTAAGTAAGGGAACCTTTCACAAGCATCTTGTACTTCATCCTTATAGCCCTTTGCATACAACCAATGGGTAGTGGGAAGTACTAGTGGCTATTTCCAAATTTAATCTATGCAACATTCTCATACATTCATGTTTATCCACTTCTAATTTTGTGACCTTGACCAAAGGAGAAAGATTAGCTTCTTTTTAGCTGGTGGCTGTTATGGACCTTGGGGC